>JAQISU010000174.1:5325000-5925000 GCA_029339505.1 Unio delphinus
ATCAGTGATAGAGTATTATATCACTCCTTCAATATTAGACCCCTCTATATATATAACACAGTTCCTGTGGGAGTACTGTATCACATATTTTATTATAAATTTGTCTCACCATAATTATGTCATCATACTCCATGGCTCTCATGGACAGTATTATCATGAGAGACTATTGTCCAGTGTCCTAAACCAGTTGATTACTATAATTGTATATGAGTCAAGTTATCAAAATAAATGTGTTGGTAGTATCTGTGTATGCAGAGCAGTTGAGCAAATTTTTCAGTTAACATGTCTCAGCTGAAGTATGCACTCTGGCCATGAGTTACTGGTGCAATGCATTTATGTACAATTTTCACTATAGTCCATTTACTTGTATGCTTTAGTTTATTTCAATGTTAAATTCTGTCTGAATTGACACTTGAGATTGTAATGATGAACCATGCATTTATGTACAATTTTCACTATAGTCTATTTACTTGTATGCTTTTGTTCATTTCTATGTTAATTCTGTCTGAATTGACACTTGAGACTGTAATGATGAACCAGAGAGAGAAAAGATACTTTGATAAATACATAAAACTATAAAAAAACATTTAAAAAAAATATGTAACAGCCAAATTTAAATTTATAAATCTTTCTTGGCCATATATATATATTGGACCATGATCGAGGTTTACTTCATCACTTCATAGATCAGAATATGCAAAGATTAGAACCATGGAGCATACTAAAATAACTTCTGTTGTGCAGTCATTTAAATATAGTGATTAATTTCACATTTTTTATTGGCCATTTTAGAAAGATGTCTTTCAATTGGAGGTAGTTGACCTGGCCAAGCTTCAGACATGTGTAATTGGCCATGATAGTACAGCGGCTGGTGAGGGCTGGTACTTGGAGAAAGTGACAGTCAAAGAAAGTGATACAGCTACTGAAGAATATGTCTTCCCATGTCACAAGTGAGTTTTACAAATATTCTAAACATTATAAATTGTGTTTGATAACCGAAATGAGCTTCACTAAGATTAAATTAAAAGATAAAGATTCCCATTTTGCTTAAAAGCAAATCCACATAAAAAGTGGATGTAGGACACATACTTCTTTTTAAATCTTATAGTGGCTGATTGTCACATGACTGCATTTAGCTCACTGGGCCAGAAGATCAGTGAACTTATGGTATGACCCTGAATCTTCCTTTGTCTTGTTATTGTTCATTCATCAACAGTTGATTTTTACCACTACTGACACCTCATTTCTAATCCTATTTCATTTAAACTTAGAATATGCACTTATTTCATATGAATCTCTGACAACTTTGACAATAAATGTGATCCATGCATATTAATGAGGTGATTTTACATCTCATTGGCTGAGTTTGTTAAGAATGACGAGGTCATTTCTGGTCCAAATGTGATCATCTGAATCTTGGAATAGTTGATAATGAGAACGTTGCATTTTTTTTTACTAATGGAATCATGCTTCTGCTCAGAATAAGACAGTTCAGTGTTACATAGCAAAAATGTTTTTGAAGTGATGACAACGTTGGATATGAATTATTAAGTAAGCTTGATTTTATCCATTTTCACTAGTGAAGATACAGGTGTACTAAAGGTTTTTCATTTAATTTAAATTTGTAGCAAGTGCTACTTTTATTCCTTGATGATGATGTAAACATTATATGGGGCCTCTCAGTAAGGAATTAAAAGATGTCCAAAAGCAGATGATAACCAGAACATTTTGTAGTGCTTGACAAATATCTAAAATTATAGGAAAAATGTGCTTGAAAAATATCTAAATTTACAGGAATAATGTGCTTGAAAGATATCTAAAATTACAGGAAAAATGTGCTTGAAAGATATCTAAAATTACAGGAAAAATGTGCTTGTATATATATCTAAAATTACAGGAATGATGTGCTTGATAAATATCTAAAATTACAGGAATAATGTGCTTGATAAATATAAAAAAATTAGAGGAATGATGTGCTTGTAATATATCTAAAATTACAGGAATAATGTGCTTGATAAATATAAAAAATTACAGGAATAATGTGCTTGATAAATATAAAAAATTACAGGAATAATGTGTTTGTTATATATATATATATATATATATATATATATAGGAATAATGTGTTCTACAATTCAGAAATAACACAACAGATTTAACATGGGTAGAAGTGTAAAGGTAACCTCACCTATTTCTTGTTTCTGTAAAGGTAACAGAAACAAGAAATAGGTGAGTAGACCCTAAATCACGAGCAGAAGGGATGATCATGTCCTTTCTCGTGTTTTTCATGGAAGACTTTGTTAATGCTTGACAGTCTTTCCTGGTCATGAATATATATTTTATTTGTCTGTGCTAATGTTCAGGTAATTTATTCAAAGGAAGAAAACTTTGATTACCTGGCAGATTTGAGCACCATGTTTCATGTTGTAAAGAGAGACATATCTGATCAGTTGAAAACCAGTGGTATTGAGTAATTGGTAGTAATGAATGTAAACCTTTTTTAAATATAAACCAGATGTCTTTGTGTACAAACCTCATAAAGAATGTCAGGCAGAGTGTTTAAGTCTGTGCATTACAAATTCAACATTCAAGAATATTTTGGCATTGTTATTAGTGGTGTACTACCAACAAAGATGTAGGTAATTGAACACAGTTGCAGGCAACATTGACTCTGATAAATATATCAACATATATTTATGCAAATTTGTAGCCAATTATTGCAACAGAATTTCCAAATGGAGAATTATTCTTCAAGAATGTTCCAGCCCATGTTGCTAATAGGACAGAACAATGGAAAATTTATAAAACAGCCATAACCCCAGATCTCAGTATTTTTTTGAATATAAAGAAAATAATTAGAACTAAACTAATAAGAAAAAAATTAAATTGATGGCTAATTTCTTAGGATTGCATAGAACCATATGAACCTGAGTGTCTAGGGCTGCTTAGAAATAACATTGGGATATTGTCCATCTTTTGAGGCTGCATCATGTATCATGGATACATTGTTCTAAACATGGATGGCAAGATGTACATTAATGTTCATTTATGGCCATTTACTGCAAAAATATTTGAAATTCCCATTTTATTTCTTAGGATGATAATATACCTTGCAACACTTCAGTATGGCTTCTTGTGTAGAATCAGGAAAACAATATTGACAATTTTGTACAGCTTAACTTAAAAATCAATCTTTTTAGATCCTTCCCCGGGGTAGGACCTGAAGGGTAGAGTGGTCTAAAATGCTTGCCTTTACTGATCACTGCCACCTCCCATCTGTCCACTTGGGTTAGAGTCTCAGGCTTGGCTGTTACGGATATCTGAGAAAATTTGCTAGTTGCTTCCCATGGTTTGATGGTTATACTGGGGTTTTCCCAAGTTCTTCCTCCACTAATTATACTGGCTGCCATGTATGTCTTGTGCTAAAAATTGGTGTTAAACTCACAGGAACAGCAACAACACCAGATCCCTTCCCACAAGTTAAACTTTACACAATCTTGTGCAGCCGTTCAAGCAATTTGATAATCCATCAGTATGAACTATATCAAAGCATTATTCTGCACCATCACCTTAATGAAATTATGAGGGTCTGAGGTCATAGTACAGTATACTAATTTAAAAAAACAGGTAAGTGCCACAGTTAGTTTTGAATCTGTTTAAAATTGGCCCATTAATTATTAATGATATCAGCAATGTCATCTATGATATGTGCCATTTTTTGCATGTTGATATTATATCATGATATTATAATTCTTCAGCTGACAATTCCATTACACAAAATACCATATGTATGTGTCAGTATTCTACTGGATGAGTCAGTTACTGAATAATATTACATTGTTAAAATTCTGTAGCTGACAATTCCATTACACAAATTACCATATTTATGTGTCAGTATTCTACTGGATGAGTCAGTTACTAAATAATATTACATTGTTACAATTCTGTTGCTGACAATTCCATTACACAAATTACCATATTTATGTGTCAGTATTCTACTGGATGAGTCAGTTACTGAATAATATTACATTGTTACAATTCTGTTGCTGACAATTCCATTACACAAAATACCATATGTATGTGTCAGTATTCTACTGGATGAGTCTGTTACTGAATAATATTACATTATTAACATTCTGTAGCTGACAATTCCATTACACAAAATACCATATTTATGTCAGTATTATACTGGATGAGTCAGTTACTGAATAATATTACATTGTTACAATTCTGTAGCTGACAATTCCATTACACAAAATACCATATTTATGTCAGTATTCTACTGGGCGAGTCAGTTACTGAATAATATTACATTGTTACAATTCTGTAGCTGACAATTCCATTACACAAAATACCATATTTATGTCAGTATTTTACTGGGCGAGTTAGTTACTGAATAATATTACATTGTTACAATTCTGTAGCTGACAATTCCATTAAACAAAATACCATATTTATTTGTGTCAGTATTCTACTGGATGAGTCAGTTACTAAATAATATTGCATTGTTACAATTCTGTAGCTGACAATTCCATTAAACAAAATACCATATTTATGTGTCAGTATTCTACTGGATGAGTCAGTTACTAAATAATATTGCATTGTTACAATTCTGTAGCTGACAATTCCATTAAACAAATACCATATTTATGTGTCAGTATTTTACTGGATGAGTCAGTTACTAAATAATATTGCATTGTTACAATTCTGTAGCTGACAACTCCATTAAACAAATACCATATTTATGTGTCAGTATTCTACTGGATGAGTCAGTTACTAAATAATATTGCATTGTTACAATTCTGTAGCTGACAATTCCATTAAACAAATACCATATTTATGTGTCAGTATTCTACTGGATGAGTCAGTTAATAAATAATATTGCATTGTTACAATTCTGTAGCTGACAATTCCATTAAACAAATACCATATTTATGTGTCAGAATTCTACTGGATGAGTCTGTTACTGAATAATATTACATTATTAACATTCTGTAGCTGACAATTCCATTACACAAAATACCATATTTATGTGTCAGTATTCTACTGGATGAGTCAGTTACTAAATAATATTGCATTGTTAAAATTCTGTAGCTGACAATTCCATTAAACAAATACCATATTTATGTGTCAGTATTCTACTGGATGAGTCAGTTACTAAATAATATTGCATTGTTACAATTCTGTAGCTGACAATTCCATTAAACAAATACCATATTTATGTGTCAGTATTCTATTGGATGAGTCAGTTACTAAATAATATTGCATTGTTACAATTCTGTAGCTGACAATTCCATTAAACAAAATACCATATTTATGTGTCAGTATTCTACTGGATGAGTCAGTTACTAAATAATATTGCATTGTTACAATTCTGTAGCTGACAATTCCATTAAACAAATACCATATTTATGTGTCAGTATTCTATTGGATGAGTCAGTTACTAAATAATATTGCATTGCTACAATTCTGTAGCTGACAATTCCATTACACAAAATACCATATTTATGTGTCAGTATTCTACTGGATGAGTCAGTTACTAAATAATATTGCATTGTTACAATTCTGTTGCTGACAATTCCATTAAACAAATACCATATTTATGTGTCAGTATTCTACTGGATGAGTCTGTTACTGAATAATATTACATTATTAACATTCTGTAGCTGACAATTCCATTACACAAAATACCATATTTATGTGTCAGTATTCTACTGGATGAGTCAGTTACTAAATAATATTGCATTGTTAAAATTCTGTAGCTGACAATTCCATTAAACAAATACCATATTTATGTGTCAGTATTCTACTGGATGAGTCAGTTACTAAATAATATTGCATTGTTACAATTCTGTAGCTGACAATTCCATTAAACAAATACCATATTTATGTGTCAGTATTCTACTGGATGAGTCAGTTACTAAATAATATTGCATTGTTACAATTCTGTAGCTGACAATTCCATTAAACAAATACCATATTTATGTGTCAGTATTCTACTGGATGAGTCAGTTACTAAATAATATTGCATTGTTACAATTCTGTAGCTGACAATTCCATTAAACAAATACCATATTTATGTGTCAGTATTCTACTGGATGAGTCAGTTACTAAATAATATTGCATTGTTACAATTCTGTAGCTGACAATTCCATTAAACAAATACCATATTTATGTGTCAGTATTCTACTGGATGAGTCAGTTACTGAATAATATTACATTGTTACAATTCTGTAGCTGACAATTCCATTAAACAAATACCATATTTATGTGTCAGTATTCTACTGGATGAGTCAGTTACTAAATAATATTGCATTGTTACAATTCTGTAGCTGACAATTCCATTAAACAAATACCATATTTATGTGTCAGTATTCTACTGGATGAGTCAGTTACTGAATAATATTACATTGTTGCAATTCTGTAGCTGAAAATTCCATTAAACAAATACCATATTTATGTGTCAGTATTCTACTGGATGTGTCAGTTACTAAATAATATTACATTGTTACAATTCTGTAGCTGACAATTCCATTAAACAAATACCATATTTATGTGTCAGTATTCTACTGGATGAGTCAGTTACTAAATAATATTGCATTGTTACAATTCTGTAGCTGACAATTCCATTAAACAAATACCATATTTATGTGTCAGTATTCTACTGGATGAGTCAGTTACTAAATAATATTGCATTGTTACAATTCTGTAGCTGACAATTCCATTAAACAAAATATCATATTTATGTGTCAGTATTCTACTGGATGAGTCAGTTACTAAATAATATTGCATTGTTACAATTCTGTAGCTGACAATTCCATTAAACAAAATATCATATTTATGTGTCAGTATTCTACTGGATGAGTCAGTTACTGAGTAGTTTCTTCTTAATTCAGATGGCTGGACACCTCCATGGAGGATAGGAAGATAGAAAGAGTTCTGACAGTGAAGGGTAGGTGATTGCAGTTTGATTTTCTCTGCCGTTTCTTAATCACACCTTCCAGTGATGTTTGCTCTTGTGTCGTTTTGCCTGATATAGGAAGGGTCAGAACTTCACCAAATGCCTTATTTAATTCAAGTGCATGGCATGAGACCGTTTCTTATATAGATTTTATACAGAGTTTTCAGCATATGGTACTATGGAAGTGGTAGAGATATTTGTACTAGTTCTGTTTTCTGATCTTTGGCGTTAGTCAAGGATCTTCTTTTAACCCGATTCTCTCTCTTTAATTTTGTATATTTAGTTGATTTCATTGAAAATCAGTATCATTCTTGACCTTTTGTAAGTAACTGATAACCCATGTAATAGTAGGTAAGCATATTCATTTTGTGTAAGAGACAGAAGTTACAGTCCTGTTATTTTGTGTCAACATTATTTCTATATGTACAAAATAGAATTTATGTTTTATCAACTTTGTGGCTCTGTAGTATTTTTATTCAGTAATTTATCAAGATACTGGTCTAACATTCTTAATTTTAAAATGTTGTAAATATGGAACTTTATCTTAAAATAATAGTTTCTGCATGAGCTGTGATGTTTAAGAAACATAACAGAGAGGTACAATTTATAATTGTTTAGGGGAATAATTAATGTTTGTCAACATAGAACATTTATGTGTGAAATAACTGTTTTATAATGTATTTTAAATAGTGATTTGAAAAACATGACAGTTGGTATATTGCAGATATTGTAGGAATTTTTAAAATACTCAATTTCATCATGAGTGTGCAAAGAATGGTACAATTTTTATCTACATTTATGTAATTTTTATCAGATTTTGTATTCTTTGTGAACATAAAACAAGCATGATTATTGATGGTTACAGCTTTGCTTATAAGATTCCATTGCATAATTACTGGAGTGAAGATAATATCTTGCCACTAGTAACGCAGTGCTTGTAGAATTTTAGACAGGTTTTCAGAATCTTATGTAAATTAATTAATGTTTTCTAATTTTTTGTGAGTTACCCTAACCTACTATTTTGTGTGAAAAGTCAAATCGTATTTATGGCTAATGTTTTGAAGTAGATAAACTGCTCCAGATCACTGAGACCATAGTGCATGTGCATGTCCAAAATGACTTGAGTTCCTATGCATGTTTAATCAGATATTTATCATTACATTAATAATAGTGTAATACTGTATATACACGCTTATAAGTCAAGTCAAACTGCAAACAATGAAGATCCTGATCTGCTATAGCATAATGTGCTTGCTGATGTGGGTCTATGTTATTTATTCTGCTGATTACTCCAGACAAACTGCATGGACCCAGACCTGTCATTGCATATTGTGACTGCAGATCTGTGTCTGTGCAGTTTGCAGCTTTACTGTATTTTAAGTGAGTACATATGATAAACACTGAGTATCCTTTATAACTGCAGTTTCCTATAATGGCTATCTCCATTAAACAAACCACCTGCTATAAAAAGTATGTAGCAATCATGGTATAATAAGAAAATAGTGTAGCAAGTATGTAGCAGTCATGGTAAATATAATAAGAAAATAGTGTAGCAAGTATGTAGCAGTCATGGTAAATATAATAAGAAAATAGTGGTTTCTGTTCAGTTGAAGACTACATACACTAAATATAGAAGCTCTTCCTTCAACGCAAAAATATGCCTTCTGACATCATGTCATATACAATATGGTGTCATTTATTGTTGGACCTCATGATGTGCAGAAACAACCAAGTGATTTGATTGAAATAGATTATAGGAATGAATTATGTAGTAATAACATCCTTTGACTTAGTGTAGGTACAGCTGTAATCAGGGCTTTAATTAATTTATCTGACATGTATGCATTTTTATGCCTTAAAGCATAAAATATAGATTTATAATAAGAGAGTGAGGTACTTTCATAATTCTGCTGAATCAGCCACTGTAGATTTATTGTAGAGTGTATATGATTGGCAGTTGTTAATATTTGGCAATATTGGCAGAGGATTAATTTGAGAGTGTGAATTAAATGCTGTAAAAAAAAAATGGCAGTAGTTCACTAAAACATCTCAATCAAGGATGTCTTTTGGTATATGTCTATTATACCAGACATATGTTCACAACCAGTTCTTTCATTTTAGAAAACTAAAATTTGACACAGCAGTATTTGAATGTTTGTCTTTTAATTGCTATAAAATAATTTTTAAATGTGTGATGGTTTTTTCCCCCAGTATAATTGGTTATTTTATAATAGGCCACAAATTACTTGATTTTGTGAGAGAAATAATCTTGATATTTCCCTGGAGTGATTTTTTTTTTAATGTTTCACTGGCTGTTATTAAAGATGGATAACGTTATGAAATTCAAAGTTTCTTTTTATAGACACTTATGTAGCCAAGCAGTAAATATGGTTGATTCTCACTAAAGATGACTTAAGTTAAAATCCAACAATGCATGAATTTTTTGTCATTATGTGCTGTTTTACTTTCAGTTCAGAAGGAGAACTATGAAAATGTTTATATTTTTTTAAATAATCACAGCAGTACATAAATGCTAAACTGCTGACATCACATGAGATCAAGTAAGAAATCTGTTACTTCAGTCTGTTATACAGTACATCTTGCTAGCCAATATATCAAAGCAAAAAGGAAAAAGAAAACTTGCTTGTTAACAGTGAATAATAGATATATTTCTTTTTGTGTATGAAAATCTTATTTTCACTGTTGGCTTTGCCAGAAATATTTTGATAGTGTTGCTAGATACACTGTTTGACTTTTTAAGAGTGTGTGTGTTTGATTTTGATTTTTAACAATGCTTTAACAATTTTTCAGTTACAATGTCTGCAGTGTGACAGTTTATTGTGATGTCTAGCACTGGGGCATCATGCCGCAGACATGTAGCATGATGTCCCACCCAGTCACATTATCCTGACACCAGGCTGACGAGTGCTAACACTAACCTCTTAATGCTGAGTGCCAAGTGAGACAGCTGTTAGTGCCATTTTTGGTATGACTTGGCTGGGAATCGAACCCATGACCTCCTACATCCGGACTTTTTAAGACAAATTGTTTTTAGTGTTGAGAGATATATCAGCAGACTTTTAAAGAGGTTTAGTAACCAAAAACTGTTTCTTGTTTATGTTGATAATATCTAAACAGTTGAAATTGTCCATCACTCTTGTTTGTTGCTAGATAATGCCAGTGTATTGTGGGATTTCTGGTTTTGTTCTTTCTCACAAAAGTCTTCAAAGTCACTTAAAATAAAGCAGAAAGAAAATGAACTCAGGGATCCATGCATCATTCAGTAGTAATGTAGATGGTTTTCGGATCTGCTGGTATAGGCACACAGAATGCTTTGATACACTTTTGTCCACTTATAGGCATTCTAAATTAGATGAATTGCCGACAACGAGGTAGCGACTATTGTCGTAGGTAAATCTAATATTAGTTGTAATGATATTTGTAAGCTGATAAACATATAAACTTAGAATTATGAAGAGAAAGTTGTATTTAGCAAATTAGTGTTACCTGGCCATCAAATATTTTCATGATGTGAGTTTGAGCTGTAATTTTCTATCAACTGTCTACTTCTCCTTGGAATTTATTTTTGAATTACTGCTTTTAATTGGCAAAAAATGGGAACTCTGGTTTAGAGTTTTATCATTTGCAAGCCTTCTTCCCACAACATAAAAAAGTAAAAATAAAAAAATCAGTATTTGCTGTTAACAGTATTTTTGACAGAAGGATGTTAATTTCATTTTCAATACTTGACAAGGGTGGAACAAATTAATATATAGATAAATTAATGTAGTTGGGCAGATTTCAATAAACTGCCAATAATTGAATTGGATTTTCTTGCTTACTAATTATAATTTAATTGAATTTTAGTTCACCTGTCTGTAAGGCCAAGTGGTTATAGTATACCATAGTCCTGCATCAGTCATACAGCATAGATTATGTTTCACTCATTCATCAACATTTCTTAGTGCAGTTTTTGATGGATTACCATGAAACTTGGTAAATATTGTGGTCATCATCTGAACATGGGCAGATCAAAAAGAACTTGGCATTCCGCAGTTTTGTACAAGTTTTGGCCTTTTATCTTTTAGCAGGATCTTTGTTAATGAATTTGTGGTTTCGTATGGTTTATGATAAAACTTGGTAAATTGAATGACCATCACCTAAAGGTAGGCATATCAACAAATCAGTTTGCATCTTTGTTCTAGCATTATTAACCATTTTTGTTTGTGACAGTGTATGATATAATGTCATGAATCCATGTAGTCTGGCAAGTTTTGAATGCATGTAGTCTGGCAGTTTATAAATGCAAGACATGTACCTTGGTAAATATTATTATCATTAACCAAATGATATGCATATCAGTAGATTAATTTGCTTGTACCAGGTATTAGATGTTTAAAATGAAAGCATCTAGTCCTACTGGATTTTATGGGTCACCACAAAACTTAGTACATATATCAACAAATTGTACTCAGATTATGAGCTTTTCTTACTTTAAACTCATCTCCATCATTTATTAAGGATGCAAGCAACTCAGGTGTATATTAACACAAATAAGTTATTCTTCATTCCTGCTGGTTTCTTGGAATATAGGCTTATCTTATCAAAATCTTTGTTCAGATTAATATTAAATGATATCCACACACATTAATGAGGTGATTTTTTTATCTGATCGGTTGTATATTGTGCTACCCTAGATGACATATTTCTGGCCCAGTTTGATTTGACTCAGAATATAGACTCACATTTGGAATATTCAAGAGAACATCATGAAGATCTGGGAAACCTTTTGTATTAATCAGGTGATTGCATCTGATTTGCTGATCTTTGTTGCAACTTTACAAACTGTGCATTTGATTGGCTGATCTTTTTTGCAGTTATGAACAATATATATGCATAACAGTGATGCCTTTATCCTTGGAGATAATATTTATCAGATTGTGGTTAAAAAGACAGTTATATTAACAACACATGTTTGTGTTCTTAAAATATTATATTCCTGATTAGTCATTTGTAAACTGTACAGATATGTAAACTAGGTGAACAGTATCAATCCAGCTTGGGTCTCATAGTCTTTTGCACTTGTTGGAATTAAATTTTTGGGGTATGGTTTAGGATGGAAATCGTGTTCATATATTTTAGCAGAAACTATTTGATCTGTGTTAATGGCATGATAAGCCATTTTCTAAGCATATATTTATGACCTGATTAATATTTACGCTATTTTCATAGTTTTTGCATGTTTATAATGACTTATTGTACTTTTGAACTTATATTTTCATGGTGGACTTTATGTTGGTGTGATTTTATAATGATCACTTGATTGAGACAATTAAAATACAGTGTGAATACTGATGTACATCTAAGTCACCTGTTTATATTGTTTTGCTATTATAAGTATTTTGAAAGTTATCAATCGTTGAAATTTTTAGAACTTTGATTATTCATTTTGGCAGAGGCAAATCTAGTTTTATATGTTTTTCTTATATATGCATGTAATCAGATTTTGAAGCCTTTGTATATTTTTTTTAATTTATAAAATCTATTAATTGTATGTATATTTATATGTGATAATTGTACATTTTTTATTTATGTAAATAAGATTCCATATTGTCGAAAATGTTATTAAACATCTTGCATTTTAAATTTTGAGATCATCTTTTTTTTGCGACTCTTATTCTTTTAAGACTAATTAGGTTTACAGTTTAGTTCAGACACACGTATATAGTAGAAGGTATATGAGGTTTAACTATCAGCTTGCTTACTTAAAATATCAGTGCTCCGATAATACATGATCCAAATTTCTTGTAAGCGTTATCATTAAATAAAGGTTGGCAGAGTTGTGTGTCACATTTGCATAATGATCAACATGAAGAGCTCCCCACCACACACACCTCCACCCTGTTCTTGTTCAATTAATTCAGTTAAAATAACATGGTGGTATCCTTGATAATAACTTTTTTTGGACTTGATAATGTGAGGATTTATTTTACAACAATCCTCCTTTACTTTATATAGATACACACAGTCAAATAAAAAGAGTATGAACATTTTATAGTAGCTTGTTTTCTTTTATTACATCATTCATTTTAAGCATCTTGTCATTACGATGGTGACCTTATCATAAAGCCAATATTATAAAGTTTAATATAATTAAACCATTCAGAGAAAACTGCATGAATCGTGAGGTAGTAACATTGTGAGGAGCTTGCTGTTTTTTATAGCCAGTGTCTTGGGTTTGAAGTCCAGTAGCAGGCAGAAGCCAACATGTATTCACCCCTCCTGTAGCATCTTTTGTGGTTAAGACACAATCCTTTGAATGGGGACTTTAAATTCAAACCCCCGAATCCGATAGACACCCACCTCTTAATGGTGAAGGATCCTTTCTCAGAATTTGAAAAGGGTTTGCCACTGCTTCAAGGATTCATTCCTCATCCAGGAGTGTACAGTACATTATCCCACCTTCCTGTAATACTTAGTGATCGAGGGTGACAGTCAGTGGTAGTTAAATAATTCAAATGTTTGTGTTTTCAAGGAATTTTCATGTACAACAATATCGTGGAATTTGAAAAAGACAACACAAAAAAAGATAATAGTTCTCAGATCTTTGTACAGTCAATTTTATGGTAGTTGAAAATAACCACACAAAAAAACAGTAATAATATTTTTGAAAACGACAGCAACAAAAATAGGAGTTATCAAATCTTTGTAATACTGTGCAATGTCGTAGAAGTCTTATTTGATATTGTTGGGTAGTATCTACATGAAATGTATTCCAGACTTTCTACAAGGCACAATTTTCAAAGTTTTATTATCATTAATTTTGTCCTGACAAATTTTGCTAAAGAGTTCTGCTGATTTGCTCTATTTATAATGATTTCCAGGTCTCATTGATATTATTGATTTACTTCCCAGATTTTACATCACCAAATAAAGGTAAGCAAAATATTTTGAAACTTGTAACCATGTGTTCAAAAACCATAATTTGGAAAAAAGCATGAACAGTTCATATTTGCCTTATAACCTTATTTCATTTTTTAACCAGAGTTATTGCAATAAACATTTACATACTACTTAACCCTGGGCTTTGCTCATAATTGTTTTGGAGAGTTTAAGATTTACATTTGTTCTAAATAGCTGTTTGCAATTTTTAGCTCACCCAAAATTGTTCTGTGCTTATTCTTTCTATGTCTCTTTTCTAAAGTCTTGTTGCTTGCATCATTATAAATTATCCCAAGGAATATTAATTAGGTCACAGTAACCTTGCTAATGACCCACTTATTTTCCCTCATGAATAGAATATGATGAGATATACTGCTTCTTGCAACAGTTGATAAAAGAGGAGGTTAATTTATATTATATGGAAGATTTGGTCAGGACTTTTATTCAACCTGGTACTGTATAATGCAAAATACTTTAAAAATCTTATATGTTTGATTTTAGATATGCAGCTGTTTTTTTTATCCATGGCATTCATGGTTCATTGAATGGTGATGAACTTTTGAGTTGCTTTTATAGATCAACTGGTCATTCATAATTATTTGCAAATTTTTATAACAACTGCTTAACCACTTTGCTTGACTTTATAGCGAGCAGCAATCTAGCATCAAGGCCTTTCAGATTTGTTCATTTCATGTTAGTCTGATGTGCAGTATGGCCGTTGTTGCTAAGATGAGAAAATGCTTAAAACTACATCTCAAAGCCACTCAACAGATTTTAATAAAACTGAAAAAAGGCATCATGGCAAGAATTTGTTTTATAAATTTGTACAGATATTATTATTCTACCATCAGATATGGCCACCATTACTAGAAATAGAAAGACTTTTTAAACAACTTCTCAAAATCTGCTTAACAGAATTTGACCAACTTGAACAGCAAAAATTCGTGATTCAAAGCCTTTCATATTTGGACCCATTATGCCAGTCTACCTTACAATATGACTGACAATATTAAAAATAGAAAAGTCTTTTCATGACTTCTTTTCTAAAATTCAAAAGAAATTTGATAGCAAGCATTCTTACATAAAGAGATTTCATATTTGTTCCAGTTATGCCAATTTGTCAGTACTCAGGTCGTAAAATATTTCAATAACTTCTTTTCAAAAGGTGCCCAACAAAATTTGACCAAATTTGTTTCAAAGCCTTATGGCATAAAGACCTGTATTTTTGTAAAAAGTGATGCTGATCTACCATTAATATAGCCAGTGTTTCTGAAAAACTAAAAAATTTAAAACAACTCAAAAGCTGCTGAACAAAATTGTACTAAATCTGCCCGAATGCAGATCAACTTTTAATTTTGTAAAACTGATGTTGATCCACCATCATATATGGCCCACTATTGCTAGGAGTAGATAAACTGGGGAACATCTTTTTCTCAAATACAAGCAAACAGACTCTGATCAGATTTGGCAAAAAGCACCCTGGCATACAAGACTTCCCAAAAAAATTTAAGTGATGCCAATTCACCATAAAATATGGTGACCATTACCAGAAACATGAAAGCATTCAAACACCTGTATCTCATAAAGCTGGTCAACAGAATTGATAAATTTTAAGAAAAATAATATTTTCAAATATATGATGCAGATGTGTTATAAAATATAGATCAAGGTACAAAATAATGGACAAACCTTGAAACTGTTGTTCTGTAACATCTGTGATCAACACCATTTTGAAAAAGTCTTTTCTAAAACAGCATTCTACTTACCTAGAATTGTTGTCCAACTACTCTAGCATTTAGTTGTCCAACTACTCTAGCATTTAGTTGTCCAACTACTCTAGCATTTAGTTGTCCAACTACTCTAGCATTTAGTTGTCCGGCTCTTGTCAATCATGTGAGCTTGACAGGATCTCTTGTTTAAAAAGATGGAAGTTTGAGATTAATGACTATATCAGCTAAACAATACAGATTGTTTTGATGCAATCTGATGTACTCATAGCTAAGGCAATCAGACAGACAGTGATTGACTAGTTGTATCTGACTTGACTGATACATTCTATTAATTAAGCTCTGAACCTACATCCTGTTTTCTGTTTAGTTGGAAAATTGCAAACTAAATTTGATTGCTTTCTGTGTTTTTTAACATCTTGAATACTGCTGTTGGCAATAAATTACCTATTCTTTTATTGTACTTTGAAGTAAAAAGAATTTAATTCATAATATAAAGCAATATTTATCTGTTATTGATGAATCCACTATGATTATTCTCACCCAAGCAACAGAGAAATCTAGCTGTTTTGCTAACCTTACTTTTCTTATCTCAGTCTAGTCATCTCAGACCAATCGTCTCAGTCATGGTGTCCATGCGCTCAGAAGTACTTTTAACAAAAGAAACCCTTCTTGTCTTCTGCTGTGCCATAGTTGTTCTCAAATAAACAACAACAACAGCAACAACAACAACAAATAATATACAACCAAAACATAGTTACTTAAGGTCAATCAGTCTTAGAAAACACACCAAACAAAAACATTTTGATAGAGACAAATACACACACGCATACTATTTCAAGGTTTTGATATTATTTTAGTTCGTTCTAACTAGCATGGTCAAGTTTATCCTATATGCAGGACTAGCTCAGTACATTTTCAGATCATCATCATTAAATGTAGCTAAAGCAACCGAACTAGTTGTAAACACTTCGCGTGAAACATAGTATATACTGTTAGCTACATTTAATGAAGCTGACCTGAAAATTTACTGTGCTAAAGATAGGATAAAATTCTCAATGGTGTGTGAAATGAACTGTCAGAAAACACTGATCCATGCACATAAAACTATATACCTATACACTTCATAGCATCCCAACTCTCTAAACAACAACGGAAAGCTTAACAACAGCCAGAAATGTGTTATGTCAAACATGCTCTATTATAATTTTGTCAAGCATCTCCGTTGTGCTCCAGCTGAATATACCTGCAATATTTATTGACAAATAATACACTTACCAGTCAGAAGGAATCATTTATCCCTCAACACACTAATCCCGAAGCAAATTTCACTGTATCACTTGCCATATTTCGAAGACAGAAATATAAATTTTCAAAGAAACCGTGAACTTGAAAGTTTAGCACATGGTTATCCTTTAGGGTCCGCATATTTAGAGGGTGACAAGGGTCTTTTATACAAAAAAAGTGGGGTACTCAGACTTGGAAATGATGAAAGGAAACAGTTTCTTTCTAATAAATATTAAATATTTATTGTCAATTTCATATAACATCCATATATTAAATGTGATAATACATCATTACTATGCAACATTTTATGTTGTTATTTTTCTTTGCTCACGCGTATGAACTGTGTACTTCGGATGCAACGGTCATACCACAGCCCTCATTAGCATATTTGTATTCATGCGCGCATGTAAACATTAGGTCGTGAACTCTAGTAAAGAGTTCTTTAAACTTTAAAGGATAATATTGGGTGAGAAAAATAATCTGCGTTGGGGTTGGACCGAGACAATGAAATCCCAGCCGCGGTGTTACATTATATGTCTCCCCACGAGGCTTGTCCAAGTGGGGAGACATATAATGTAACCCCGCGGCTGGGATTTCATTGTCTCGGTCCAAACCCAACATAGATTCTATATATATCTCTCATTCTTTAGCTATAAATCTGTCTATATGTATCTAATGTACTGGTATCTATCTATATGTATCTACTGTACTGGTATCTGTCTTTATGTATCTACTGTACTGGTATCTGTCTATATGTATCTAATGTACTGGTATCTGTCTATATGTATTTACTGTACTGGTATCAGTCTATATGTATCTACTGTACTGGTATCTGTCTTTATGTATCTAATGTACTGGTTTCTGTCTATATATATCTAATGTACTGGTATCTGTCTTTATGTATCTACTGTACTGGTAATTGTCTATATGTATCTACTGTACTGGTATCAGTCTATATGTATCTACTGTACTGGTATCTGTCTTTATGTATCTAATGTACTGGTATCTGCTTGCATGCCTGCCAGTCTGTGTATAAGTCCTTCTGTCTGTATTTTGATCTACTTTTCTATATCGCTGACTGAATCATCAAGAATATTTTGTCTTTTTTTCTACCTACCACTCATAAACACACACACACACACACACACACACACACACACACACTGATTTGTGCCAATTTTAAAATGAGCAGTTGGAGAGCTAATCCATTTCATCAGAGAAACTTTACAATGAAAGGTTGTTTTTGATTCAAGAAATGATCCTACTTGAGATAAGCTATCTTTTCAGTTCTTAGACACCTGTTACTAAAGATTGTGCCACACCCACTTGTTACTAAACAGTGTGCCATCAGATCTGTGTAAGTCTTTAGATGAGTTTTCATGCTGACAGATCTTTGTAAGCCTATAAATGAGTTTTCATACTGGCAGATCTGTATAAGCCTGTAGATGAGTTTTCATGCTGACAGAACTGTGTGAGTCTATATATGAGTTTACATGCTAACATATCTGTATAGACCTAAAGATGAGTTTTCATGCTTTCAGATCTGTATAAGCCTATAGATAAGTTTTCATGTTGGAAGATCTGTATAAGCCTGTAGATGAGTTTCTATGCTGACAGAACTGTGTGAGTCTTTAGATGAGTTTTCATGCTGATAGATTTGTGTAAGTCTATAGATGAGTTTTCATGTTGGAAGATCTGTATAAGCCTGTAGATGAGTTTCTATGCTGACAGAACTGTGTGAGTCTTTAGATGAGTTTTCATGCTGATAGATTTCTGTAAGTCTATAGATGAGTTTTCATGCTGACAGATCTGTATAAGCCTAAAGATGAGTTGTCATATTGACAAATCTGTGCAAGTCTATAGATGAGTTTTCATGCTAACAGATCTGTGTAAGTCTTAAGATGAGTTTTCATGCTACAGAGCAGATATGTGTAAGTCTGTTGATGAGTGTACTTGCTGGCAGATCAGTGTCAGCCTATAGTTGAGCTTCCTGCTGACAGATCTTCATGCTGATGGATCTGTGTCAGCCTGTAGATGCGTTTTCTTGCTGATAGATCTGTGTAAGCCTGAAGATGAGTTTTCTTGCTGACAGATATATGTCAGCTTATATATGCATTTTCTTGCAGATGGATCTGTGTAAGCATGTAGATGAATTTTCTTGCTGACTATCTGTCATGATATTATCTATATCATTGATAGAGATAAAGTGTGCAGAAAGTGATCAAAATGAATATGGAGACTCATCATAATTTAACACTCTATTGACCATTCACTCCATTTCTATTCATGTTTAGATTTTTTTACTTATTCTGATTGAAACTCAGATATAACTTGGGAAGTAAGGCAAGAACTTTATTTGAAACTCAGATATGAAAAAATAGAAGTATATTATGATTTTCATTCAGAAGAATGATGTGCATATGAACAAACATCCTGAAATGCAATTATAAATTAATAACCTAAAACTGCAATGAATTTGTATATTTTCATGGGTATCATTTTTCATGATTTGTCAAAAATTAAAATTTTCATTCGTACATGAAATGATGGATTTGGGAAATGGTCATTATGTATCCACAAATGGATTATTGCTTGTCTTTAAATTCATGGTTTGTAACAACCACTAAATCCACAAAATATGATACCCCATGATAATGAACAGAACATTGTCTTGTATTTTCTCTTTTATAAAATATTGTTTTGCAGAACAATATTTCAACTGTCTTTTTGTGGTGCAACACTTAATTGAATGTAGTGTGTGAATGGAATAAACAATATCCAGAGCTTTACTTATGTAGATGAAAGAGCATCTTGACAGCTTTTATTAGCTATTAATTATTGCACGATTTATTGCACTCACATTACCAGATCATTGTACACTGAACATAACCAAGAGTATAACCAAGATCAGATGTACAGCCTGAAAATACAAAAGTGATTGAATGTCCGATTGTCTTCCATGTTTAGAGGTTTTACCAGTTGAGTTGAATAATAGCCCAGAGGAAGAGGGTGATGAGGAGAAACAGATAGCTATTACAGAAGAGGTTGATGAGAAGAAACAGGTAGCTATTACAGAAGTGGTTGATGAGGAGAAACAGGTAGCTATCACAGAAGAGGTTGCAGAAGGAGATGAAACCTCAAAAAGGGAAGGATCTATACCCCCTGAACCTGAGATTATGCTTCAGGGGTCACCAGCTGAGGGTGAGTGAAACGATGTCTGACATAAAGATGGGCTGATAATCAGATGAAGTGATGTGAATGTTATAACCTGCATGTTGTATGAAAAAATAACTATCATATATCGTAACTGGAGTGCTACACTTTTGTTTATTTATATCTGTTGTTTATTTATTTTAAATCCTACCTGTGTGATAGTCTGCCAGTGTTTTCTATAATCATTGCTTTGTGGGCAAAACTGATGGTTTGTATGAACTCTGCCTTGTTGAATAAAATTGAAAAGATAACTATTTTATTAAATACACTTTGTTTTGCAGCTGATATTATTTTTTTATTCATTTAGAGTTTTTAAAAGAACTTTTGAAATGTTTGCATTTCAGAATGTTTTTTTAAAAATAGTTTATCAATTTGACAGTTCTCTGCAGAGTTCAAAATTTTATTTCAGACATTATCTATTTAAACATTTTAAAATAATTTATTTAAATAAATACTTGACAAAAGTACCAGTACCCATTTTTTAACAATGATTTTGAAGTGTTTTAAATTAGAAAAGTTCAGAAAGTAGATTTCAATAAGGCATAGTTAGAGCTAAGGTAGTTATAAAGAATTCAAAATATAATTTACTTTGTGTTTATCAGTTGAATAGTAACATAAGCTAGGAGAGTATCCAATTCTCCATGTCAGTCTATCAAGTAACACATGTTGATAAAAACTCAGGGATTTATTTGTCACCCACCCACCATGAATATGTTACTCTGACTCATTTCTGCATGCTTAATTGAAATTTGGAAATTCATTAACATGTTTCTATGCTTGTCTATAATGTAATCATGTGTAGGTGGGGTCCCTTGGTGAAGGTCAAAAGATTAAATATTATTAAAACATGTAAGTACTATACTGTTCTATTTTAAAATATATTTATACAAGTTCTTTATATAAATGTGGGAAATTTAGGTTTCACCACACACACCTTATGTCCTCTACCATTCTCATCACTCCTCCTGGGTTAATGTTGAAGAGAGGCACAAGAGTAAACAGAGAGTCTTATTTGATAGTTTGATAAAGTTGTTATTTTTCAAGAGGGCAAAAAATATTGCAAACCACCAGAGTTGCTTAAATTATAAATTTACATTTGTACAAGTCACTTGAGTTTTTCCAGAGTATTTATCATGCTAAACTGAAAGGGTGTCACTTCAGTCCTGCCATCACAGCTGATCTGCCTAGGTTGGGTGTCCTTGGGCAAATCAATTTATTCCAGTTACTGTAGCATTAATCCACCTCCTTGTGTTACAGTGACATAAAATAATTAACTTGTCAGTAGAACTGACCAGAGGAAATTTACAGTTAACTAGTCAATAGAACTGACCAGTGTAAATTTACAGTTAACTAGTCAATAGAACTGTCAGAGTAAATTTACAGTTAACTAGTCAATATAACTGACAGAGTAAATATACAGTTAACTAGTCAATAGAACTGACCAGAGTAAATTTACAGTTAACTAGTCAATAGAACTGACAGAGTAAATTCGCAACTAACTAGTCAATAAAACTGACCAGAGTAAATTTACAGTTAACTAGTTAATAGAACTGACCAGTGTAAATTTACAGTTAACTAGTCAATAGAACTGACCAGTGTAAATTTACAGCTAACTAGTCAATAGAACTGACAGTAAATTTACAGTTAACTAGTCAATAGAACTGACAGAGTAAATTTACAGTTAACTAGACAATAGAACTGACAGAGTAAATTTACAGTTAACTAGTCAATAGAACTGACAGTAAATTTACAGTTAACTAGTCAATAGAACCGACAGAGTAAATTTACAGTTAACTAGTCAATAGAACTGACAGTAAATTTACAGTTAACTAGTCAATAGAACTGACAGTAAATTTACAGTTAACTAGTCAATAGAACTGACAGTAAATTTGCAGCTAACTAATCAATAGAACTGACCATAGCAAAGTCACAAATTAGTCAAAAGAACTATCCATAGGATATTCAGAGTTAACTAGCCTATGGAACTGACCAGAGTAAATTCATGACAGGCTAATACATTTATTTCTTAGAATTTATTGTAAATATTGTACATTCCTTGTTGCTGACAATGTTCCTTGCATTTCTTGTAAATATTGTACATTAGCTTTCATTCATAGTGTTCCTTTTATCTTGATCACACTTATAATATGTACAATGATACATGTTATTATTGTTTGCAATAAATGTTCATTTGCATTATTTCATGTTTAGGATCCTTAAAGAAGCTTCATGTTTAAAACCATTAGTTCAATCTTTTCAATTTATTTCATGAATTGGAAGAAAGAAAATATGTGGATTTTTTTTCTTCTCAGGTGTTCCTTACTGTTATTATTAATATTTAATTTAGCATAACTCATTTTCTAATGTTATCAATATTGCCATTTGCTAAGGTTTTTCACCAAACTTTTGTTTATGTACTTTTTAACGTCGATTTCTAGAAAAAAGGAACAACCCAGTTTATGCCTGCTTTTATTTGAATTCCAGCTTGAACAATATCATGAGTTCATTGGTCTCAGTAGGTATTGATTATGAATCCTACATTTCATGCTGAATTTGATTTATAAAATTCCTACATGATAGATTTAACTGAATTTTAAGTTTTTGGCATATTAAAACTCATTGTAATTAAAAATATGCCCATTTACATTGTCCAGTCTGTATTGTACTTCATTATTAGAAATCTTTGCATAAAAAATGACACAATTTTAATGGCTTCCTAGAACAACAATACAGTAAGGGGCAGTTCTATGTCACAGGTCACAGATACATAATAATCCATCTTCATTCCCTACCCCCCCCCCCTTTCTGCCAAACAATGATAGTCTCTGAGGACAGCTGGTCTGTTATAACAGGTCATAATACTACATAATCAATAAACCAGTGTTCTTTCAAAACAGGTTTTACTGTATTACCCTTCATACCATATTATCATCATTTCATCAAATTATCAGTGCTGATTTTTTCCAAAGTAAAGGGTTTGCATCAAGAACTGTAATCCAGGAAAGTTTTGTTTCCAAAATAAAAGGGTGATTTAAAACAAAACAAAAATAAAATTATAAAAATTATCAGAGCTATTAGAATACTGATATATGACTAAATTTAATTTTGAGTCTGTAGAATAATTTCAGAACTAGATGGTACATGAAGATCAGGGACTCTTGACTGGTAACATACTCTTACAAAAAAATGATATGATTGAATTGGAATTTGTGTTTTGTGTGGGAAATAGCACAGCAGAAATCATTAGTAGCCAGGAAACTTTTGTGTATTGTCAATCCTAGACTTATAAATGTCTTTCATTTAAATGTTTAGTGGGTCATATTTGTTGTATCATACAATTTCACGTTTGATTCTTTATATCAATACAGTTATATTAACTATTCAATATTTACAGTTGCAAAAATATAATTAATATAAAATCTTATCACAACAATTTCCTGGTTTACAGTTTTTTGATTTGCTAGCACTGTTATAGCATTTATTAATATTGCAATTTTTTTTGTGTGTGCAGTGCCTTAAAGCAGTAATGCAAAAAAATCATTTAAAGATAATATCAGCAACTTAGAAGTATATGATATTATAAAGTAATTCATTTTTTAATTTAGTTTTGTTATTCAAAAAAACAAGCTGAACACAATTATTCCATGTGAATTAAAATGTAGATGATTAAAATAAAGTCATTAGAATTAATTTGCTTGGTAGATAACATTTAATGTTTTGTCTGACTTGTTGGACTGTGTTCTACACTGTTATACACACATATATTATAGTAGTTGTATGTATGTATGTATGTATGTATGTATGTATGTATGTATGTATGTATGTATGTATGTATGTATTGATCTATCATATAATCTCTAACTTGAACTGATACATTTGTCCTAAGGGATCAAGGTAAAGAAATAGGCCAGCATTTATGTTTTTTCTTATTAAAATGATTGCCCACCCATTTTTTTTAAACCTACCCATCCTCATCTGAATTTTTAATTAAAATTTGCGAAAAGAATCCACTTTTAAGTGCATTTACTAATCCTAATAAGCCTGGTGGGAATGAAGTGGCTGCTAAAATCCACCCAGATGATTTTATCGGAACATACCACGTGTTTTCCTAGTGTATAATTACTACTTTGTGAAGTAAATCCATTTCAAAAGAAGATAATTTTGATCATATTGGGAAAGAGAATTAACTTGAGAAAGTAAGATGATAGGGTCTACTGTTTATCAGAAATTGACCCAGATTATAATATTGTAACTATCTAGTGTGGGTATTACATTAAATATGAAATCTTATTTCTGTTCACTTAATCAAACCTGTTGTGAGTATTACATCAAATGTAAAATATGATTTCTATAACTGATCACTTAGTTCAGTACTTTGTGTAATTACTTATAATTAGATTTTGATTTAGAATGTTTTTTAGAGACATCTCCAGCATTAGTTATAAGTCTGTTTGATGGTAAGTTATGAAATTTCTCAGCAAATCACAGCTTAAAGTTTATAAAAACCAAATGACAGTAAATAGCTAATAAGGCAATTTATATATTATTGACTTAACATTTCAGCTTTAGCTTTAAACTGAATATGAACTATCTATACATGCTTATAAGTAGACACCAACTGCAAACAACATAGTTCTTGATCTGCCATAGCATAATGCACCTGCTGATCAGGGTCTTTGTTGTTTGTTTTACTGATTACTCCTAACAAACTGTACAGTCCCAGATCTACTAGCATATTTATGTGATGGCAGATCTAGGTCTGTACAGTTTCAGCTAGATCTGACTTATAAGTTAGTATATATGGTAGTATTTTTCTAGATTTATATAGTTTTGCAATTTTCTAATTGGCTTCTTACACAGAATGTATAAGCTGCAAAGCACAATAAGTAAATGTCAGCTCTGACATTTAGCATCTTTCAAAAAGTATCTATTTAACTTAAAATGCACACAGTTATATTTAAAATGTTTTTTTATTTGTCAATAGTATTTTTCATATTTTGTCATTAGCACATATTAACCATTCTATTTATTATGTGCACCCTCTGACACTGTTTTGCAAACCATGGGTAGATCTCACAGAAAATACAGTAATGTTCAATTATTCATATGCACTTTAATATGAAACTTTTGACCAGATAATCTGCTGACCTTTAAGCCAGCCATTGTAATCATAGATTGCATAACATACATTACTTATGGTTGCAGACCAATCTGATCATCAAACCAGGTGTTTTACTATTACTTGTTTGCATTTTGAATCATTCTTTATGGGTTTTTCAAATTGTTGTACAGGAGCAAGGTCAAGCATGTAGGTGGCTTTTGATATCTATAATATATAGCATAAAATTTCAAATCATTGTAATTTTATGTCTCATGTACAGTTTTCATGATATTTTCACAATGCTCTTAAAACATCTCTGTTTTTATCATAATTTCTTTGACTCAAAAGAGGCTGATTTAGAAAAGAATACATTGCTCTCAGATGTTCAGGCCTTGGACTATAAAATGGTTTTGTTTACGAGACAGGATTGCAGATTATGTAGTAATAAATCATATGTATGGTGTACTTCATTTTAAGGTAGTATATTCCATGGACAGTACTTTAGTGAGGGAGGCATGCTAATTAGTGGAACATTCATTGCATTGTTCTAAGAAGTCAAATAATACTGATGTCATGACTATTTCTTGTGTATATCATCTGTATTTGCTTACAAGACCAGTCAAACTGTAAACAGCAAAATTCCTGATCTACCTTAGCATAATGCACATGCAGGTCAGGGTCTGTGTTGTTTGTTCTGCTGATTACTCCTAATAGACTGCACAGACCCAGATTTGCAGGCACATTCTTGATGTCAGATCTGGGTCTCTGCAGTTTGCAGATGGACTTAACTTATAAATGAGTATATACAGTAAGATACATGACTACTGTCTCCAAATGATTCCAAAAGATGGATATGTCAGTATTCAGCTAGTGAATAATTGATGTTTTTTTTTACTGTATTCTGCAATATATTATAATTTACTACCAACGATCATTATGTTGGTTTCTATTGCACAACCAGATGTACATTTTCTATTCACCACTCCTGCATATTATAATTTACTTCCAACAATCATTATGTGATTTCTATTGCACGACCAGATGTAACATTTTCTATTCATCACTCCAATATATTATAATTTACTACCAACAATCATTATGCTGCTTTCTATTGCACAACCAGGTGTAACACATTTTCTATTCCTCACTCCAATATATTATAATTTACTACCACCAATCATTATGTTGCTTTCTATTGCACAATCAGATGTAACACATTTTCTATTCCTCACTCCAATATATTATAATTTACTACCAACAATCATTATGTTGCTTTCTATTGCACAACCAGATGTAACATTTTCTATTCCTCACTCCAATATATTATAATTTACTACCACCAATCATTATGTTGCTTTCTATTGCACAATCAGATGTAACACATTTTCTATTCATCACTCCAATATATTATAATTTACTACCAACAATCATTATGTTGCTTTCTCTTGCACAACCAGATGTAACACATTTTCTGTTCATCACTCCAATATATTATAATTTACTACCAACAATCATTATGTTGCTTTCTATTGCACAACCAGATGTAACATTTTCTATTCCTCACTCCAATATATTATAATTTACTACCAACAATCATTATCATTATGTTGCTTTCTATTGCACAACCAGATGTAACATTTTCTATTCATCACTCCAATATATTATAATTTGCTACCAACAATCACTATGTTGCATTCTGTTGCACAACCAGATGTAACACATTTTCTATTCATCACTCCAATATATTATAATTTACTACCAACAATCATTATGTTGCTTTCTCTTGCACAACCAGATGTAACACATTTTCTTTTCATCACTCCAATATATTATAATTAATATATTATAATTTACTACCAACAGTCATTATGTGATTTCTACTGCACAACCAGATGTAACATTTTCTATTCATCACTCCAATATATTATAATTTACTACCAACAATCATTATGTTGCTTTCTCTTGCACAACCAGATGTAACACATTTTCTGTTCATCACTCCAATATATTATAATTTACTACCAACAATCATTATGTTGCTTTCTATTGCACAACAAGATGTAACATTTTCTATTCATCACTCCAATATATTATAATTTACTACCAACAATCATTATGTGATTTCTACTGCACAACCAGATGTAACATTTTCTATTCATCACTCCAATATATTATAATTTACTACCAACAATCATTATGTTGCTTTCTCTTGCACAACCAGATGTAACACATTTTCTATTCATCACTCCAATATATTATAATTTACTACCAACAATCATTATGTTGCTTTCTCTTGCACAACCAGATGTAACACATTTTCTATTCATCACTCCAATATATTATAATTTACTACCAACAATCATTATGTTGCTTTCTATTGCACAATCAGATGTAACATTTTCTATTCATCACTCCAATATATTATAATTTACGACCAACAATCATTATGTTGCTTTCTATTGCACAACCAGGTGTAACACATTTTCTATTCCTCACTCCAATATATTATAATTTACTACCAACAATCATTATGTGATTTCTATTGCACAACCAGATGTAACACATTTTCTATTCATCACTCCAATTTATTATAATTTACTACCAACAATCATTATGTTGCTTGCTATTGCACAACCAGATGTAACATTTTCACTCCAATATATTATAATTTACTACCAACAATCATTATGTTGCTTTCTATTGCACAACCAGATGTAAAACATATTCTATTCATCACTCCAATTTATTATAATTTACTACCAACAATCATTATGTTGCTTGCTATTGCACAACCAGATGTAACATTTTCACTCCAATATATTATAATTTACTACCAACAATCATTATGTTGCTTTCTATTGCACAATCAGATGTAACACATATTCTATTCATCACTCCATTATATTATAATTTACTACCAACAATCATTATGTTGCTTTCTATTGCACAACCAGATGTAACACATTTTCTATTCATAACTCCAATATATTATAATTTACTACCAACAATCATTATGTGATTTCTATTGCACAACCAGATGTAACATTTTCTATTCATCACTCCAATATATTATAATTTACTACCAACAATCATTATGTTGCTTTCTATTGCACAACCAGATGTAACACATTTTCTATTCATAACTCCAATATATTATAATTTACTACCAAGAATCATTATGTGATTTCTTTTGCACAACCAGATGTAACATTTTCTATTCATCACTCCAATATATTATAATTTACTACCAACAATCATTATGTTGCTTTCTCTTGCACAACCAGATGTAACACATTTTCTATTCATCACTCCAATATATTATAATTAATATATTATAATTTACTACCAACAGTCATTATGTGATTTCTACTGCACAACCAGATGTAACATTTTCTATTCATCACTCCAATATATTATAATTTACTACCAACAATCATTATGTTGCTTTCTCTTGCACAACCAGATGTAACACATTTTCTGTTCATCACTCCAATATATTATAATTTACTACCAACAATCATTATGTTGCTTTCTATTGCACAACCAGATGTAACATTTTCTATTCATCACTCCAATATATTATAATTAATATATTATAATTTACTACCAACAGTCATTATGTGATTTCTACTGCACAACCAGATGTAACATTTTCTATTCATCACTCCAATATATTATAATTTACTACCAACAATCATTATGTTGCTTTCTATTGCACAACCAGATGTAACACATTTTCTATTCATCACTCCAATATATTATAATTAATATATTATAATTTACTACCAACAGTCATTATGTGATTTCTACTGCACAACCAGATGTAACATTTTCTATTCATCACTCCTGTATATTATAATTTACTACCAAGAATCATTATGTGATTTCTATTGCGCAACCAGATGTAACACATTTTCTATTCCTCACTCCAATATATTATAATTTACTACCAACAATCATTATGTGATTTCTATTGCACAACCAGATGTAACATTTTCTATTCATCACTCCAATATATTATAATTTACTACCAACAATCATTATGTTGCTTTCTATTGCACAACCAGATGCAACACATTTTCTATTCATCACTCCAATATATTATAATTTACTACCAAGAATCATTATGTGATTTCTATTGCACAACCAGATGTAACATTTTCTATTCATCACTCCAATATATTATAATTTACTACCAACAATCATTATGTTGCTTTCTATTGCACAACCAGGTGTAACACATTTTCTATTCCTCACTCCAATATATTATAATTTACTACCAACAATCATTATGTTGCTTGCTATTGCACAACCAGATGTAACATTTTCACTCCAATATATTATAATTTACTACCAACAATCATTATGTTGCTTTCTATTGCACAACCAGATGTAACACATTTTCTATTCATCACTCCAATGTATTATAATTTACTACCAACAATCATTATGTTGCTTTCTATTGCACAACCAGGTGTAACACATTTTCTATTCCTCACTCCAATATATTATAATTTACTACCAACAATCATTATGTTGCTTGCTATTGCACAACCAGATGTAACATTTTCACTCCAATATATTATAATTTACGACCAACAATCATTATGTTGCTTTCTATTGCACAACCAGATGTAACACATTTTCTATTCATCACTCCAGTATATTATAATTTACTACCAACAATCATTATGTTGATTTCTATTGCACAACCAGATGTAACACATATTCTATTCATCACTCCAATATATTATAATTTACTACCAACAATCATTATGTTGCTTTCTATTGCACAACCAGGTGTAACACATTTTCTATTCATCACTCCAATATATTATAATTTACTACCAACAATCATTATGTTGCTTTCTATTGCACAACCAGATGTAACACATTTTCTATTCATAACTCCAATATATTATAATTTACTACCAACAATCATTATGTGATTTTTATTGTGCAACCAGATGTAACACATTTTCTATTCCTCACTCCAATATATTATAATTTACTACCAACAATCATTATGTTGCTTTCTATTGCACAACCAGATGTAACATTTTCTATTCATCACTCCAACTCCTATGAACTTTAATTAACTGTTTAGCAGATCAGTGGTTAACCTGTTTAATATAAAATTCCTAATGCAGTACAAATTCACCTTTTACTAGTTTGAATATAAGATACTCCATATTTTGTTTTTTACTTTTTCCATTGAAACAAATTGTTCTCTCCTATTGTGTTTAATTCTCTGACTGCAGCTCACTTGTCATTGGAAAATATATTTTTTTTTAATTCTCTTTTATGTAAAATTTTTATATTTGCCACTTGCAGTTAATTAGCAAGATAAAAAATTAATTTAAAAGTGTTATTGGTTGCATTTTTTTATGGATTCACATTGCTCTTGATTACCAACACATAAATATTCATTGCAGTTGGTTTTATTGAGGCCTGATTATTTATATTGTATGGATTCACATTTCCCATGATTACCAACACATGGAAATCCATTGCAGTTGGTTTTATTGAGGTCGAATTATTTATATTGTATGGATTCACATTTCCCATGATTACCAACTAACACATGGAAATTCATTGCAGTTGATTTTATTGAAGCCTAATTATTTATATTGTTAGGATTCACATTTTCCATAATTACTGACTCATCCAAATTTGTTGACGTTGGTTTTATTGAGGCCCGATTATTTATATTGTTAGGATTCACATTTCCTATGATTACTGACACATGGAAATTCATTGCAGTTGGTTTTATTGCGGCCTGATTATTTATATTGTTAAGATTCACATTTCTCGTGATTACTGACACATGGAAATTCATTTCAGTTGGTTTTATTGAGGCCTAATTATTTATATTGTATGGATTCCCATTTCCCTTTATTACTGACACTTGGAAATTCTATTCAGTTGGCTTCATCGAGGCCTTATTTTTTACATTGTAAAAACATACATATTTGTTTATAAACCCAAATTGTCTAGGCATTTACATTGTTGGATCTTTATACGAAATTCACTTCTGTTTAAACTGATCATCAGATTGGAAACTACAGATGTTTGATAATTTTAAAACCAAAATGTAGAATTAATGAATATTTAACACCATTGCTTTTTTTTCTTTATAATCTAACTACTTATTTTTCCAGTATTTCTTTATTTCAATTTTTTTAATTTATGTTTGTTCATTGTATCTTTTTCAGAGACTGGAATTTTGAAAGATGTTCAGACACCCAAGAAGTCTGGTAGGTGACAGAATTTTAGTTTTACTTGTTGAGGGCCACAAGAACTTATTTGATAAGCATGTTTCTGTTGTCTGACTGTCTGTTAGTAGTTGTTTGTTATCACTACTTTGATCATTCTTAGAGGAAGATCATAAAACTTGGCATGCATTCTGAATTCCAGTGGGTCTTAAGTGAAAATAGTGCCAATATGTCATGGACATATACTATTCACGAACAGATGGTCTTATAACTTTGGAATTTTAACTGGAAGACTTCCTGTGATTATACATTGGTACTGGATGAACAGTATAATTATGACCTCTAAATATGGCCACTACAGCGGTTATTTAGAAATTCTTGTTATGGCTACTGTGGGATTGATGAGGGATTGATTCACTCAAAGGGATGATACAGTTGACTTGGCACCAGTTTCAAAATATGTGCCACTTTCCCTTCTTACTCAAGAAAATCTTTCCACAATCAAACAATTTAAACTCGTTGCTTTGAATTGCTTCTCTGACAAGAGCCAAGCATGAAGAAGGAGTTGATTTGGACAGGGATGAAATACTGGTGACAGCATTTGTTTGTGAAGAATCATTTTGGCCAGATCTATATCTATTGCCAGCTCAAGTAGATCATTGTCTGAGGACATGTTCTGCTTGGAACAGCCATCAGAATCATCTTGCTATTCTGACCACTCAACTTCTGGGAGTTTTTGGTACCAAGATTGGGGATTGGCTTTCAGATGTCCACCGTACTTTCCACCTGATTGAAAGTGTGTCCACTGAAGCCAGAAACATCAGATAAGTTTCTTCTGCTGTAGTTGAATCATTAACACACAATAAAAACCTAACTTCCGGGTTAGATGGTGGAAAACTACTGAGATATAAGCATAATTTTCAGGAGGTACATAGTACATCACTGCCTGTACTGAGTGAAAGCTTAAAACTAGCAACTCCTGTTGGTCACAAATGGGACATAATGGGCAAGAATTCTTGCTCTTTGTCTCCATGATAAAGACAGAAAAGACAATTTTCATCTTTTAAAGATTTGGATTTGGGAGGCAGCAAGCTTATATTCCTAATATATGTGATCGGAGAACGTATATGATTGAGAAATGCATTTAAGTGACTTTTCTTCTAATCACTGGATCAGTTTAGACTGAATTGGATTCTTGAATTAAGATCATTTGGTTTAATTTTTCTAGATGTTAATCTGCTTATTTTTATCAACAATTAATATAAACAATTAAATGATTTATCAAAAACTATTTTTGAATGATATATTACAATCCAGTTCAGTGATATCATGACATGCTCCTTCATGTAATACCTGACTGTTAACAACTGCATTTATTTGTTATACGTGTGTGAGCCAGGTGAGTCAGATTAAGCCATCATGCACATTTTTTTATAAATTATTGGGAGTGATTTTGTTTGATTTGAAACTATCAAGAGATATTTGGGACAAAATCATTCTTATACCAATGACACATTACATTGCCAGGGGTTGGGTGCCTTGAATTTTATAATTTATAAGTTAATATATTGTTGAGCCTAAAACAAAGCCTTACCTTTATGTGCAGTAGGCATGAACCAGAGCTGCACAGATAATGCACTGATATTTTACTATTTAGTACACTATGGTGAACAAGGCAATGTACAACAGTGAGAAAACCAGCAAGCCACTTTAAACTACAGTGAACAAAGCATTGTTTCATTCCCCAGTTGTTTGTTGTCAATATATTCACTTGATATTTGACATGCCAATGTGAATATAATTTATCGCTAAAAAATAAAATTTAGATTACAGAAGTTTAGTCTTTTCTGCATTATGTTCATACTTTTGCACATAAATGCAAATATAGTGGGACCCCGCTATAACCCGCCCCGCTATAACCCGAATTCGGATATAACCCAGTCGTGGCATGGCTCCGAAATTTCGGGTAATTTATTACAGGTATTTTTCTCAAAGACCCCCCCAAAAAAAATTAAAGAAATTTAAGTATGAAAAAAAAAATTAAGAGTTTAATTATCATTCTCATATTCGTCTAAACCATGCGAAAAAAAACGTGTAGAAAATGTATTATCTAATTTCTTCTAGTTTTGTGCCAAAATAAACGTCGGAAATACAAACCAATTGCTGGGCCTACTTAGAACTTTGATCTTTGTTTATTGTTGAAAAATTACAGCTCATAAGTGTCAATATTATAATTACTGATTCCTGAGTAATGAAGCCGAGCTAAACAGTGACATAATTCACTGGTTAAAATACAGCCAGTTCTGCCTGCTGTATTAGAGTACATCAAAAGAACATGACACAATAACTGGGCGGCAAGTTCAAAGGACTTTGACTAGCAGCTTGGGTGGGAAAATGTGCTGAAATTTACAATGACTTAATTCAGAGACAGAAAGATCCTGACATGTACATGTAGTTATTATAAGAATACACTTTAGCTTCCATTATTTAATCTATGGACATGTACTATTTCATCATTCATTACGTACACCTGTTACGTAATTTTTTATTTTTTTTCTTTTCATTGAATTCAGTCACATAATGATCTGTGACAAAATTATTGAATATTTTACAACCGTGTGTGGATATTTTTTATGGAAATATTTGTATTATGGATTCAATGTATGTTACAAGATTCGATGGTGAGTACACGGTGTTGATACTCTTTTCATGCAATAGATTATACATGTATACATAAATTAGACACGTGTATGTACCAATGCATGGTTCTCTGAATAAAGTAATATATTATATCTTCAATTTCTGTTACCACAGCAAATGTTTATCTCATTTAATATATATTGATCAAAAATGGTAATTGTGCCATGCATTTTCGCATCCGTCTTTATGTAAACCCCCCCCCCACCAATTAAATCCAAAAATGTGTTGGTATTGTACATGGTTGCTTATAACACGGTTCGGTTTATAGCCTGGTCGGATTCTATGGCTCCCATCTACCGTGTTATAGCGGGGTCCCACTGTATCTTTTGCACTCAGAGGAAAGAATGACTTTGATATGACATAAGGATACAAAGCATTATTTATTCCCATCTTTTATGCTTTCTAAATATTATTTTGTTTTTATTGGGAATGAATTTAAAATGAATTGGATTTATACAAGTTTGATATGTCTAAGAATATTACTACAAAGACATCAGAGATAACATGAGGTAATACACATTGAAAATCTATAATGAATGCCAGATTACAGATAGGGTTGAGTGCACGTTTGATCCATTCCCACTCACCCAGGTCCTACATTCATGTCGATAGTCCCTCAACTTTTTTGGAAAGATAAACCAGTGAATAATGACCCTTCGTGGCCACTTCACTTTAATATTCATCATCATCAAATCAATGATTAAAAATAAAAAGCTTGTGTAATAAGGCAGAAATAACTCACACTCAAACTCAAGTTTTGAATGATTCATGCTGTTTCATAGTAAATTTTTGGCAAGAACAAATTCAGTTTCTTGGTTGATTATTATCTTGTGTAGATAGATGCCAGTATTTGCCAGTAATTTTCATGAAGTCAGCAAGTATTAGTAGAGTCTTAGTGCCATGTAACCTCTAAAAATCATGGTGAAATAAAGTATTCATACTTCTGGCAACAACATCAACATCATCAACAATGTTAAAGTTATTTAGATCAGTAGTTGTACTTACATGTTATATATATATAATTTGCATTGTTAATTATTTAAAAATTCATTATATGCTTTGGTTGCATACAATTGTATCTTGTAGATGACCTTGTCCAGACCAGAATAGTTGATTTTTATTTTATTCTCTAAACAACTAATACATAGTTTATATTTTGCTGTGAGTGTAGGTTAAATATTAAGATTATAATCTTAGTCTAAGTCAAGGACATTATGATTATCATGTTCTCTGATATAATTTTAGTAATATACATTTTATTGATAACTTAAAGTTTTCTAGAAATGAACTTTTTGCCCTATCAAGGTTATTATTTTGTGTCCTTGTTTGTTTTCTTTATAATATTGTTAACTTTAAAAATTATTTATTCATGCTGTAAGAACTTGAAGCAAAATGATTTGTTGTGTTTAGTATTTCATTTGGGCTATAATTTATTTAAATTCATTATTTGCTGTTAATACAACATGCTCATAAATAATAATCTTGTGTGTGTCATTTGGATTTTTAATGTAGCTTTAACAGTTTTTCAATCTTATCACTATGATGTCTGCAATGTGGCAGTTTTTAGTGATGTCTAGCAATGGGACATCATGTTCAAGCATTTAGCATATCTCACCCAGTCACATTATCCTAACACTAGGCTGACCAGTCCTAACACTAACCTGTTAATGCTGAGTGCCAATTGAAGCAGCAGTTAGTACCATTTTTATAAGTCTTTGGTATGACTCAGCTGGGGATCAAACCCACAATGTCCCGCATCTGAGGCAGACACTTGAACCACTGGGCCACTGGAGTGGTAAGAATCTTGTGCAGAAACATTAACTTGGAATTAGAGTTAGTTTGTATGAGAGCTTTTTGGATTGTATTATTTTGATTCATCAAAAGGCTGTTGGCACATCAGTACAATTCAGGCTATTGGTACAGTAGTACATTTAAGAATGCAGGCCACTCTAGGCACATCAGCACCTTTAGGATTTTAAATTATTTATAAAAACCACTAAGGTTTATTCAGGACTTTATTCATAAGGACCCATGTTAGAAATTCTTGGATTATTTGGAATTTAATTAGAATACTGTTTATTTTAATTTTCACTTTGTATTCTATGGAAATCAATTATTTGTTGAATTTTACAAAACTTGTTGGTTTTTCTCTTTTGTATCACTTATTTTAAGACCATATAGTCGTAATACATGCACTACGGCAGAGATGAGACCCCAGAATATCTGAATCATGCTTTGGGCCAGTTTGATTCAGATTTCTATACTTGATTTCTGTTATGTACAAGTAAACTGAGTTTTTTATAATTAATGTCTTTTTATGATGGGTAACCGAAGTTTTGTATCTTTTTATGTATTTTTGCATGATAGGTGTTGAGTATGATGTGTTTATCAAGACCAGTGAGGACTCAAAGCCAGCTAATGGAGGAAAGGTTACACTTACGGTTTATGGTAATAATGGCAAATCAGATGACATTAAACTATATGCAACTAATGCCAACTCTGCATTTGAGCCAGGGAATATGGATGAATTTGAGGTAAGAAACAATTGTGATTTTATCACTATATAGGTTATGTGCTGTCAGTCATCATTTACATTCTTGCTTGATTATTGGAAATGTGACTTTTAAAATCATGGTATAGTCCATAAAGTTGCTGAAAAATACTTCACCAAATGAAATTTTTTTCACATGAAAGTTAAATATTTTTGAGCATTTAAATAAATGTCATTTTCAGTAAGAAATACAGTTTGTAGTATATGACAGTAGACATGGAAATTCCTATACAATCTGCTATTTTAGTATGCTACAGTATTCAGTATATGACAGTAGACATGGAAATTCCTGCCATTTTAATATGTTATTTTGGGCATTTTGATGCAGATTAATTTGATTAAGACAAGTATTAAGTTCCTTTTCTAAAGTTTCTTTGATATTGGCTGAACTAGTGAAAGTTTAACATTGTACCTGTTTTACCCACAATGCATTGCAGAAAAATTACTACAATGGCTTGCATAAATGGACATCCACCATAAATTAAAAAACTAAATGAAACTGACATTCATTTTCTTGGTCAAAATTACTTACTTCTGTGTGAATTATTATTTGAAATAAAATCAGTAAATGCAAAGCTTTAATTATAAATATAATAAATAATATATTTATATTCTAATTAAAAACAAGAATTACACATAGATTTTGTAATATCAGCTCTTAACAGCATGCATGCACATTTCATGTATTAGAAGCCTTCCAGTTATCATTTTATCTATAAATAGGTAGTGTTGAGAGATTAAGTGGCATGTGTTCTTTATGATAATGAATATGATAAAATATTGTTATATATTTATGACTACAGTGAAAGATGAAAATAGTAAACACTGAACACATTCACATTTAATGCAAAGTTTACACCCAGTGAATTATAATCTTTAGTGTATATATAGCTAACTCTAGAGTACTTAGTAGACAGGTTTGCTATAAATATGTTTCTCTGTATATGCATGTAGCCTAATTAGGATAAACTTGAAAATGTATATAATAATTCTTTACTTGCATTATATGGCTACCTTCCAGATTTCTGTTGGTGACATTGGGGATATATACAAGATTCGGGTCATGAAAGAAGACTCAGACAAATGGGAGGGATGGCATCTGATTGAGGTAAAGTATTTCTACAGTGAGTAGACTGGGGACAGCCTTAGTTTGTCAAGAAGGAGACTGTGGGTTTATTATTAGACAAGTATGTATTTAAATATTTGCAAAAAGCTTGTAAAATTTTGGATATGCCTGTTATTGTGGGAAAGCATGCTATTATTTGGGGTATGCCTGTTATTTGTTGTATGCCTATAATTAGGGTATGCCTGTTATTGTATGTTTATTATTTGTTGTATGCCTATTATTTGTTATGGGGCAGAGACTTGGATAACCACCAAGTCCACAGTAAAGAGAGTTCAGACTTTCATCAACAGCTGCCTAAGAAGAATTCTCCAGATCCGCTGGCCAGACACCATCAGCAACAACAACTTGTGGCTGAGAACCTCCCAGCTTCCAATAGAGGATGAGATAAAGAAGAGAAGGTGGGGTTGGATAGGACACACCCTACGTAAGCCGCAAACCAACATTACCAGACAGGCATTGAGGTGGAACCCTCAAGGCAAGAGGAGAAGGGGACGACCAAGAAACACCTGGCGACGGGACCTTGAGGCAGACATCACTAAGATGGGTTACACCTGGAGTCAGCTTGAGGGGATGGCACAGGACAGAAGCCTCTGGCAATCTTTTGTGGGCAGCCTATACCCTGGCAGGGGTGACGGGCAAAACTAACTAACTATTATTTGTTATACACCTATTATTGGGGTAAGCCTGTTATTGGGTATGCCTGTTATTGTGAGTATGCATATTTTTGGTGTTTACCTATTATTTGTTGTATACCTATTTTTGTGGTATGCCTATTATTAGGGTTATACCTATTTTTAAGATATGTTTATTATTGGGGTATGCATATTATTGGGGTATGGCTGTTATTGGGGTGTACCTATATTGTGGGGTATGCATGCTTATTATTAGGGTATGCTTACTATTGGGGGTATACCTATTTTGGGGGTTATGCCTGTTATCCAGCATATATTATTGTTGTTGCCAGTTGCTCTGGTTATGTTTATAAAGTGTAATGGACTGTTAATTAGACAGTCAGTTTAAAAATAATTGTGTTGATACAGTGGCATGAATAAGGGATTTTTAATTTAAATATAATGCAGGACCAAATATTTCATAAATCTTTTACTGTTTTATACAGGAAAACAACAATTATGCATAAATATCATTAGTTTTTTATCACAGAATCCTTGTCACCATTTATAGTACAAGTCACATGGGACATGTATGCACTTTTACATGTAACACTAATTTTCTTGAGTCAAAGTCTATTCAATTCTGATTTTTGAATGATCTGCACCTTAACTGTCATCAAGAAATATCCTGATAAAGTTTTTGATCTCTTCAGTCTTTTTCAGTGGTAGCCATGTACTAAATATACTTGGGTCAAAATAAAAGCGTGTTGAGTGGAAATGTCCCAATTGAGGGTTGTACAATTTGTTTTTATCAATACATGTTGCTTTCATTATGACATCACCGGGTGTGACATTCAATCTGGATTATATTGAATCATGCCTTCAGGTTCATTTCATCCGAAAATGTCTACGTACTTTGAAATTGATTTTACTGATCATGCACCTCTCAGCATGCCTAAATAATGACCTTCCAAAGGAATATAGATGAATATGAATCCAAATGAAATGAAAACTTGCCACTTAAAGGTATGTGGAATCAAATTCTAAAAATGACACTCATTACTGAAATAGTCGGTGTTGAATGCCTACAAGATCTTTGTGACTTGTACTATAGTCAATGAAAAGAACCTATTTCATGTAATTCTTTTAAGATCATCCAAATATTTGTATTTGCTGCCACAATTGTGGAAGGGACATGCAGCTAACACCCAACTTATGTTCCTAAGAATGGTTGTACAACTTGAAAATTTTTTTCTCTCACTGCCTTTAATATTTATTAACATATACATTTTTCAGTTAACATTAGTACCATTCATTTTAGCCATTTACCAATCATTTTTTGTTTTAGACAAATCATTTTATTATGTTTTAGTTATCTCTAAAAAATTTAATTTAAAAGAAACTTTATATGAAATCATGTTAACACAAAATTCCATGATGTGAAATTGCAGGAGTCATTGGATACCCGTATTGTGTTACTCTTATTTGGCCATTTTCAATGTCTGTCCATCAATCTGACACACTGGTTAAGTTGACAATTTAATTTATTCTCTGGTACTGTTTGTTTCAGTTATACAGCTGAATACACCTCCCCTTTGATAATTTGTCCCTGGATAGGTCACAAACTTTCTAATAATGTAGGGTCAGGCATTAATCCCATGTTCTTTTTCTAGAAAATACCAAAGAGTTGACTTCAATTTGTTCAATAAGAAGAAGAAAACGATTCAAACTAGTAATGAAACTTTGATATATTATTTACTTTTGTCATTAAAAACGGTGTTTTTGTCCAGACGTTTTATTCATTATCATAAATTTTGCAGCATTAATCCATCATCACAGCTATGTCTGTGAGCATTTCTGATTAATTACCTAATTAAGTACTGACTGTATTTTAATGTCTGATTTGAATCCAACTGTATTTTGATGTATGATTTGATGTACAATTTGATGTCCATCTGTATTTTGATGTCCAATTTGATTCCAACTGTATTTTGATGTCTGATTTGATGTCAGATTTCTGGAAATGTGTTGTTACTATGAATTGAAACTGGGCCTGCTTAGTATTTTCATATTATGTCTCTTGTATCAAAGGAAATACAGATGGAATAATATGTTGAATAGTTACAATTCTACCCTTGCAGTCATGATAGTATGTCAGGTCATGTCATTGTAGTTTGACTAATTGTACACTGTTTTAATTATTTTTATGTAGGTAACATAATTAAAGTATCTAACATTAGTCATTCATGATCAAGGATGGCAAGATCCTACAAATAATGGCCAGAAATGCAAAATTTCCAAAATTTGTACTGAACTTAAAATTCTTGAATTGGCACTCAGCGGTTTGCTTAATGATGAGCAGAAGTTTCACTATTAAATGCAATAAAATTGCATAATCAACTAATATAACAATATAAACACAACAGAGTTTATATGTTAATGATTCTTGTTTGACATATTAACTGTCCTTGGTTTTTGAAGAAAAAAATCTTGTTTTTGTATGAATCAACAATAATACTTGAATATATCCACATTCACATGAAAAAATCAGTAATGAATATACAATGTTTTCAGAGGTACATGTGATGTATGTTGAAACTTCAAGTTGTGTTGTTTGCAACAATGTTTCAATGGTTGGTTGGTTGGTTATGTTGAAAATAAAGATAATTAATAATGCAAAACAAGCATGTTCATTAGAAAAAGCATTATATTGACAATTATTCCTAATGCAATTATGAAATGAATGCAAAACCATTTAACTGCTCACCCCACTTGTCATCTCATTGTCAATATCAAGCTAAAATTGGCATCCCCATTTTACATTGTTAGAGGTCCTCACTAACTTGCACCCTTGCTCAACTTGCTGTGCTTTGGGGCCCTGTCATGTGCAAGTTATCAAGGGAGAGGTATTATTAGATTTGTTTTGGTGGATTTGAATAATAATAATAATGACTGATCTAAATTTTATGGTTAATGCTTTGCATTTTGGTCAGTTTTTTTTCTGGTCAAGAGTAATGCAGTTTATTATGTGGCTGCATAGAGTGAGTAAAACACCATTGTACACTTAAGTTGGTCACTGTGACCTAAATTTCATGCTTCAGTGAATGGATACATGTTGAGTCTAGATCAGTCATGAAGGTCTTTTTATCTATAGAGTCTTTGAACTTGCTATGTTTTTTTTTGTTTGTTTGATTAGGATTTTTAACATAGTTTTAAAAAAATTTCAGTCATATCGTTATGATATCTGCAGTGGGGCAGTTTATAGTGATGTCTAGCACTGGGGCATCATGCCGCAGACATGTAGCATGTCCCACCCAGTCACATTATCGTGACACCAGGCCAACCAGTACTAACACTAACCTCTTAATGCTGAGCATCAAGCGAGGCAGATGTTAGTACCATTTTTGTAGCTTTTTGGTATGACTCGGCTGGGGATCAAAACCATGACCTATTGCTTTTTTGGCGGATGCTCTAACCACTAGGCCACTGGAGCAGTTAAATTTGCTATGTAGATGCAACTTTGAAAATAGATCACCATGGTACCAAAAGTTATTGTGACTTGATTTGTAAGTTTTAATTTAAGTCAGTTTCTCAGGCATTGTTATCCCAAGTTATGTATGTTGTTATGTAGATGTATTTGGGTGACTTCAACACCATATTACTAAAAATAGGTCACTGTGACATAATTTCATGCATCATTGGTTTTGGGCAATGTCTTTGTTTAAGGTGAGTTTCTAATGCATATTTTATTGCAATGTCATGCAAAACGTTGGTGCCAGGGCATGTTTTATGAATACATTACTAATTATGTGTCTCTCTCACTCTGTTTTATTTTGACTGCCTTTTTATTGATCTATCTGTTCATGCTTCTTATAAATAAAAGACATGGAAGATTTAAAAATATCCCAAATAGCAATATCTCTGCAAATTATTAGCAAAGTGCTATTTGTTGATCAAATATATATTTCAGTGTGCAATTACTTCTTATACTTGATAATTTAAATTTACTTTTACCTGGTGCCAATTTCATTATGCAAATTTAACTGTTGACATGTCACATGTTCAGAAGCATTAATAACAATAGACAAGGGTACAGAAAGTTTCAATTCAAAACATATATCTAAATATAAAGGAATGATTCTTTGTCAAGGTCAAGCTTAAAGACAAGGACACTGATGAGGAGATTATATTTCCATTCAATCGATGGTTGGCTCGTGATAAAGATGATGGAGACATTGCCAGGGAACTTCCTGTCCTGCTTGCAAGTGGACAACATGCAGCACCAGGTAGGTTGAACATTAACTGATAACTGATGTTACATTTACTAAGTATTGTTTTGAGCTCAAATACTACCATAGAGTACTTTTGGACACATAAGAAAAACAATATGCTGAAACTCACTTACATTTTATAAGCAACATGCAGTTCTAATCTAGATTCAAAAAAGTTGGGAGAAAATCATAACTCTTACAAAAAGGTGTGATTAGAAATTCCTGCCATCAGAAAAATATAAAGGTTATTTGGTAGTTTCATAATTCCTACCACCAGAAACATGCAAGGGTCAGCTGTCAGATTCACTTAATCCTAGTATCAGGAACAAAATCATTACCACCTTATTTCATTGCATTGACAACTAATTTACTAATCACTAGTAGAGTCCTTTGTCATTGTTAATTTTTAGTGAAGTCCTTTGTGATGCCCCTATTGTTATTTACTAGTGGAGTCCTTTGTAATGAACCCAGTGTTATTTGCTGGTGTGTTCCTTTTGTAATGTATGCATTGTTATTTGCTGTTGTGGTCATTTGTAATGCACCCATTGCTAATTACTAGTGGTGTCCTTTTCAATGCACCCATTATTCATTGCCAGTGGAGTCCTTTTTAATGCCTAGTTTATTATTTGCTTGTAAAGTCCAGTGTAATGCACCCATTGTTAATCACTGGTGGAGTCCTAGTAAGGCATCCATGGTTAATTTCTAGTTGGGTCCTTTATAATGCACCCTTTGTTAGTAAGTAGTGGAATCTATATAAGGTGCCCACTTTAAATCAAAAGTTGTGTCCTTTGTAAGGCATATATTACTAAGTGCTTTTGAGATCATTTGTAAGGCACACAATATTGCTATTGGAAGTTTGTAAGACACCCATTGTTAATTACTAGAGGGGTCCTTTGTAAGGCAACACTTGTTAATTACTAGAGGGTTTCTTTATAATGTATCCATTGTTAATAGCTAGACAAGTCATTTGTAAGGCATTCCCTGTTAATTGCTATAAGGCACCATTGTTAATTGTTAGTGGAGTGTTTTCTAAGTTACCCATTGTTAATTGCTAGATTAAGTTTGGTTCTTTGTAAATGCACCCATTGTTATTTTTGCATGTGGGGTTCTTTGTAAGGCATTCATTTTTAAGTGCTAGTGGAGTCCCTTGTAAGTAACCACTTGTTAATTACTAGAGGGGTCCTTTGTAAGGCACACATTGTTAATTGCTAGAGGGGTCCTTTGTAATGCACACATTGTTAATTGCTAGTGTCATCCTTTGTAAGGCACACATTATTAATTACTAGTGTTGTTCTTTGTAAGGCACATATTGTTAATTGCTAGAGGGGTCCTTTGTAAGGCACACATTGTTAATTGTTATATGTTATCTTCTTCATGTGTTGATGTAAAGAAACAAGGCAATGTACAGAAATCGGTCAAGTTTACTGCCTTGTCTGAAAATCAATCCTCTGATAAAAATTGTCATACCTTTGGGCACCTCAAAAGAGGTCTGCATGTAATCAACCTAAATATTCAACATATCCTCCCAAAACTGGATGAGATAAAGTTAATATTACAGCAAACTAGATCAGTCAGTATTCTAGGTCTATGTGAAACCTTTCTTTCCGATGATACTGATGATTTGGCTCTCCAAATACAGGGCTTCCACTTTGAAAGAAAATACAGAGACTCCATGGGTGGTGGGGGTATTCTTCTCTATGTAGACAGTTCCACTGGTTATCACAGACGTGTTGATCTAGAGACTATTGGGGTAGAGAGTATCTGGATCGAAGTAACCCTTGCCCAATCAAAGCCAATACTCTTATGTTCAGTTTACAGGCCACCTAGTTCCACAGCTGATTGGATTCATATATTTGAGACTCAGATTCAAAAAGCATTACTAAAGGAAGATTTAGAAACTATCATATTAGGTGATTTTAACATTGACTACATGAAAACTCCACCATTAACATGGATAAGTAACTTTGAAACTTACAACTTTACTCAATTAATTAACACCCCAACTAGAGTAGCAGATAAAAGTGCTACTATCATTGATCATGTCTATACTAATAAACCTGAAAACATAAGTGAAATAAATGTGCCAGTGTATGCACTGAGTGACCACTACCCAGTCTGTATAACTAGACATGTTCCAAAATCATCTAAAAATGGGCAACACATTGAAATACAATACAGGGACTTTAAACAGTTCGATGAGGAAATTTTCTTAAATGATTTAGTATGCAAACCCTTTCAATCAGTCTGCAATATAGCTGATGTCAACACTGCTTTCGATAAATGGTATCAGATGTTCAATGAAGCCTTAGACAAGCATGCCCCAATTAAAACAAAAAGGGTTAAACACCAAATTACACCCAAGTGGATTACCCCTGAGATCAATGAGGCTAGGCACCTAAGAGATAATTTCCACAAGAAAAAAGACATGAAAAGCTATAGAAAGTGGAGGAATAAAACTAAGCATCTGATAACTAAAGCAAAAGAGAACTACTATAAACAGGCTATTAATGAAAGGAAGAGTACCAAAACATTGTGGAAGCATCTAAAAGAGCTCAACCCATCCAAGAACAGTTGTCTTCCCCCTAGACTTAAGCAAAATGATGATATAGCAACATCTGTACAAGACATTGTGGATATGTTCAACAATTTCTTCATAACCATCTCCAGTAACAGTATTCAGAACCAGACTAAAATCCCAATTGAACTTGATGCTCTACAGTTATTTATAAGAGCTAAAATTCTTGAAGATAATTATTTTTCAATAGCTAATGTCAGTGAAGTGGACGTTTTTGATATGCTAATTAAGCTGAATATTAATAAATCCTCTGGATTGGATGGTATTAGTCCACGAATCCTTAAAATTGCTGCAGCAGTAATAACAAAGTCATTAATGCATATCATAAATTTAAGTATAATGAGTGGTAATTTTCCAGAAAAATTGAAATGTGCAAAGGTAACACCTATCTTTAAGAAAGGAGAAAAAGAGGATCCAGGAAATAACAGACCAATCTCAATTCTACCTGTATTGTCAAAACTGTTTGTAAAGCATGTAGCCATTCAGGTCTATAAATTTTTTGAAACAAACTCTCTATTTCATAAAGCACAATCAGGACTTAGAAAGTACCACTCATGCCAAACAGAACTTACCAAATTAATTGATCTTTGGCTGAAGGAAATGGATAATGGGCATATGACTGGAATTGTTTTCCTTGACTTCAAGAAAGTTTTTGATCTTGTTGATCATGAAATTCTGCTGCAAAAGTTGAACTGTTACAGGTTTGACAAACCTACTTTAAACTGGTTTAGATCATACCTAAACCAAAGGTCTCAACAAGTAAGCATTGGCAATATTAGCTCTCAAACTCGCACTATTCATTCAGGAGTCCCTCAAGGCTCAGTTTTAGGCCCTCTCCTCTTCCTTATCTATGTCAATGATCTACCATTAAATAATGAATCCACCAATACAGAATTGTTTGCAGATGATGCAACCTTGTATACATCTAGTTCTGATACTGAAGTTATCCAAACAAGATTAAACTCAGATCTTATTAGAGTCCAAAACTGGGCACAACAAAATAGGATGGTAATTAATGAAGGTAAAACAAAATGTATGATTCTGGGGACGACACAAAAGCTACACAAGTCAGGGAACCCAAAACTATCTCTTGCAATAAATAATCATCCATTAGAAAATGTCAATCATGAAAGGCTTGTAGGTGTGCCCATAGATAATAATTTATTATGGAATGACCATATTGATAAGCTTTGTAAAACACTGTCATCCAAAATTGCCCTTCTCAGTAGAATCAAGAAATATTTACCTATGGAAACTCGCAATCTATACTACAAGACGTATATTCTTCCAACAATGGATTACTGTTCTAATGTATGGGGAAACTGTGCTAAATCTGAGCTTGACAGGATTTATCAACTCCAGAAATGAGCAGCATGTGTAATTTTAGATACAGTACATCTGTTGACCATCCCTCAAAAGCATTATTTACAGAACTCAAATGGTTCACAATATATGACAGGATAGATTTTCACAAGGCGGTTATTTTATATAAATGTCTACATGGAACTGCACCAGAGTATATTCAGGACTTATTCAGGCCTTTTTCAACACAATACCAGTTGAGATCAATCTCACATGGAAACCTTCTAGTACCAAAACCAAGAACAGAGCAATTCAAAAAGAGTTTTCAATACTCTGGTACAGTTCTGTGGAATAAGCTTCCACTACTTGTAAAATTGGCTGAAAATATTAGAGTATTTAAGAAGAGATATCAGGAGCATGCATGTGTTTCTAACAGATAATGGAATTTAGTATTTTAATACGAAACATGCTGATATAAGCACTAATTATTGCTTCTTCACACAATGTGCATTTGTTATACTTCCATTAAGAGGGCCTTAAGGGAAAATAGTCCTTGACTAATGAGTCACCCTCTATAAATAAAGCACTATTATTATTATTATTATTATTATTATTATTGCTAGTGGGGTCCTTTGTAAGGCACACATTGTTAATTACTAGTGTCGTCCTTTGTAAAGCACACATTGTTAATTACTAGTGTTGTCCTTTGTGAGGCACACATTGTTAATTACTAGTGTTGTCCTTTGTGAGGCACACATTGTTAATTGCTAGTGTCGTCCTTTGTAATGCACACATTGTTAATTACTAGTGTCATCCTTTGCAAGGCACACATTATTAATTACTAGAGGGGTCCATTGTAAGGCACACATTGTTAATTGCTAGTGTCGTCCTTTGTAATGCAATAGCCAGAGGCATCCTTTGCAACGCATCCATTTTAGAGGCCGAGTGAAATTTGGTTTCAGTGCCGAAAGTTGGTAAATGCCTCTTTCAGCATAGTTTTTGTTTTGTCTGAAGCCAAAAAGTTAGCTTTCGGTTTGCTTTCAGTTTCGGCCGAAACTGATATTGACTTTCAGTCATCAGCCAAAGATCTATTTTAACTTTCAGAATGCAATGCTACTGCTGCATCTATTACTCTGCTTGTCGGCTGGTCAGTCGGCGCTAGGCAATTTAACATTTAGTGAAGTCTTCTTATTGCAGGCTCTGAATGATTACTTTGATTTGTTTTTAATTAGTGTAGCATTGCATCATGACCCAGGCCTATTTTTTTTAATCTTTTGTTTGGCATCTTCAATTTATCTTTCGGTTTCGGTTTCGGTCAAAGGTGTAGTTAAACTTTCGGTTTCGGTCGAAGGTGTAGTTAAACTTTAGGTTTCGGCTTCAGTTTTGGCTGAAAGTTAATTTATAACTTTCGGTCTGGTTTCGTTTTTGGCTGAAACCAGAAATTTAGTTTCAGTTGGCCTCTAATCCATTGGTAAACACTCTTGTTTCCACATGATGCATTTATATCTCACAGAAAAGGTATAAAAATGTCATACAATGACATTGCTGTAGAAGTTTATGTATAAAATGTCTTACAACTTAATACACAACCTCACACAAACTTTTGTCAATCAATTTAGTCATCGGTGAAGTGATGGTTGTTTATCTTTGATCATGTTGACCTTTTAATCACCTTTATGACAATCAACTGTTTGTTTGTTTGTTTGATTATGATTTTTAATGTAGTTTAACAATTTTTCAATCATATTGCTATGATGTCTGCAGTGAGGCAGTTTATAGTGATGTCTAGCACTGGGGCATCATGCCGCAGACATGTAGCATGATGTCCCACCCAGTCACATTATCCTGACACCAGGCCAGCCAGTCCTAACACTAACCTCTTAATGCTGAGCTTCTTGCAAGGCAGCTGTTAGTACCATTTTTGTAAGTCTTTGGTATGTCTCGGCCGGGGATTGAACCTATGACCTCCCACTTATGCGGCAGACACTCTAACCACTAGGTCACCGGAGCAGTTGACAATCAAATGTATAAACTGCCCCATCATTTTCTGTGAGAATAAAGTATGACCAAACTCTTTTTAAAGGCTACATGTTATATTTTATGGTGTCAACCAAGGTTTCCCTTTCTGTGTTTTGTGTGTTTTGAAATATGTGCTTTCATAAATAATACTATGTCAGGAGATGTGGAAGTCAGCAATCCAGTTTTTGGTATGTTAGGTGATCTAGCTTGTATGCACCTATGTTTCTAGTACTGTCCTCTTCCAGGTCAGCATTTTCCTCTTTTACTGTGTTATTATTAGAATGAAGTCTTGGTATGAATTTGAGTAGGTACCAATATGACATGTTCAAATAGGATTTTCCTAATAGTATTGAAAAATACATTCACCGACAAGGTATGACTTTATTGAGTATGTCCCTGATATAGCATCCACAAATATGACTCCCTAAAATCATTGAAAAATACATTCAGAATCAATGAATGACTTTATTTATTGAGATTTTTTTATAGCATAAATGCATCACCAAAGTACAGACAAGTCTGCCCGTACTTAATGTAGATAATGCAGGTAGATATAAACCAGATTGGTAATCAGTCTTTATAAATATACATAATATCCTCTATTATAAATTCCTTTTCCAATTCTGCAACATACATGTTTTCAAGAGCATTCTAGAGATATAGCAAAATTTATTAGTTTTCTAAAGAGGGCAATGATCAGAGATATGAACCATTGCTAAACCTTGGTACCAGTATACTAAAGTCAATATAGTTTAAGCTGGTTTAGAGGTCTGTATAATTTAGACAACATGATTGATATTATTTGGTTGTACATATTGAGCCATATCCTTTAAGAATTTCTTGTCTTCCATATGACATATTTTGTTTAGTGAGTGTGGGGGACTGGCATTTAAGATAAGATTGGGTTTGTGGGGTTTAATGCCATTTTTCAGTAAATGATGGGCAATACATGGCAGCAAGTATATTTGGTAGAAGAAGAACCCCGGATCAGGTGGTACTTTTCGAATAACCAATTCATCACCTTTCTACTTGCAAGTGTATATTTCAGACATACATTAATGAAGTACACATAAATTGGACAACTATAACATTGTTTTGTGTTGTCTGTACAGTGTGCCATTACCTAGTCCAGGTGTATACTGGAGATCACTGGGGAGCTGGGACTGATGCTAACATGTACATTACACTACATGGCATACGTGGGGATAGTGGCAGACGACTCCTCTACAGATCTGCAACAAACACAGTCAAGTTCCAAAGGGGACAGGCAAGTATTCATACCTCAATTATAGATGAAACTTTTCTCTCATGCTAATATTTAACATTTATGTACTGTAAGGCCTACAGTTATCATACTTTCATTGTGTCACTTTGCATGTACTGTCTGAATGATACAAATGTTTTCTTGGCAATCTTGATGAAGTAAAACATAATTACTTTTGAATGTAGCAATGTTTGATATTGTTATCTAGTGGCAAGTAGAGTAAAGTAATGATTATAGTGAATATTATAACAACCAGTTTTTTTATTTATAGTTTTTTCTACATATATCAAGTACATTTGAAATTGCAGTCACATATAATATGTTAGCAATATTGTTTCCTTTTTGATTTAGGTGGACAGTTTTGAATTTGAAGTAGTCTCCCTTGATAAGTTGACTGCCATAGATATATCCCATGATGGTAAAGGTCATGGTGCTGGGGTATTCCTGGACAAAGTCATCATCAAGGAGAAAAAGGGTGGTGACCTTTCACCCCTACAATATATATTCCCTTGTGGACGCTGGTTAGATGACCATGAAGATGACTGCAAAACAGAAAGAACACTCAGGATGATAGGTCTGTGTCATTTTTTATCCTGTCTGTTATATGCCAGATATTTCCTATTGGTTCATTGTTAAATTTTATTTTTGCAAACCCGTAACTAAGTATTGAAAGGTGGGGAAGGCCAAAGATTACTATCTAATTTCTACATATTGGATAGAATTTGAAGCACATTTGGTGTGATGCATGTGCAGTTTATTAATTATCTTTGGAATGTTCATAAGCAGACAGTTAATTTTGTTTTAAATCATTATTTTCCCTATGTCATGATCTTTATGTGTCCTTAATGTCTGGGGCCCTGACCTTCTCCACATTATAACCAAAATATGCTTTCTCGGATTGAATAGTTATCCAGCATTGCCCATGAATCTCTCACTTCCTCCTGTGTGATTTGACCCTAGGTCTTAACTTAGAAACTGTTTGTAGCCATTATAGCCCTGCCTTAAAGAATATATTTGTCATTACAACTTTTCAATGACAGCAAATGACAGCTTCCCTTGTTTTCATTGGTGAGTGGAAAGTCCAAACAATCAAAATCTGTAACAATTAATTTATTTAAATTGGAATTATAGCTTAAGACAATGTTAACGTCTTTAAATTTTTCATTTAGACCTTTTTTGCTTCAGAATATGGAAATACATCTATAGTCCTAAAAGCAGAAGCTTATCTAATTTGCTAAGTAAAATCAAGCATTCAGTCCTGCTTGAATAATCGATGCATCTTGGCCTTACTAGATGTAATATTGTTGAAATATACAGGTCAGAATGTAACCAGAAAGAACATTTATAATATCAAGGCCCACTACTCTCTCTCTCTCTCTCTCTCTCTCTCTCTCTCTCTCTCTCTCTCTCTCTCTCTCTCTCTCTCTCCAAGTTCCAGGTTTATATTTCTGAATCCTTTAAAGGTGAATTTGTGTTGATATTTTGTTTGTTTCTCATTTCATTTGCATGATTTTTTTCTCATGCACCAGAATCATGATATTGCCCTCATTTTTTTATGTGAACCAGTGTAATTTACAAATATTTTACAGATAATTCTATGCAAATAAAAGAAAAAAATAATGCAAGTGAGCCTCGCTCATATCAAATCAGTCTGCTGGAAATTGTTATGAAGTATGAAAAATTTAATTATCTATGTATAGCTGGTGATAAACTTTTATGTAATTTTGATGGCAATATGGTTGGTGGTATCTTCATAAAGACCTTAATCAAATTATCATGAGATTTTGGATAAGAATGAGTAACACCAAGACTATTTTGTCCATAGGGTTTCCTTATGAACAGTAACTGGTAAAATAGCTGTAGCTACTGTTATGATTCTATCGTCTTAAGTAAAAGGAAAGAGTGAAAATCAACAAGCTTTGTAAAGTTAAAGAAATAATTTATTTCCATAGAATGCAAAGTGAAAATGAAAACAAAACTAACAGTATTGAAAAATAATTCTAGAATTATAGACACGGGTCCTAATAATTTACAGTTCTGAATAAACTTTAATTGAAATCTAAATTAATCCAATGCTGAAGATGTTCATGTGCCTCATATGAGCTGTATAATGTGCCAACAGTCATGTTGAAACACAGTAATATAATTCCAGGTTTGAATTTGCTATCAGTTTCAGTGAATGTCTGTCCAAGAATATTTTTTTGTGTATGAGTACCCTCTATTAAATCAGTACCTCAGTAGAGATTTGGATTTCTTATGTGAAATCATGGATGACATGTACAAGCTGCAGATGAATGATGATAAAACTGAAGCTAATTTGATCACAACACAAAGACTTTTTCATTCACATCCTTTACCTCAGAAAATAAATATCAGCAACACCAACATTAAATTCACACAGTCAGTACAAAACCTAGGTGTTACTCTAGACAGTACTCTCATATTGCACCAACCTGTCATGAACATTTGCAAGGCTGCATATCTTTATCTGAGACGCATCAGTTCCATTTGCAAATACATATATCTTTCAGTTGATGCCATTAAAACACTTGTGTATTCATTAGTACTTTCAAGACTGGACTATTGAACTCAATTCTGTCTGGTACGTCACAATATCTACTCCAGAAACTTCAAAAAGTTCAAAACACAGCTGCTCGGATCATTTTTAGAGTACCTCAATCAGTGCACACCTCACCACTGCTCTGTACCCTACACTGACTATCAATTTGATACAGAATCAATCACAAAATTTGTTCTCTGTGCTATGTTTCACTGACAGACTCCAGTCCAACATACCTATCCGGCCTCACCCATGTGTATACACCAGCAAGATACTTAGGCTCCTCTTATGACAATCATATACTCATTGTTTCCACTATGAAAACGAAGTCATATGGACAACGTTTTTTTGCATACCAGGGCCCGGCGATGTGGAATGAATTGCCCATTGAAATTAGACACAAAGATACAGTGATCCCTTTTAAGAGTGCTCTTAAAACTCACCTTTTTTGACTGCAGGAACAAACTTAGAGACCTTTATAATGTTTTGTATCTTATATGTCTTCAGCATGTTTTTATGTTTTCCAATTTCATGATTTTTGTTTTTTTGTTTTTCTCTTGTGTAGTGTTACGGCTATTGGATTTAATTTTATTTATTTTTAATTATTAAATCCAACATTGTCATTTAGGATTTATTATTCATTAAATGGGAAATTTTTCTAGAAAATTCAGTTGACCTGTACTTTACTGATAAACAGGCTGACCTTAGCTTACAGTGGTCTAGTTCCTGACCTTGCTTTGGACATTGTCAACAGGTCTTCAATTTCATTGGTTAGTTTCTGGGACAACTTTTTTTTAGTGGCTGATTTTTCTTTCTAGATCATTCTGTTGTTACGTGACCTGGAGAAGGTAGCTTCTTTTCCATGACCTTCCAGACTCACATGATTCCTCTTGTTTACGAGGGGATTACAATATATATAGCTGTATTTTAGAAGCTGACATTAGTAGAATTATTGGGCTGTAAGTTATTGGTTGTGTATTTATGTTTGAGTGTTAATATTATTCTGGACTTGTGTCAATTCGTTGGAAAAGAAGAATTATTCTATTTATCTGGAAAAGGACATATGTTTCATAATTTCATTTGGATGATTAAAAAACAAGAACTGTACCACGTGACATTGTCAGCCATTTTGGATTACATCGTCAAGATTCAAACCTGGAACTATTAGAACATTTATTTATTAGACTTGGAATTCCATTAGTGAATTATTTTTGTGAATTCTATATTGGATTAATGTTGGATTTGATTCTCTAAAACTGTAAGTTTATTTATTTTATGAAAATAATTGTACTTAATAAAATCATTGTTAAAGTTATACAAGCTTGTTAGTTTTCACTCTTTCTGTGTTGCTGCTTATTCGAGCCTAAGCAGTAACAGTAGTCATATCATTATAGATGTTGTAAAGCGGTTAGAGCTTCTAAAGATTAGGCGCTATACAAAGTCCTCTATTATTATTATTTCCAGAGGAAATAATCACTGATTTAAATAATTGGAAGAAATAAATTCCAGCTCAAATGAACACTGAACACAACAATAATACAACTGATTCTGCTATATCTTAAGCATGAATGAATAATTTTTCCATTGACAAAATTATGTAGTCCTCTATTTGACCTCTCGCCACAATTAACATTTTCTTAAACAAAATGACTACCTAATGTAAAATAACATTCTAGAAAGTTCTTAATGTTTTCAAAATAAAATTTTAGTTATTATAAGAAGGTCTGTTATTAAAATTATAATATAATACCTGGACAATGTCAGGTACACCAGGTAAATTGTAAGGGAATCCCAATAACCTAGACCCAGACCCAAATAAATGTACATTGTATTAAGTTAAATAAACTTTTAATAATGATCCTGATAATACACACATACATATAGAGAATATTTTAGCTATGCATTTAAATAAATAAATAAAAAATCAATAATTCAGGTCAAGTAGAAAATAAACATGATTTTAAACAAGGTTAAGTCCATCATACAAAATCACATTACTATAGCATATAATGATTTTTTTTAAATAACAAAAACAAAAACTAACAAACAATGCAAATTAAATATGCATAACACTACCCAAGTTAGAAACGTGGAATAATTTAGTGAAATTTGATTTCATATTGTCACTGCATGGAAAATAATTATTTTGCAAACTTTATTTTATATATATGTGCACTAATGAACCTCTTAACTGTTGTCTGACATTATGCATTTAAATGTAATGAGTGTTATTTTTAGACTTCCCTGGAGAGTAAGACCTGGTTCTGCAAAGCAAGAAATTGACTTGTGGTCAAGAACAGTACCTGGAGAATATTTTTGAAATGCATAGATAAAGTCACAGTAAATTAAATTTGTAAAATAGTTTGAATCAGATAAAAGAAGAAGTGATCTTAGCACTTGGATTAATTTGTTACTGTGAAATTGTTTATTTATCTTTCTGTAAGTTTGTATATATTTTTTAAAAATGACCTTTGGTGGTATGTAATTGGTAAAAGTGAATTGGGCCAAGTTTGTTTTTGATGGGTCTTAAAAGTAATCGTTTATAGCAGTGATGAAATCCATGAAAATTGATGCACCATAAATAAAACTGAATTCACTGTATTTTATCATTTTTCAGATGTCATTGATTCAAAAAACCCTCCCTCATCCAAAGCAGTAGGCAAAAAATCACGTAAGTATACAGTATAGATGTTTAATTGTAAAGGGTCAGTATAGATTGGTTATATTTAAAGTTAGGATTGAACTAGTAAAAGTCAAATTCAAAATGCAGAAAGAAATTCACTTAGAGCATATTGATACATGTTTTATAACTTCTGTAATTGCTATTTTTTGACCAATGAATGCTTTTGTTTGATTCTTATATAAAAATAAATGGTGTCAATAATTATTTTCTTTGAATTCGGGAAAAACAAACAAAATTAAAATGATCTACTGATAATAATAATATCACACAGAAATTATAGTAATATAATCGAACAATAGTAAAATATGTATTTTCATATATAAATTTAAATGTTAAATTGATCTGTTTCTTGCTATGTATAATTTTTTCTCTCCATATGTCTATAATGTATCAGAGGGTCATTGGACAGTGCAGGTTAAAACAAGTGACATAAAGGATGCTGGTACCACTGCCCAGGTTTATGTCACCATTTATGGCACAAATGGTCATTCTAGCAGACTCCAACTTGGCAAAGAGGGTAACCCTATAGACTTGTTCTCAGCTGGCAAGGAGTCCACGTTTCAGGTATATAGATTTGTCAACCAAAGGAATTTGTAAACTTAATAAGTTTCAATTAGGACTTGAACTTGTAATCGGGAGAAGAGTTGTGATTTAGGGAACATCCTTTAAGGTCATTTTGGTAATTGCTTTAATGCTGTCTGGCAAGGCTCTTAACTGACTTTAATTAATTTCATTCTGCCTGATCGAAGATGTTAGCCCTGCAGTTAGAACAGTGTCCCATAAAGTCGAGGTTTTCTGATATTAGTTTGACATACCATTAAGGTTAATAGAACAGTGTCCCATCAAGGTGAAGTTTTCTGATATCAATTTCACATATAATGGGACCCCGCTATAACACAGTAGTTGGGAGCCATAGAATCCGACCGTGTTATGAATCGAACCGTGTTATAAGCAACCATGTACAATACCAACACATTTTTGGATTTAATTGGGGGGGGGGGGGTACATAAAGACGGGTGCGAAAATGCATGGCGCAATTACCATTTTTGATCAATATATATTAAATGAGAAAAACATTTGCTGTGGTAACAGAAATTGCAGATATAATATATTACTTTATTCAGAGAACCATGCATTGGTACATACACATGTCTAATTTATATATACATGTATAATCTATTGCATGAAAAGATTATCAACACCGTGTACTCACCAGCGAATCTTGTAACATACATTGAATCCATAATACAAATATTTCCATCGAAAATATCCACACACGGATGTAAAATATTCAATAATTTTGTCACAGATCATTATGTGACTGAATTCAATGAAAAGAAAATAACAAAAATTACGTAACGGGTGTACGTAATAAATGATGAAATAGTACATGTCCATAGATTAAATAATGGAAGATAAAGTGTATTTTTTAAATAACTACATGTACATCTCAGGATCTTTCTGTCTCTCAGTCATTGTAAATTTCAGCACATTTTTCCCACCCAAGCTGCTAGTCAAAGTCCTTTGAACTTGCCGCCCAGCTATTGCTTCATGTTCTTTTGATGTACTCTAATAAATACAGCAGGCAGAACTGGCTGTATTTTAAGCACTGAATTATGGCACTGTAAATATCAGCACAGCTAAAATGATAAAGTAATCAACACTAACTTTGTCTGCATGCGTACGGAGGACTCCTGCATGGAGTGATTTATGTGTCCCAGATCAAATATTTGCATTCAAATACGCGTAATTGAGCATTTCCGAGACCTCTGCGTCATATACATTTTATACCATTACATTTCTCATCTGTCAATAGTTATTATTTTTTGAAAAACTCTGATTTTTAGCTGGTATCTGCTAATGTCATGTTTGCTTTTGGCAAAGTCAATTATAGTTCTCAGTTGCAGAATTCGAATTTACTAGTCAACAGATTGCATAAAACAACACCGCCAAGCCACATACACGTTGGCGGCTTTTGTTCCTTTGATGCTGTATAAATCGTTTCCCCCTGATTTGAACAAGTTTAGCTCAGCAGTTCACCTTGATGATAAACAATGTACTTAAATTAATTGATTTATACGTTCTGGTGAGAATCTTTTATCAACCCCCGCATTGGCTGTTGCTTAGTTGTGTATGAAATTAAGAGAACATATATCGGAGATTATTAGAGCAATGATTGTATTCGGAATGCATTCAAGACAAACACAAAGTAGACATGATGGCTTCATTGCTCAGGGATCAGTAATAATATTGACACTTGTGAGTTGTCATTTTTCAACAATAAACAAAGATCAAAGTTCTCAGTAGGCCCAGCAATTGGTTCATATTTCTGATGTTTATTCTGGCACAAAACTAGAAGAAATTTGTTCATTTTTGAAATTTTAGGAGCCATTCAACAATTATTTATATTCGAGTTTGTGTGTGATTTCCTCCCCAAAATGATAATACATTTTCTACACGTTTTTTTTTTGCACTTTTTAGACGAGTATGAGAATGATAATTAAACTCTTGACGTATTTTATTTTTCATATTTAAAAGATTTTTTTTTTGGTCTTTGAGAAAAATACCTGTAATAAATTACCTGAAATTTCGGGAGCCATGCCACGACCGTGTTATATCCGAATTCGTGTTATAACGAGGCGTGTTATAGTGGGGTCCCACTGTACCATGAAGGTTAATAGAACAGTGTCCCATCAAAGTGAGGTTTTCTGATATCAATTTCACATACCATGAAGGTTAATAAATGGTACCCATGAAAGTCAATTCTAAACTTATAAAGGTTAAAGTCTAAAAGAAAGTAATCACATTTTTTTCTTACTTCTTTTTGGATTTTTTTATTTCTGTAATGAAATCTATTTCCATAGAATATTGAAGCACATATTAGATAGAAGAATTTAATATATCAAATCTATTTTTGGAATAGGCCTCCATATCCTTTTTTATTGGTAATATTTAATCTTTAGGTAACCACTCCGGTGGCCTAGTGGTTAGAGCGTCTGCCCTGGAAGCGAGAGGTCGTCGGTTCGATCCCCGGCCGAGTCATACCAAAGACTTACAAAAATGGACTAACAGCTGCCTTGCTTGACGCTCAACATAAAGAGATTAGTGTTAGGACTGGTCGGCCTGGTACCAGGATAATGTGACTGGGTGAGACATCATGCTACATGTCTGCAGCATGATGTCTCAGTGCTAGACATCACTATAAACTGCCTCAATGCAGACATCGTAGCGATATGACTGAAAAATTGTTAAAGCTACGTTAAAAAATCCTAATCAAACAAACAAATTAATCTTTAGGAAAGATTTTCTTGGTTAATAATAGTAATTACAATTAAATTTAAACGATTGAAACATGAAACTGCTTTAAAGGCTGAGTTTTAGAAAGTTGCATTTGATGGAGAGAATATTAAGTGGAAGAATACAAATTATTATTATATAAATGTATTAGATATTGTCATTGATATTGTAATTCAAGTTTTGTTAACTTAGTTTTTGTGGTATATCTGGACATTTTTATTGTAAATAATGACTACACATATAATACCTTTCATCATAGACATTATTGAGAATATTAAAATAACTTTATTTGTTAAATTGACTAATAATTTATGTGCATGAATATATTTTTATATGCAACATTTTCGGGTGTGTAAGTCGACTGGAATAAAAGTTGAATTTACTAATTATATGAATTTTTCATCCTTAATCCATATATAAGTTGATGTGGAATTCAAGACAAAGCCAGACCAACATCTTGGCTTAATTGTTTACACTTCCTGGTTTCCTGAATACTAATAATGTCCTGTGTGCCATTCCAAATTGATGGGATATTTCTTTCATACTTTCTGATGAGTTTCATATTAGTGGGAGAGAGAAAACAAAATGAGTGTTTCTGCTTGATCCTAAACTGTATTGTTAAGTTACCTGACCATTGTGATCTTCTTAACTACCACTGGGTATATTCCACGATCAATTGACAACTCCAAATAAACAATTAATAATAATAATAATAAAAATAATAATAATAATAATAATAATAACAAATTTCCAATAAGCATTGATCATAAGCTATATTTATTTATGGACACAATAAACAGAAAACATTGGAAAGACAAGGACATGTTCCAACTATGTACATTGTGGGTTTGTCCATTAAGAAGCAATGTTTTTGTAAAATGAAATGGATTCCACTTTTCTTCATTGAATTTCATAATAATTAAATGCATTTATATACGTTTTTTTTTTTAATTTCCTTTGTGATTCTGTTTCTAAATTAGTGCCATAGTATATTGGAAACTTTTGTTAAAGATTTCTTGATTTGGTTTTATAATGCAAAGGTGGTTAGCTAAAATCTTAAATTGGGAGTGTTGCCTTGTTTTCTATTGTGAAATAGTTCATTGAGATATAATGAGATATATAAATAGTTCATTGAGATATAATGAGATATATATATAGTTCATTGAGATATAATGAGATATATAAATAGTTCATTGAGATATAATGGATCCTTAATGTGCATGTCTTGCATTTTTAAAAATAAATATTTGTTCAATTATTGCTCACATTTTACTAGCATTCATTGAATTGGTTTTCTTTAGCATTATCTGTGATGAGTCTGTAAGCTATATTTTGCAAGTTAAATAACATGCAAATATTCTTGTCAGAAGTGAATCCCCAGATAATATTACAGTAGTGTAGGTATGGTTTTATATTGCATTTGTAATCTATTAACCTATGTTTAGTTGATAGATATGGCCATATCTTGCTAAATAGCCATAGACATGAATTGACTTTATGCCATATGACTTGAATATATTCTTTCCATTGTAAATTGTTGTCAACCATCACTCCAAAGATTTTGTCAGTGTTAACCAAATGTAGACAAGTTTCATTCAACTTAAGATTCAACTCATTGTTTTCCAATTTTGTTCTTTGTTGGGTAGTAATCATTAATACTTTCAGGCCATTTTTCTTACCGTACACAAGGAATCTCTTAAAGTATTTTCATCTGCATATAGGTCGGTTGATGAATGTCTATTTTTAGTAGAATATCAATTATGAAAATAAGAAAGAGGAGTGGTCCCTAAATTGATCCCTGTGGAATGTCATATGTAATGGGTTCTTCTTTAGAAAAAACTACGATTTATTTTGATACACTTTTTTTCTCATTGTTTGATATGATGTAAACCAAGCAATTGTTTAACTGTCACATTAATGCATGTTCAGTTTTGTTTATAAGAATGATCAACAAGGTTAAAAGCTTTTCCAAGATCAGCTTATATGGATCCAGTTAATTTTCCTTTATCTAAGATAGTAATTCATCTATAATGGAGACCAAGGCTTTCTCACAGGAGTAGTTTTCTTTGAACCCTGTTTGATTTTGTATATTAAGCTGCAGTTTGATAGGTATTTCAAAAATTGTTATGAACATATTTTTCAAGTAGTTTGGACAGAGTTGGCAAGATAGATATAGGTCTGTAGTTATTGACATCTTCTGTACTTATAAACTTTTGCCAACTTTGATGTCTGAGTAAACACTGAGGCAGATATGCTTAAATTACATATGTAATCTATGCTGTTAGATATTTTATTAGCAGCAACCGCAAAGATACATGGCCTACATTTATTTAGGCCTGGTGATTTTGTTGTTACAATAGTTAGAAAAATGTTAAAACGTTTGCTTTTGGTATTGCAGAGATAAAAAATATTGTGTTAGCAAGAATTTGTTCTGAACATATATTTCCTGGTTCATCATTATTGTAATTTACAATGGGTTCCTTAATTTTGGAAGTTGTACTGACAAAACGTTTAATATTTGTACTATTTTAAAATCGATGTCAATAATTTGGCCTCCCTGGCCCAGTTAATGAAATCTGGATGATATAATATAACATTTACCTGCAATTAGTTTGTTAAAAACTTTCCACATATAATTCTTATTGTAATTTTTTCTATATGTTTGATTATTAATGATCTATGAGTAGTCCATTGTGAATATATAATAATTATGTGCTTAATCTATGGCATTTTATAAATAATCATTGACCATTTGAGTCATTAATATGGATTATCTCCCTTTAATTAATTATTTTGGTGATAAAGATGTACTAGATATAGCTGTAGTCGCTCAAGTGTGACAAAGAAAATAATGGTAAGTAAAATAACAATGGACCCAAGGATAAAATGTGACCAGGAAGAATAAGGTTTGGTAAAGAATTAATGAATAAAGCAGAATCATTAATTTTTTAAGGAACAAATGATAATGCTTTGCATAAGCACAACACATAACATAGTATAGACCAGAAATTCCATGCAGATTGTGAAATATGAACTCTTTTGATTGTAATCTTTTTTTTTTCATCCTTGAGAAATCAGAAAACACAAGCTCATAGAAATGGTTATAATACATTATTAGTTTGTAATAGTTTATTGGCATGGTAATTTAACAAGAATAGGTATAGTTGTCTGACAAGGTTTTTAATTTTGCTAATTATAACACAGTAGCACTTGCTTAAATCAATTGAAATTATATATATAAATTTACTATTCATATCTCCTCTCTGAATGTGACAAAGGGGCAAGAAAAAGGCTAACATATATTCTAGACATCCTTGTTAATTTAGATGGATATTGGAGATATTGGAAAGATAACCAAATTGAGGCTGGAGCACAGTAACAGTGGACAGAAGCCAGACTGGCATGTGGACTATGTAAGTAATATTATATGTAGGAAAACAAAGTCAGCATACTAACATTCAGTTCAATTTTAAATCATCTTTCTTAGAAAACTGACCAATCAGGCTACCAGCAACAACATTTACCATGGTCAAAATTAATCTATGTCATGAAATAGAATGAAAGTATATGCTTTCTGCCTGATATACCTTTAAGCAAATTTCTATTTATACTTTTTTTCAGTTCACAATTATTGCATATACATTGTAAATTATTTCTAAATTTGCAGTTCAATGGATTAGCCATTGTAACAACTATATTTAGCATTTGTGTCACAATAAGTTAGTGTTACATTTGTCCAGTGTCCTTATTTCTCAGTCAAAGTTAACAACCCTTCTATCTTTACCAGTCGTATTTTGTCAGGGCATAAAATACCTTACCATGTAATTCAGTCATTGGTAATTACTACTCCTCATTCAGCTTGTTTTACACAATTTGTTTCATAGATGATATTTTCTAATGCCTTGCTATGAATGTTGAAGAGATGGATGTCACTATTAACCTTCAAGCCAACAATCTGGTTTCATTTTGTCTTTAGTTCACTGTGACATTCATATTTATGAAAACACACCCTTATCGACCAATTGAACTATCTGGTTACATTTTATGTTTAATTCCAAGTGGCATAATGTCTATAACACTCCCTTATCCAAAAAAACAATGATCTGGTTACATTTCTGATTTTGTCCACTGTAGCATGGTATTCATATCTGTGAAAACACCCCCTCAACTCATCAAACCAATGACCTGGTTACATTTAATGATTAATTCACTAGAACATGACATTCATATCTGTCAAAACATTTTTAGTTTTTTTTATCTGTGAAGATCATACAGTGCATTGTTTCAGGATTAATTTTCATTTTAGTTGCAATGAGTTTTTTGTACTGCCAGCCATTATAAAAAATATTTTTGCTATATGTAATTTTGCAGCCTGAAGCATTCATGTTAGAAATCCTCTGTTATTGTTATTAAGGATATACAGTCACCACTTACATAAAATATTGTGCAAGTTATACATGATGATGATGATGCATGATATGCTCCAATTGTGCTTATTATTGATACAGAAAAAAACAATGATAAATATGTCAGCAACAAAAGTTTCAAGTCTTTGTTGATTGTAAAATGGATTTCTGTGAGCAGTTGTCAAGATCTCTTCTGTGAGTATTTGAACACAACACCTTTAATTTTAGCACCTTGCTCCAATGTGTGTCAGTTAGTGTATTGCTGTATCTCTCTCTGGATGAGTATTGGAGAAAGCCATGTTTTAAAACCATATTTACAGGGTATAATTACTTGACACTACTATTAACTGCATATATGGAGATGCACAATGTGGTTACAGATCAGGTTCTGTCCTCTTTATTTATTTTGATCATTCAAATACAAGGGGAATTTTTTGCTGACAGATACTAGTCTTCAGCATTGAAAGTCCTATGGGTCAGTCAGTTGACACTTTAATATGGAATTACTAGTATTTGTCATTTTCACCCATTTCTGTTCAGGTAAAACTTACAGATGATGATACACAAGATATGCTAGTGTTTTATGTTGACCGATGGCTAGCCTTGGATAAAGAGGATGGTCAGATTTGCCGTGAACTTCCAGTGGTGAAGATAGGCTCTTCATCTTTACCAGGTAAAAGTGCAGATTGTTTAAATAGGAATCATGCAAACATTGATAATTCCTACAGAGTAAATTAACATCATTCACTCAAAGTACAGATTGCTAGAAAATTGATGTCATTCACTCAAAGTACAAATTGTTTGAAATCAATGTCAATTATTCAAAGTACAGATTGCTTAAAAATAAATGTCATTAACTAAAAGTACAGATTGCTTAAAATTTATATAAATCACTCAAAGTTAAGATTGCTAGAAAATTGATGTCATTCATTCAAAGTACAGATTATTCGAAATCATTGTCATTGATTCAAAGTACCGATTGCTTAAAAATAAATGTCATTCGCTCAAAGTACAGATTGCTTAAAATTTATATAAATCACTCAAAGTTAAGATTGCTAGAAAATTGATGTCATTTACTCTAAAGTACAAATTGCTTGAAAATTAGTGTCTTTTACTGTAAGTACAGATTGCTACAAAATTGATGTTTATTCACTGAAGTATAGATTACTAGAAAATTGATGCCATATGCTGAAAGTACAGATCACTAGAAAATTGATGTCATTCTTTGAAAGCACAGATTGCTTGTAAATTGACATCATTTACTCAATGTACAGATTACTAATAAATTGACCTTTCACTGAAAGTACAGATTACTAGAAAATTGATGTATTCACTAAAAGTACAGATTTCAAGTAAATTGACATCATTCACTGAAAGTACACATTGCTAGAAAATTGATGTCATTCATTCAAAGTACAGATTCTAGTAAGTTGACATCATCCACTGAAAGCACAGATTACTAGCAAATTGACATCATTCACTGAATGTACAGATTGCTAGAAAATTGGTGTCATTCTTTCAAAGTACATTTTGTTAAAAACTCAATGTCATTCATTGAAATGTCAGATTGCTATAAAATTGATGTCATTGACTCAAAATACAGATTGCTAGAAAATTTATATCAATCAGTCAAAGTTATGATTGTTAAAAGATTGATGTCATTTACTCTAAAGTAAAAATTGCTTGAAAATTAATGTCATTTACCCAATGTACAGATGTACTAGAAAATCAGTGTAATTCACTGAAAGTACAGATTGCTAGAATATTGATGTTCATTCACTGAAGTACAGATTACTAGAAAATTGATGTCATTCACTGAAAGCACAGCTTGCAGGTTAAAAGCATTCACTCAAAGTACACATTACTAGTAAATTGACATCATTCACTCAAAGTACAGATGGCTAGAAAATTGATGTCATTCACTGAAAGTACAGATTGCTAGAAAATTGATGTCATTTGCTCCAAGTACAGATTGCTAGTAATTGACATCATTCACTCAAAGTACAGATTGCTAGCAGATCAATATCATTCACTCAAAGTACAAATTACTTTGATAATTGTTAGCTAAAAATATATCTGATTCACTCAAAGTACAAATTACTTTGATAATTGTTAGTTAAAAATATATCTTATTCACTCAAAGTACAAATTACTTTGATAATTGTTAGCTAAAAATATATCTGATTCACTCAAAGTACAAGTTGCACAAACTGCTTTACTTGGTTGCTTAGAATTTAAGCAATCAAGAATTAATTTTGTATGTGCTATCAATCTTGTTAAAAGAGGAAATACACAAATGCATGTGGGAAAAATATTTTGAAATGTTTTTAAGAATACATTGTCAAACTGCTATTGTTTTTTGTTTGTGGATTGTTTTTTAAAATCCATAATTTTCTTTTGTGACTCAAATTGTATTTTTTGGCAGAAAAAAATTGTTTTGTGTTTATTTAAAACAACTTGTCAGAAAAACTTTTTACATTTTTGTTTCAGTCCTACACTATGTTCTTGCTGTCACGACAGGACACATGGAGAATGCTAGGATGGATCAAGGATCTGTCTATATCAGTTTGCATGGAATTCATGGTGATACAGGATTTAGGGAATTAAAAGCACCAATTAGTAAGAATAGGTTACCTTGGCAACCAGGTCAAGAAGACATCTTCATCTTGGAAGCAGTTTCTGTTGGAAGACTCAAAAAGATTGAACTAAAAATTGATGGCAATGGAGGTAACATCATGATTTGATAATGATTGTTTATACTTGGCAGGACACATTTGTTTCCTTTCTGGATAATTGAATCAATAAATTGACTGTTGACTTGCATTCTGCAGATGGCATGTGTGCAGCATGGTTCTGTGTTTCTCATGTTTTGCTGTATATATCAGAATTCCTAAAACCTCAGATTTTGTGGGACAGGTCCTCTAGATCAATGATTTTGATTAACACATTCAGAGCAACCAGACATTTGTCATGGGAGTTGTCAAATATTCATTTTCAACATGTTTTTATATTGTTTATCCATTAAATTGCCAAATGAACACTTTAATAAAGTTAAATAATTTCTTTGTCAGACAGTCAGAAGATGTTATTCAACTAAGGATACTTGTGTATTATTTGGTTTTCCCAATTGTTTAAATACTTCATGGCCACAACACAAAAGTAAAAGGAGGTGTAAAGATTATGTCTGGAAACATAATAATGGAATGATGCCCCTGGGTCCATACTACATGGTTTGTGTCATGAGTGTATCAGCACAATATACATTTAGAATACAATATGCGAAGTCTGAGCCTAAATTAAGATCAAATATGTGAAGATTGGGCCTGAATTAAGATAAATATGTGAAGCCAGGGCCTGAATTAAGATAAAATATGTGAATCCTGGACCTGAATTAAGATAAAATATGTGACATCTGAGCCTGAATTAAGATCAAATATGTGAAGCCTGGGCCTGAATTAAGATAAAATATGTGAAGCCTGGGCCTGAATTAAGATAAAATATGTGAAGCCTGGGCCTGAATTAAGATAAAATATGTGACATCTAAGCCATAATTAAGATCAAATATGTGAAGCCTTGGCCTGAATTAAGATAAAATAAGTGAAGCCTGAGCCTGAATTAAGATAAAATATGTGATGTCTGAGCCTGAATTAAGATCAAATATGTGAAGCATGGAGTTGAATTAAGATCAAATATGTGACATCTGAGCCTGAATTAAGAAAGAATATGTGAAGCCTCGGTCTGAATTAAGATAAAATATGTGAAGCCTGGGCCTGAATGAAGATAAAATATGTGATGTCTGAGCCTGAATTAAGATAAAATATGTGAAGCATGGGCCTGAATTAAGATCAAATATACCAGCAATGACAACTCTCTTGTATTAGTGTCCTCCAAGAATTTTTTTGGGACCTGGTCACAAACAAATACCTCTAACTTTACTGAAAATATCTTTTAATTAAGTGTTAATTTTGAGGCAGTAAGTTGTCATGTTATCAATTTATAATTATGTTTAAAAAGACTAGAATGGAATCAAATACTGTTCTTGCTTGAAATTCTGTTGGTGAGTTTTCTAAAAGAAAAAATTTATTTTGATAAATTTGAGGAAATGAATTAATCATAGAGAGATGAAACTGACATTAAAGCAGCAGCAAATCTTGACAGAAAATGAAAATGACACATTTTCCAATAGATTTAATAGTTAGGTTTATCAATATTTTTTTTTATGTCATATACCACTTTGGAGGTCCTATCTTCAAGGTCAAGGTCATTGCTTAATATTTTATGTTTCCATCCCACTTTCCATTTTACTCAATAACTTTACAGGCATATGAGTATTTGGATTTGAAACCTGGTATACTTGTACATTACATTTTCCCTCTCTATAACTTATTGCCATTTAAGATCGAGGGATGAAGCTTGGTATTCTGTGAATTCATTTTTGTTCATCAGTACTTGGTTTTGCAAATAATGGTATTTCAATCAGTCTAAAGTTCATACATTTTGGATGGGGTGCTAATGTAGCCACATGAAGACTATTGTTTGTTGAGTCTTTAAATTCTGAGTTTGAAGTGACCATAAAATTCAGAAAAAAGGTACCCTACAAAAAAATGGTGAATTCACAGTACTTGTGCATCATCACTAGAATGTGTGTTATGCACAACAATGATGGTCATGCCTCAATATATTACATTTTCCATCATGCTTTCCATTCTACTCTATAAATGTAAAGTTGTTTATATTAAGATATGTAAACTTGGGTAACATAGTCAGTAGAAGGTATTTTGTTGTCAAAGTCGTGGTTCAATTTTTTTTTTTTGTGGGGGGGGGGTCCTTTAAATGTTTTAGACTCTCTAATTTCAGAGCTGTATGAGGGATTACCTTTTTGTATAACTTATCTTCAAGTTCAGTGTTATCATGTTATATGCTTGATTTTCCTGTTACACCTTCCTTTCCACTCTTAAATTTTTAGAGCCATTTGAGATAATGGGAGAAAAATTGGCATGGCTATAAATCATCACTATAAGTTGTGCTGCATATAACATTTAGGTTCTGTCTTCAAGGTCAAGGTCATATGCCAATATTTAGGCTTCAGTCACATTTTACCTTTTGATTTCAAACTTAGCAGTTTTACATAAATGAAAAAACTTGATATTCTTATATAATGTAAGTACATATAAGATGTCTTGCAATGCATGTTTGAAGTCTTATCTTCAAATTCAAGGTCATGTGGCTATATTTAAATTTTCTTTTTGTTTCTGCTTCATATCATACAAGATTTTTGAGGCAGAAGGATGAACCATGAACCTTTTTTATTTCTTAGTTTCATGGCATCTCACACATAGCAGAGATTTGTCTTAAAAGGTCAAATCACTTATCAGTACTTTTTAGCTACTTTCTGAACTTTCCTAGTGCTTTTTTTAGACTGGGCGAACAATTTCTGTCTTGAAGGTCATGATCCGGGATTTGATGATTATAAACCTTTATGAATTCAACATGGTACATGGTTGACAAAAAGTTACTAAAAAGGTAGGAACATGCGGTTACCATTTTACATGGACAGTCTAATATGTCAGTCTGATGTTTAGGACATGCAGTTACCTTTTTACATGGACACTCCAGACTATCGGTTAAAAGTTTAGGACATGCAATTACCATTTTAGTTGGACAGTCAGGTCTATCACTCAGAAGATTCAAAGTCACATCAGGAATTTATGTTGTTGGCATGAAAATGTTGCAGATAGAAACATATCCATGAGCATAGACATTTTTTTGGTGTAATCCCATAAAAAGCAATATGCTTAAAGCATGTATACCCAATGAAAATAACAGGTAATGATTTTAAAATAATTTTTTTAAGTGAATTTGAAAACATTTCTTTGTTTCTTAAACAGGTAGCAAGTGGTATGTTCAGCAAGTGAGAGTAATGGAGGGGAAGAGAGCATGGGCAGAAACCATTTTCTATTGTCACAAGTGGCTGGGAACTGACAAAAACCTGCCTTTGGAATTCTCTGTCTCAGGTTACTTTCTTCAAAACTATTTTATCATACCATTTCATTTTAAATCTGTAAAAATCTTTAATTTAATTATTCAGTCAGTAAATTCTTATTTCTTTTTTGTTTCATTGGACTTTGGATGTCTTGATTTCAGCATATCATGACTTTATTTGCATATTCTTTAAACAAATACCCCCATATGTGAAATGGCTTCAGAATGCTTTCAGGTTTTTGTTACTAAGTCTAGAGAGACCTTTATTTGGGGGGTTATGGGTGGAGGAAGGGGGCTCAGTGAAATCCTGCCTTATTCAGTTAAAACTAATACTATTATCACTGTAAAACAGAAAGATGGTGACTATGAGCAGAAATTAAACATCCATTTTTCATAATGGACAACCATAGAAAAAACCTGGATCATCACCCTGATATATCAGTTAATATGAGAGATGGACATAAATTCAAAAAAACTTTCATTTTTCTTTTTTGTTGTAAAAGATATGTGTCCTTCCAATGACCTGATAGATGCACTAGAGAGTATTCCTAAAGGTCTTACAAAACCAGTCAGCACCAAGGGCAGATGGTTAATCTGGGTTCAGACTGGTTTGCAGGCTGATGCTGGGACCTCAGAGAAAATCTTTCTTGTACTGTCTGGATTGAAAGGACAGTCTGATCCAATCCTGATCAATGGCAAGGATTCTCTTAATCCAGGATCAGTAGTTAAGTTGGAGGTAAGATGGTTTGTTTAGTAATTTCAGTCTGAGCTGATATTGTCATAAAGTGACAAAGATGGTAGATAAATATAACTGTTATTTTTTAGTTACTTGTTAACTTAATTTCTCATTTGTCACTTATTTGTCAGAACAGCATTGATATATTATCGACTTGTTTTCAGTATGTTTAGAGTTGTACTAGTTTCCATTTGCATTGTCATTTGACTGTACAGTAATATAGAAGCCAAAAGGTAACAATTCAATGTCACATGAAAGGCACATGTTGAATGCACATCTACATTATAAAAATAAGCAGCATTTAAAGTTAAAGATTCCTTTTTTTGTCTGATTTCCTTTTGCAAATACTGCCTTCCTGTCATTCATCTATATTGAATGACTATTTTTTTTTGTGAACTATATACCATATATTCTTGCTGATAAATCAACCATTTTAATTAAAAATTTAATTCATGCAGAGTAAGGGTCATCTTTTAAGCAGGACATAAAACAAATTTGATAACTATAGGGGTAACATTGGAAACTATATAGGCTTGCCATATACAGAAATAGTGTGAATCCAGATATTTTTTTATGTTTCAATGTCATTATTCCCATATAGATATGCATACATAGTAAGTTTATCGGTCATGTTTAAAATTTTGTATTCAAAAGAACTTGCTTTCATAGTGCTTCCTAATAAAGCCATGAAGTGTTTCAGTTGCCATGAAGCAACATATTTTGTATTAAATTTAGTTTTAGTATAATTAAGATGTTTTTAAAAATGACAAAACAGGTAATATCAGAAAAAAGATTTTTTGTTAAAGATAGCCAAAAGTTGTTGCTGGTATTGAAGACTAACATGCTACCAAATGAATTTGATTGTATTAAAAGTCAACGGCAACAGGCAGATACAGAAGGAAATTATTTTTAATCACATTGATAGCTACCTTATTTTTACACTTGTACCTTTTTGCTTTCCTCTGTTATAGTGATTTTGATTACACATTACAGTCCTTTATTAAACTACAGGCAGTACCAACCAATAGTGTCAAGCAAAACCAAGAGAGGTTTAATTTTCAGTGTTCATCAGATTCTGAGATCAGTTATTCATTTAATCTGCTTATTTCATCTTTATAGGCAAAAGTGGATGAGATTGGTTTGGTCTTCAAAGTACAATTCTACTTTGATGAAAAACATGTGGGAACATCTTGGTTTCTACAAAAGGTATTGAAAACCGTTTATGCTTTTTTGATTAGTTACCTTACATTGCATTGATGTATGAATAAATTATTTCAAAAAGCTACAACAAGTTAAAATCATTTATTATGAAAATCAGCTAGCCTTTGATACCTTCCTCCATGATTTTCCTTTCGGAACAGCGATAACCACATGAGATTCTGAGTCAAACTACATTCTGTTTTCCAAGCGTAGTTAAACCTATCCACTGAGATTAATTATAATCAGATGGGGGTGGGATTGGGACCTTAAATGGGAGATGGTTAGTTTTCAATGGATAAATTTGCTGTTTTAAAATTTCAAGAAAAGGATAACAATATGACTAAGTTGCCATTGGAAAGTAGGCTAAATATGAAACTTGCTGCAATGGGAGGTTTTACATTAAGTTGGCTATTGTCACCACTCTGCACACCATTTCCAGTTAAAACTGAAGGACCAGGATACAGGGGAGGAGCTTCACTTTGATTACAAAGACTGGATGGAATCGACAGAGGACAACCCAGGTGGATTCCTTGAGCTTCCTGCCGTCAGGCCTGATATACTTCCTATGAAAGGTAAAGGTAGATGTGGAAGAAGTGTCCATCATGACTTCACATGTCAGAGCAGTGTGTGTGTGTGTGTGTGTGTGTGTGTGTGTTTATTATCTATCAAAGTAGTTATGCAACCAATATAATAAAAGTATGTTTTAAAACTGTGCATTTCTCTTTCAATCTATTTACCTTGTATTAAAGGCAACAGCAGTGTTTTAGGTGTTTATAGACAGAATGAAGATGATGGATAATTATATAGTTTCTCTTTGAATACAAATTCATCAATCACATTAACAGTTGATGCACTTCTCAAATCTTGCAATAATGTAAATTTGGAAAAATATGTCTCTCCTGTCTTTGTACCTTATGGTCAAATGGAAGAACCTGTTCCCAATATTTCCCCTTACCTTTTACCACTTTGTAGGTGGCTATAGTTGTTTACCATTTTTGTTTGCTTTTGATGGTATCAGTAACATGGTATGTACACCTCAAGGAATCCTAATCAATCTTGTGGCTTTTACAACCATCTGTGGACATTTTTGTTATAGTATTGATGGCAAAGGTTTATATTGCAATCAGTTTTTAAAATGTATTGATATTTATTTGATATTGTAACGATCGCGGAGATCATGATTTTTTTAACAAATTTTCTGACCTCATGCTTTAACATTGCATTTTTAGTTGCTGATTGTTTTGGCATACATTGTATATTTATCCAATTGCTATCTCCCAAAATTTGTCATCATTTTTGTCAACAGAAAATTGACAAAAGGCATGAAATGTTTAACAATGAAGAAATGATTGCCACTTGTCTTGCCTGTACTAAATTTTTATCTTTGACTACATTCAGTATGTGTTAGGTATGGTCAGAAAATGTATGGGCTGTGGTATTAAGACAAGGTTTAGGACTAAAGAGAGATGGAGTAAGTTCAGGAAAAGGGAATACAATGTTTTTAGTTTGAATCCTAAGACATCAACATCAGCTAGCATTGTGGGAACATGATGCCAACAACTACGGGGACAGCTACAATTGGAAGAACAAGTGGATTTGGATGTACCATCTCAGCAGTTTTGTCTGAGTCACAGAGGTGACTATTACAAAAGATTGTGACACAGTTGCTTGTCCCTGGTGAATTTATTGTCCCACCCCTCTTTTAATTCTAATACTCAATAGGAATTTAAATGAGATTGTCCTCCTTTTTCTAGGCTGCCTAGTGGGAATCAATCTTCTCTAAATGTCAGAGCATGGCTCCAGGACTTGTAAGTCTCTGTGCATTGGGTATTTTCTGGACATGGATGTCCACCTTGGCCACCAGTCCAGTCTGTATAATTCAATTCTGACAACCCAGTGTCAAGGGCCATAGATGCACAATCAATTACTTGGGAGTTGTTGGTGGTTACACCTACCCCTACCCTATGGTACTGGCACCAAAAATAATTCAAAAGTGAGGCTCGGAAAATTCATTGTGTGGCTAACTTTTTCCTCTGGCTTGTCAAATAAAGTGAGTGGCAAGTATGTTTAAAGGCTGTAAAAAATTCTGCTGTCAAGGTTAAGAGCACATAGGTCATGATAAATATTTATCAGACATACTGGCCAATTTTTAAAATTTATTAGAAAAAAATTTCTCACCCTGTTTTTCAGGTAGAATTGATTGTGGGCACTGAATTGTTCAATTCAGGTTTCAGCACTTGGCCTCCACCTCACTGATGCTACCATCATATAAGTAGAGCATTTCAAATGGATAATGATTTAATATTGAATTTTTGAAGGCTTGCAAAAAGTAGACAATATTCAACAGGTTTCATAAATTTAATATGAAATTATTACACATTTCAGATTCATTTTATCACATAGTTTTTATTTCAGTGGAAATTATTTAGATAGAAAGAAGAATGAATAATTCCATTCATTTGATAGATGGTGCACTTTTCATTTGTTGTGCAAAAAAATAGTCCTGAACAAAGTTGAACTATAAATCAAAGAAAAAGCTTCCATCCAAAAAAACAGAACATTTTATAACAACAACAAAAAAATTCAAAATAGAATGATCAATGCAATGTGATACCACATTACATTGTTTGATAGGTAAACAGTAGGCCTAGAGTAAATGTTTACCCGAAAATGTCATTGTCAAAACAAAACAGTACATAATTTTATGTGAAATAGGATTAATGGATGCAGAAATTCCCACATTTACTGGAATGCATTTGTGACTCATTTATGTCCAGATTCTTCTGTGAACAGATTTGAGTTTATTTACTTCTGTAAGTTAACATTTAAACTACGCTTGTATATATGGTGAATTCTATATCTATGTTACAGATGTATGACTCCCTCCACCACCCTGCCATCAAATAAGCAATACCATTAGTTTTACTTATTATAGTTGTTCTTGTATTGTAGTTTTACAACATTGCTCTCATTATGATATTGTTATACATGACATAACAGACCCCTGTGGGGGTAACATATCCATATTCAGACAGCCAAGAAAATCTTTCCTCAATTTCCTTTCATGCATTGAGTTCAAAAATGACTACCAAAAATGATCATTCAAAACCAAACATTCCAGATGGTGGGGTTAAAAACATTTTCCCAAGATCCCAGTCAATCAGTAAAGAGGATACTGCACAATAATTTCATGGGCTTATTTGGACAGATTAGAATCACATAAAGTTATACTTTAACATGTGGTAGTATAAAAAATATGAAACTGTACATACTATAGGAAGACTATGTGATAAAACATGTTTCTTGACAGGCTCTACCTTCAGCACACAGCATCATTGACTTGCACCAGATGGTTCAGTGGTCATAATGATACAACCTGGCTTCATAGCAAAGAAAATATTGCTAGTAATTGTCCATCGAGGAAGTGGCATCCATTGATAAATCTGGGAAGGTTTTTATGAAGGATTAAGTCTGTGTGCTAAAACACTATATGGGGGACAGAAATGCTTCTTTATTCCAGTCAAGAAAGAAGATATAAAACACTACATGGGGGGACAGAAGATATAACCACCCAAACCTGAGCATCATGGCTAAAGTTTGTTAAACATGTGGAATCTTCATGGAAGAATTGCACCTATATAAACATCAGCATATAAAATAAGAGCTGTCTTGCCAAGCCTCACATTGAAACAGAATGTTGTTGTCAGAGACATAAAATAGGCATTTGGCTTGTATTCACAAAGAGAAATAACTGAATTTCCAGTAGCTGCATCTATCACCAGACCAGTTTCAAGTCAGTCATTCTTACCATGGGTGTAGAACAGCACTTTGCCATATTTGTCTGATGATTTACTGGGTGAAAAAGAAAGTCATTGCTTTCCTTCTTTCTCTTTCACATGTTTTGGTATCACTGATTAGGTGACTGCTAATGGTTCTGTTCTCTTATTAGGAGTTTGGTTTACCCTCATGCAGGGAAGCAGCTTTATTCCCTCCATAGTAACCATGGTGAATGTAGGGTGCCCATCATTGCCTTCTCTTATTCACTATATGATCAGGGAGTTTTTGTCAAAGGAAAGAGAAAAGTTTTCTAGTAAGTTATGTTCTACAGATTTTTACTCGATCACAAACTAATAAGCACCTCAACACAAATGCAAGTGGTTGTAAGGGGAGATAAGAGGACTGTTTCAAAAGAGTTTCTCCCCTTCATCTCTTAGCATAAAGACTGAAAAGATTTATTTTTCCACCTTTCTTTGATTACTGGATACTAGAGGTAATGGAGCAAGTTCCTAACATTAATGTATTTGGATTAAGTATTCATGGAGAAAATAGTTACCAAAAAACTTGAAATAACTTATATATCTTCTGATCAATAGTCTATATTTATCATATGCAAAAGAAGTGTAAATTTGAATGAAATATGTGGCTGATCATGTTTACTTATGTAGTTAAAGCTTATATATATATATATATATATATATATATATATATAAAAATTGAATTAAAATGAATGTTACAGAGCAAGTGTACATAGTGTCAGTTGAAACTGGTGATCTTGCCTGTGCTGATACAGAGGCAGATGTGTTCTGTGATTTGATTGGTCAGTGGGGCAGCAGTAGCCAGAGATCATTGGCTGTATCCAACAACAAGAAGATGTTTAGGATGGGACAGGTAACATTTGACAAATTTATACAAAAATATAATCAGATGAAGTTAAAACCAGATGAACCTGGGTAAAGCTAAAGAAGAGACTAATGTGTGTTCACATATTATTTAAACATAGACTTACTGATTGTTTATGGATGGCGTACCATTTACCAAATTAACTTCTACATGAATTTTTAACATTTATATTACACTTATTATATAATCAGTCAGCAAAAAGAAATAAAGGGAGAAGATGAGAAAGAAATCTAAGTCCAGAAGCAATTATCTGATTCACTTGATTTAATGTACAAGATGTTGCACTCAATATCTATATTTTGTAGAGAGTCATACTTATATTATTACTTTCTTTTGGACATAAACTTTTGTGTTATAGAGAGACAATAATAGTAGTTAGCACTGTAATTCATTTCACATCGCAGCTTTTATGTTTTTCAGAATTCATAACCTTGTAATATTTCCTATGTTGTCTTTTACACTGCCATGAGAAATAACTATTGGAAAATTCATCAGTTTTAATATTTCCTATTTTGCCTTTACTCTGCCAAGAGAAATGCCTCCAGTAAAACTAGATCAATGTTTTCCAGGTTGATGATTTCTGCATCACATGTGTAGAGCTGGGCTCAATTCAGAATGTCCTGATTGGTCACAATACAACGGGGCGTGGTCGGGGTTGGTATTGTGAAGTTGTGAAAGTGAAACTGGCAGAGCACTGGGAAAAAATATTTCCCTGCAGGAGGTAACTCATTGTAAATGATGATGATAAATGTGTAGACATATTTCTAAAATAAGCACCATATATATATATATATATATATATATATATATATATATATAATTGCTTATTATGAGTCCAACTGCAAACTACACAGGCCCAGATCTGTCATCATATAATGCACTGGTAGATCTGAGTCTTTGCAGTTTTTTAAAAGCAATCAGTAAAACAAACAATATAGACCCTGATCTGCATGATTGTACATGATACTATGGCAGATCAAGATCTTTGTTATTTGCAGTTCGATTCCACTTTTAAGTGATATTACAACTCTATGGGTCTTTAACTAATTAAAAGAAAAGAGGAAAAACCAACAAGTTTTGTAAAATTTAATAAATAATTTATTTCCTAAGAAGAAAAATTGTGGTAACAGTAAAAATAACTTACAGTATTGCAAATTAAATTCAAGATAATCCTAGAATTTCTAAGACAATTCATAATGATTAAAATTATGAATAAACTATAGTAGAATTCTAAAATAAGTCCAATGCTGGAAGGGTTGATGTGCCTGTGATGACTCTTGTCATGGTGATGTGTCAAGTCTTTTTCTTGAATCCCAATAATACAATTTAAAAATATATCCTTTTTTGAATTTCACACTAAATCCAAGTCTCTATTTCCAAAAACGCTATTTTTGAGCACTTTGTATTTCCAGAGTAAGAATCACTTGAATTAAATTAAAATACTGGACAGAACAATAATACAACTGATTCTTCTCAGATCTTATACACACATGCATTTTATCTTGATAAACAAGACTGTATACTCTACTTGACCAATGATTAAAGTTATGATTAAACTTTATTGGAATTCTAAAAAAAAGTCCAATGCTGGAAGTGTTGATATGCCTGTGAAGACTTGTATAGTCTAATTGACCTCAGCTTATGATTAGCATTTTCTGTTTTTTATTTTTAAATTATTACCTAATAGAAAATTTAATTCTGGTTGGTTCCAGATGTTTACAAGATAAAATCTTAGTTATAAATGGATGGGCCATTATTAAAATTATTAAATAAAATGTAGAAACAATGGGTAGACCCGATATTTTATGGAGAATTTCTAACATTCAGGATTCAGATTGGGATGTTGTTTATGAATCAAAAAATCAAATATTTAGGTCATATAGAAAATGAACTTGATTTTGGACAAGGTCATGTTCATAATACAATTATCCATAACTTATAATGAATAAAAACAACTAACAAATAATGCAAATTAAATATACATAACAGTGAATATATTTGATAAAGATAATGTGTCCTCAATATTCATATGCACCTGTATGCAATATTCACACATATCATCCGTATTAACATCATATTACATATGTAGAGGAACTGTTACACTTGCAAATTTTACATCCTAAATGTTTTTTCTTTATCATTTCTGCACCAATAAAAAATTATTGTTTGCCACAATACCAGAAAGCCTATAAGTGTTTATTTTCCACATCGTTTATATCTACATCCTCATATATTATTCAGATTTTGCAGTATTTCTTACCTTGACATTTTTTTTACTTTAAATAAATAAAAATGTCTATTTTACATCCATAAGTAATTATATGCAGACACCTGAAATTAAAAGATATTTGTATTGTCTTTATTTGGAAGCATATTTGATCAATTAAGGTAACAAACAAGTACATTGGATATGTGATCATAGAAAGATGATTCTGAATCAGAAAAAATGTGAAATCCAAAAAGAAAAAATATATTTTAGGTTATTATGTGGATAGTTATGGAATGTGGCAAATTGCTACTGTTTCCATTTTCCAAAAGAATTATCATGTATGTGTAATTGCACAATTACAATTGATGCTATCAGTTGTTTTTCTAAATTGATTCATTTGTTTTAGCTTCATATCTTCCACAGATATAATTTTGTAATTTTAATTGTAAACATTTGTCTGTTTCGACAGTATCAAAATTTAAATGTACACCTTTGTCATTGAAGCGAAATATTAAATTGAACATTTTCATTGTAGGTGGTTGGACACTGGCTGTGATGATAGACAACTTGTGACGCAGTTATCTCCCTTATCAGAACTGTTGATGGGTGTCACCACAGGTCAGAAATACCTGTCAAATAAAGGCAAGTATACTGCATGTAAACTATGCTGAAGTTTATTTGGCATTAGAAGAAGTTAGTCCAAATGAGTTGGTGGAAAGAAATACTAGCTGTTAACTCATGATTCCCATGTCCCTTATTTATGTGTCATGAGGTTGCACCCAATATCTGAGCTCTGTATCAGCAATATCATTTACAATACACCAAACTGGATGGTATTACAGAGGAGAAATATGTAGTTTTAGAATGGTAGCAGATAATGAAGACTTCCTACTCACAATAAAATATATAGTGGAAAATACATAATGTTGTTTGGGCCAAAAATTACAGTTTTGGAACCAGAGTTTATGTTAAGATTTTATACTTCCTATCCTTAGATCTAATGCATACCAATTCAGTTATCATGCAGACAGTTGAGCCTCGGCAAAAACTAAGAAAAGTTTGAGATTTGGTGTAAAAAGTGGCATTACCCCAAAATCCTGGATCTAATACACACACAAACACAAAAAAGAAGTCCAGTTTTCATCCTTTTGCATGGGCAAGAAAGCCAGCGGAAAACAAAACTTAATACATCTTTTATACACCAGAGTGTCTAATTAAACAAACATCTCTCAAAAACAGATGTGATTGGATGCTTTCAGGTGATAATGAAAATAATCTCCAAGCAACAGTGAGTTAAAGGTAAGGAATAAACACCTTTCGGGGACAATGAATTACAGGAAGATAGTGAAAACATGGTCCCTTAAGTTAGGTTGTCTCTACTTACAGGCAAAATTGTATAATCGTTTAATCTAGATATGGACAAACTAGCCTCTCAAGACAGATGGTCTTTCAGGTTTTATTGTATTTATTGGTGAGCCATTCTTGGCTGTTATATGGTCTTCTGTCTTAAGTAAAACAAGCCATGAGCAGTCCTGAAGCAGTATGGTTGCTCTATGATACATGCCCAAACAGTAGACTGTTTTTGGAAGCTTTTTCCATATAGGGTTGTGAAGACAGTATGTGAAAACTGTGTCAGAAGAGGGACAACCAAAGAAGATCATCCTTGGCAAGCAGAAGGAGAGAAAGCAGTCATGGGGTGGTCAGAAGAAATCCTCAAGTTATCCCTGAAACATTTCAAAATTGTGTCTTGGGAAGATCTCAAACAGGATTGCTGCACCAGGCACATTCTCATCCATACCTTGGCTACTTCACATGTCTGTGCACAACCTAGATTAACATCCATGCTCAAGTATCTTACTTTATTTGTATTTCAGTAGCACTGTATTCTGCCTTCTTTGGATTTAGAATATAGATTGATGTTCTCAACATGCAGACGATGACCAACGTCATATGTATATGAAATAAATGTTAGACTGTTTTGCTGTTTTCTTATGAACTGTAAGAAACGACTATCAAAGACAGAGATCAGTCCCCTGATCCTGTCTGTTTACATGAATAGATAAATGTACTAAGGCATTACCATTCTATTGATATTTTCTGATTTGATCCTTAATATTTGATTCCAGATGGACTGTGGAACTATCACATAACTTCAGCAGGGCCAGAGAAGCTCCCTAAATCTGCTCTTAACAGGAAGCTAAGGACTGTATCCATTGTTGTCTATGGTTTAGATGGTACAGTGGGCCCCATTGAGCTGGAGAACACAGACAGTGATACCATTATGCCAGGAAAGACGGACCATTTCTTTGTAAGTTATTACAATTGTCTTTTCAAAGCAAGATTACATTCAAATGAAAGTACTCTTTCTTTATTAGACATTGTTATTGATATATTTAGGGTAATATATATATATATTTATATATTTAGGGTAATATTCCTGTTTTAATTTTTTTTACTTATGCACAACATGAAAAACTGTCTTAACAAGAAAAACTTACAAAGATTGTCGGATTTATACATGATAGTTTCTTGCAAATAGTGGAGAGCCAGCGGTTCATCTGCTAATGTGGCAGACACATCCATTTCAAGTGACAAGAATAATAAAACACATATTGATTTATTTCTGTCATTTTCATCTTAAACAAGATATCAATAATTTTTTTGACATAGATAAAGAGCAAATATTGTATTGCTTTTTGCTAATTGCACTGATGTGACATTAACATTTATAAATTTGTTCTCAACCCATGAGCATGTTGCAATGTTATTTTGTTGCTTGACAAATTGGTCTGTTTTATCACAGAACCGGATGTCTGTATTAACTTCTGATGTAATGAAAATAAATACATCAGCCTGATTTATGTTTATCTTCTTAGAATCATTCCTTGCCTGGTGTTGGTGAGATTCACAAGATTCGGGTGTCAGCTGGATATGAAGATGATGCTGAATCAGTCTGGTCTATACAAGAGGTAGGAAATGGAATTCTCTCTGTCCTTCATGTTTGTATTGCATTGTCCCCTTGTAAGAAAGAAAGCCATGAAATACCATACATACTCGCGTATAAGCCGAGAAATTTAGGAAAAAAATAAGGCCTGGAAGAAGGGGAGTCGGCTTATCTGCTGGTCAAGGTCAAAGTGAAATTAATTATGCTTTTTTCCCTCAATTTTCAGTATTTATTGTTTCTGTTGATCGCCGAAGATGAGATCACATGCGTATTGATACCACATGGCTCATAAGATTTGTCCTGTCGTGAAGTGAAACAAATATTTTTTTTCTAACTTACATGGTATGATAATGAAGGAAAAACATGTTTTAACATACTTGATGTCTATTTGACAGATGTACATCCACCAGAAAATACAGCCATATGTGTTATTTGAACCACAGAAATACGTGTATTTTCCAAAAGAACCGCCATATTAGTAATCTCTAGTCAAGTATTTAACACTCAACTAATCAGTAATCATTAAACTCTACGGTATCATACAAATGCACGCTAGCTTATTTCAGTGTAAATATGAAAAGAATCTACATAAAAAAATAAAAGAATTATGATACTGAAGGTATATACAACAAACATTTTGATCAAGAGTAAGAAATACATATACGATAGTCTTATAGTAACAATAGCGAGAGGCTCCATAGGTTTGTTTTGCATGCACACTTAGGAAGGGTAAATAACAGTGCAATATATGAGTCAGCATGAATAATTGTAAAACAATATAATTTGTGGGATTTCTTTGATAGGTGTTTTATACTGCAGCCACAGTTTATATTTAACTGTTGTTTAGTTGTTTGTAAAGCAAAGTGGTTTGTTAGCGGTTAGTTGTTAGTCTTGTACCATAGCTACCATTTGCTTAATCTGTGGTAAATGCCTTGGGGATTATAGGTTTGTTTTGTTACACAATGCCAATGATTTTACTAATACATGCCGACTCTCAGATGTATTGTTTACTGAGTTACGGTATTGGACATGGTTTCTGCTCAAAATTATATTCTGTCACAATACTTGAATAATGTCCATGCTGAAACCAATCATATTTTTATCAATTGAATCACACTACCGGTAGTTTAAAGAAAACACACAAATAAACAACAATGATCAATAATTATCAAATACAAATTGATAACCAACCACACATGGAAATAATTACAGGATAAGGTATATCAATAATATACTACCACTATAATAAATTATTTCAGTTTAATCTCTGTAGAAGTTATATTCAATTGAATCAGATAAAATGAATAGTACATGTATTGGAAGTAAAAGAAAGTGTTCTGCTTATGATGCAGCATTCAAACTTAACGTTATTGAATATGCAGCAGCAAATAACAACTGTGCTGCAGTACGCAAATTTTTTGTGAACGAGAAGCAGATACGGGAATGGCGGCAATTTGTCTACATGCTATGCAGATGGCGAAAAATTATAAGTATCAGTTGGCAGATTCCAAATTTGTTGCATCAGCCAGCTGGTGTTCTCATTTTATGAACCACACTATCGGATGACCATGATGACAATGACGACGTATATGATGAAAGCATGCCCGTAACAGAAACCGAGTTTCGTGAACTGTATAGCGAGTCTGATACAGAGCCCAATTTTGAAGAATTTTAAAAGTGATTGAACTTTTATAATTCATGATGTTAGATTGAGGATTAATTAATTAGATTTCCATTAAGACTTAACACTTTAGAATTGTTTTTATTTCAACATATAAATTTGCTTTCTTACTTTCATTTTATTTAATAATATGATTTGCCTAAATAAACATATTCAGAACTCACTTTGTGCATCTTGTGATGTACTGGTAGTCTAGAAATTATGGGTCATGCACTTTAATACAGTTTTACCAATTCAGTTGGGGGGGGGTGTCGGCTTATACGCGAACGGGCTTATATGCAAGTATATATTACATGTTTCTCATATATATGATCGTGTTTTCCTATGTAGAACACCAATGCAGTATAGCTCTATCCTATCTCAACATGTGACCTATATCCTGAGTTTTGGTGTAGTTTGACCTTTTCCTATGAATTCATTCTAACTCTGACATTATAATGTTTTGGAATTTGACCTTCTGAAACCTTTGTCCTGACTCTTGAGGTATTTTGACTCTTTACTGTGACCTTTATGAGATATTTTGACTTCTACCGTGACCTTTAACCTGACTATTGAGATATTTTGATCTTCTACTTTGACCTCTAACCTGACTCTGGGGGTATTTTGTCCTTCTACTGCAAGGCATAGTGCACACCCAGTATCAACAAATGTCTGAATAATATTATCATTTGCTTATTATGGAAAATTGGGCCTGTATCTCCATCAAGTCTCTAGAGGCTGTAAAACCCATGGCTTGTATGCTAATATCATCTCCCATATCAACCTTTTTGCAGCTGTCTTTGTTGGGAGATGGTGGCTCATCTACACTTAGTTCCATACAAGGAGAAGTCTGATCTGATCCTTTATGCTTCCTTACAAGAAGTCTGATCTGATCTTTTCCTTACAAGAAGTCTAATCTGATCCTGTTTGCTTCCTTACAAGGATAAGTCTGATCTGATCCTTTACACTTCCTTACAAGGAGAAGTCTGATCTGATCCTTTACACTTCCTTACAAGGAGAAGTCTGATCTGATCCTTTTTGCTTCCTTACAAGGAGAAGTCTGATCTGATCCTTTATGCTTCCTTACACGAAGTCTGATCTGATCCTTTCCTTACAAGAAGTCTAATCTGATCCTGTTTGCTTCCTTACAAGAAGTCTGATCTGATCCTTTACACTTCCTTACAAGGAGAAGTCTGATCTGATCCTTTACACTTCCTTACAAGGAGAAGTCTGATCTGATCCTTTACACTTCCTTACAAGGAGAAGTCTGATCTGACCCTTTACACTTCCTTACAAGGAGAAGTCTGATCTGATAATTTATGCTTTCTTACAAGGAAAAGTCTGATCTGATCCTTTATGCTTTCTTACAAGGAAAAGTCTGATCTGATCCTTTCTCAGAATTTCATTTACATGGGGATGAGTTTCCTCACCAATCAAGGGGCAGTTGTGGTACATCCAAACAGAATCTTACAAATGCTGTCTAAGCAAGACTGTTAGTAGGACTTCATTTGTCTTTACCTCTCTCTCCAAGGGATTCTAAATATGGCAATAATAATAACTAGTAAACATGTATTTTATATTATGATAGCCAGTAAATTACTGGATTGTTCAAGTAAAATAAAATTGACTTACTGGAGTGAATTACAGGAAATAATTTCAGTGCCACATTAAGAGCAATATATGTGTGAAATTCAAAGTTATTCTTAGATGCTTACATGGCCATGTGTAAAATGGATGGCTCTTGTCTAAGCTAACTCTAGTTCTAATCTAATAAGGCACTAATAATTTTTGTTTTTAATATGTTTTTTTTGACCTTGTATTTGGAATGAGAATTATGCAACTGTACATTTTCTTTGTAAATATTCACAAAACATAGCAGAACTTAAATGGTAAACTGTAGACATCACGTAGGATTCATTACTGTTATTTCAGTATGTTATATGGACTATACACAGTACATTTTGCTAGCCAATACATTTGAGCATAAGATAAAAAAGAAAATTTGCTTGCTGAGTGAATAACAGATATATTTTGTTATGAGTTTAGGATCTAATAAACAGTAACATTGATAATATGATATCAACAAGCTTTGTAAAATTTAGCAAATAATTTATTTCCATTGAAAAATAGGCTAAAAATTAAAAATAGAATGATTTTAAGAATCAGATCTAAAATTAATCCAAGAATAATCCTGGAATTTATAATTAGAAGTCTAGTAATGTTCCAATGAATTTAAGTTCGAGTCCTGACGAAAAATCAAAATGGAAGTCAATGATGTATCATGTAGTCTGTTTAGCACTGAAGTGTAACCGCTCTGGTGGCCTAGTGTTTAGAGTGTCCACCACAAAAGCGGGTGGTCATGGGTTTGATTCCCTGCCGAGTCATACCAAAGACTTACAAAAATGGTAATAACAGCTGCCTCACTTGACGCATAGCATTAAGAGGTTAGTGTTAGGACTGGTCGGCCTGGTGTCAGGATAATGTGACTGGGTGGGACATCATGTTACATGTCTGCGACATGATGACCCAGTGGTAGGCATCACTATAAACTGCCTCACTGCAGACATCGTAGTGGTATGACTGAAAAATTGTTAAAACTACATTAAAAATCCTAAATTAAATTCTGAATAAAATTTCCATAAATATCTTTCTCCAAATCAGTGTAGAGATGGAATATATGAACAACCTTTTATTTATGTTTTCTTCTAGCCAAATACTACATCTGCATATGTAAAATGAAAGGGGATATGCCTAGAATAAATGGATTGAAACCTTTTCTGAAAGACCACTATAATATGGAAAAATATATTGCAATCAGATCTGAAAATAAAGAAGTATTTATGTTGATTTGGGAATAGTGGGAACCATTATTTCACCTATAACTATAATGATGTGTTATAATTCAAATGTGTATCTAGTAGCATCATGTTATAGTGTGCAATGTTTTATTGTGTATGTATTATCATGTTATAGTATGCAATGTTTTATTGTGTATGTATTATCATGTTATAGTATGCAATGTTTTATTGTGTATGTATTATAAGCTAATTGCTAAAAAATTATTTTGTTGAGTCTGACTTGATGGTAAACAGGAAGATGGACTATAATATCACAGTCTCTTTGACCTAGTTGCTGTATATTTGTATCTGTCCATCTAAAACGAGATTGTGTACTCTGTGTGTGTGTGTGTGTGTGTGTGTGTGTGTGTGTGTGTGTGTGTGTTTTCTACACTACATTTTTCTGTCCCCAGATTCTACAAGGCTTTAAGTTGACTTTGGGATGGTTCCCAAACTCAATGGCCAACATGTTATAGGGACAATGTAAAAAAAAAATGTATCTCATTTACTCATTATTTGTTCTTAGGAGTGGAAGCCATATTAAAACCTGAGGAGGAAAATAAATGATCTTTATAGAATACATCTTTTCCTTATACATGCTGAGCTTGTGGATCAGTCCAGAGGTTATCAACTTGTCAAGCAAACATTTTACTAATATGCTATGGTAATGGTCAGATTTATGTATCCACTGATTTTCATTGTTTACTATTGAACTTGAAATTAAAACGAACTTATATTTTTCTTAATACTTTCATTTTGTAGGTTATCCTTGAAGAGCAGAAATCCAAGGACATTTTGAAGTTTGACTTCACTCGTTGGGTAGGTGAAGTGGGTGGTGACATCCGCAAAGAAGTACCTGTTGTAATACATGGGAAACCTTATGACCCAAGTAAGTATGCAGAATCCCTTTCATATAAAATACATCCAAATTAAGACCATGGAGACATTGGTGGAGTGGTAGTACAGGATATACAGTCAGTCTACATGTTTGTTAATGACCATGTCACTTAAGTCTACATGTTTGCTAATGACCGTGTCACTTAAGTCTACATTTTTGCTAATGACCTTGTCATTTACGGGACAGTCTAGTTTTAATGATGAAAAGATTAAAGTTTACTCTTCATGCTTAAAAACATGTATAATAGGACTACCTGTCTTCAGAGACCACCTTTTGGGGCTTCTCTTGATCTCTTAAGAAAGTTTACACTGTAACAGATCTTTCAGATTAGATAAATGAAATGTATTGATCCAATAAAAAAACCTAAATTTTTTTAATTACCACATATTGCTGTTGGTAAAATTCAGGCAAACATCTAAGTTGTAATTAAGTTACAACAGTATTTATGTCTAGACTTAACCTTATTCAAGCAGTTTTATTGGTTCAAGTTTATGTCTGACTTAAATTTGACCAATCAAATGTAATAAATTTAGCCTTTACTTCAATATTTATGTTGGTGAAATTGTGGTGTGTTCATTAGGTTGTGATGAATACTTAGGATGTAATGGCAGTCCACATTAGAAGGGGGCAATCTTAGAGAGGTACCTTTAAACACAAACTCAATGGTGCCAAGGTATGCTGGTCACATAAAACGAACTGCTGATAAAGAGTTTTTTTTTTTCAAGAACAGCACCCTGTTATATTTGACTAATTGATTGATTGATTGATTGATTGATTGATTGTATTTTAATGGGGCACCAGCACTTTTAGGCTATTTAGCACCATACACTAGATTCTACATATATATACGTTTAAAAATGGTAGGTTTCATGCTGACCAAAAAGTTGAAAGTAAATTGGCAAGATGGTAACAGTAAAATATGAAGCTTCCTGATCCACGGGGGATGTAAATGGTGTATGTTAATGAAGACAGAAGAAAAGATGTTGAAAATAAGGAATGGTATTTACATTACATAATAATGCTCTAGGTGATAGAATAAATGTTATAGCTTAGAATAAATGTTTATTTTCTTCAGGAAATCTACAATACAAGTGATGTTTATTATATCAAAAAGTTCCTTCATGCCATGCACATTATAATACTTATATTAGTTATTTAAAAAATACTATTCTGTCACTCAAATGAGTCTAATTTGAATACTAAGGAATTGACTTTTCTTTTTCAGTCCTGCAGTACTTTGTGATGGTACAAACTAGTGAGGCAGAAGTGAAAGCTGGTACTAATTCCAATGTGTTTATTACCATCTATGGTTCTAAGTCTGACTCTGGCAGACGACACCTGACCAGAAGCTTAAAGGGCACCAAAAACTTTGATACTGGACAGGTAAGCCAAGCAATTAAATTAAACGTTATTTATTAACCCTCTCCGATATGCACCAGCAAGAGATGGGTGTGCCCCAGGGCAGTATTTTATCTATGACACTATTTAATATAAAAATCAATAGCATCACCAAGTGTTTAGCTTCCGTTGTGGATTGCTCATTATATGTAGACGATTTTTTAATTTGTTATCGATCAAAGCACATGCATACAATTGAAAGGCAACTCCAGCAAAATATAAATAAGATCCTAAGTTGGGCCAGTAATAACGGTTTCAAATTTTCTAAATCTAAAACAGTAAGCATGTATTTCTGTTAGTTGTCAAGACATCATGACCCTAAACTCACGCTGGATGGAACACTTATTCCAGTTGTTGAGGAAACCAAGTTTTTGGCTATTATCTTCGACAGAAAGCTGACTTCTATACCACACATCAAGAATTTAAAAGCTAAATGCTTAAAAGCTTTTTAATTTACTTAAAGTAATTGCGCACACTGACTGGGGTGCTGATAAAAAAGTCCTCCTTAATTTGTATAGAACATTTATCCGCTCCATACTAGACTATGTATGCATTGTTTATGGTTCAGCTAGGAAGTCCTATTTGACAATGCTTGACCCAATTCATCATCAGGGAATAAGACTCGCTCTAGGAGCATTTAAGACATCTCCATGTGAAAGCCTTCTCGCGGAAGCGAACGAACTACCATTATCGCATCGCAGAGAAATGCTTTCTGCACAATACGCTCTCATGTTAAGATCAAACCATCTGAACCCTGCTTTTTCGGCTGTTTTCCAACCAAAATACAAAACTTTATATGGAAATAAACCAAATGCCATACCTTCATTTGGCATTAGAACATCATCCAGCCTTGACAATATCAAAAGTAATCTCTCTACAGTTCATAAAACGTTTGTCTCGAAAAGACCACCTTGGCTCCTTAAGCAACCCAAAGTGATTTTTATGTTACACGATGGGAATAAATCTGAAACAAACCCTGTCATATTCCTGAACTCTTATCATGAACTTCTCAACGATTTTACAAATTACACTAAATGTTATACTGATGGATCAAAGGTTGATGACAAGGCTGCTGCAGCCTTCGTTAGTGGATAAAAACATAACCAAAGTGCGCTTGCCAAACGATGAGTCCATATTTTCAGTGGAAATCAGAGCAATAGACCTTGCTCTGAAATTTATCGAACAGAAATGCATTTTAAATAGCATTATCTTCTGTGACTCATTATCAGTGCTTCAGTCACTACAGAATAGAAAACTGGATAATCCATTCTTAGTACATATTCTCGTCAGAAACTCTGAGCTTTGTACCTCCTACAATATAGTATACTGTTGGATACCTAGCCATATTGGTATTAGAGGTAATGAAGAAGCAGACTGGGCTGCTAAGATGGCTCTGTCCCAAGAACCATCGGATTTTAAATTACCGTTTACTGAGTTTAAACCTTGTATCAAAAAGTATCTACATCAGAAGTGGCAGGTGTCATGGGATGATGCAGTCAATAACAAACTTCATGCCATCAAACCAACCCTGGGAGAATGGACTCCTTCCTACAGAACTGTCCGTAGGGATGAGGTTGTCATTGCAAGAATCAGAATCGGTCATACATACATTACCCACTCCCACATACTAAAAAGTGAAGATCCACCAGGTGTGTTTCTTGCAATGAACTATTCACTGTTAAGCACTTTATGACTGAGTGTTCTGACCTGCAACCTACGCGTGATAAATACTATAATGTACATGACATGAAGGAACTTTTTGATACTATACAAATCACAAGTATTTTAGATCTTTATTTTAAACTATAACTTGTATGACATCACCTAAAAGCATTTTTATCTAATGCAAATACCACCTCTTATTTACAGCATCTTATCATCAACATACACAATTTACATCTCCCGTTGATTGGGAAGCTTAATATTTTCCTGTTACCAACATCTTACCATTTTATATTTAACTATTATGGTTTTTTATATCGCTGGTCGATATTAAACCTTTCTTATTTTTAAACATATAACCTATTGTATGGCGCTAAATAGCCTAAAAGTGCTGTTGCACCGTTAAAATTCAATTAATCAATCAATCAATCAATTAACTCAGAACTCTCATAGACTTAAGCAGATACAAGAGATTTTAGCATAGAAACAGTGAGGCATCTGAGGAACGTAATCAGCTGACAATGTCTAATAAACGTAATCAGCTGACAATGTCTGATGAATGTAATCAGCTGACAATGTCTAATAAACATAATAAGCTGACAATGTCTAATAAACGTAATCAGCTGACAATGTCTAATAAACAAAATAAGCTGACAATGTCTGATGAACGTAATCAGCTGACAATGTCTGATGAATGTAATCAGCTGACAGTGTCTAATAAATGTAATCAGCTGACAATGTCTAATAAACGTAATCAGCTGACAATGTCTGATGAACGTAATCAGCTGACAATGTGTACTGAATGTAATCAGCTGACAATGTCTGATGAACGTAATCAGCTGACAATGTGTAATGAACGTAATCAGCTGACAATGTCTGATGAACGTAATTAGCTGACAATGTCTGATGAACGTAATCAGCTGACAATGTCTGATAAATTTAATCAACTGACAATGTGTAATTAACGTAATCAGCTGACAATGTCTGATGAACGTAATCAGCTGACAATGTCTGATGAATGTAATCAGCTGACAATGTCTGATGAACATAATCAGCTGACAATGTCTGATGAACGTAATCAGCTGACAGTATCTAATAAACATAATCAGCTGACAATGTCTAATAAACGTAATCAGCTAACAATGTCTAATAAACGTAATCAGCTGACAATGTCTAATAAATGTAATCAGCTGAAAATGTCTGATGAACATAATCAACTGACAATGTCTGATGAACATAATCAGCTGACAATGTCTGATGAACATAATCAGCTGACAATGTCTGATGAGCATAATCAGCTGAGAATGTCTGATGAACGTAATCAGCTGACAATGTCTGATGAACATAATCAACTGATAATGTCTGATGAATGTAATAAGCTGACAATGTGTGATGAATGTAATCAGCTGACAATGTGTACTGAATGTAATCAAAACTGACAATGTGTCATTAACGTAATCAGCTGACAATGTCTGATGACTGTAATCAGCTGACAATGTCTGATAAATGTAATCAACTGACAATGTGTAATTAACGTAATCAGCTGACAATGTTTGATGAACATAATCAGCTGACAATGTCTGATGAATGTAATCAGCTGACAATGTCTAATAAACATAATCAGCTGACAATGTCTAGTAAACGTAATCAGCTGACAATGTCTAATAAATGTAATCAGTTGACAATGTCTAATAAATGTAATCAGCTGACAATGTCTGATGAATGTAATCAACTGACAATGTCTGATGAATGTAATCAGCTGACAGTGTCTAATAAACATAATCAGCTGACTATGTCTAATAAATGTAATCAGCTGACAATGTCTAATAAACGTAATCAGCTGACAATGTCTAATAAATGTAATCAGCTGACAATGTCTGATGAACATAATCAGCTGACAATGTCTGATGAACGTAATCAGCTGAAAATGTCTGATGAACATAATCAACTGACAATGTCTGATGAACATAATCAGCTGACAATGTCTGATGAACATAATCAGCTGACAATGTCTGATGAGCATAATCAGCTGAGAATGTCTGATGAACGTAATCAGCTGACAATGTCTGATGAACATAATCAACTGATAATGTCTGATAAACGTAATCAACTGACAATGTGTATTGAACATAATCAGCTGAGAATGTCTGATGAATGTAAAAAGCTGACAATGTCTAATAAACGTAATTAGTTGACAGTGTCTAATAAATGTAATCAGCTGACAATGTCTGATGAATGTAATCAACTGACAATGTCTGATGAACGTAATCAGCTGACAGTGTCTGATGAACGTAATCAGCTGACAATGTCTGATGAACATTATCAGCTGACAATGTCTGATGAACATAATCAGCTGACAATGTCTGATGAATGTAATCAACTGACAATGTCAGATGAATGTAATCAACTGACAGTGGTAATCAGCTGACAATGTGTACTGAACGTAATCAGCTGACAATGTCTGATGAATGTAATCAGCTGACAATGTCTGATGAACATAAATAGCTGACAATGTCAGATGAACATAATCAGCTGACAATGTCTGATGAACATAATCTGCTGACAGTGTTAATGAGCTGACAATGTGTAATGAGTTGATTATCAGCTGACAATGTCTGATGAATGTAATCAGCTGACAATGTCTGATGAACATAAATAGCTGACAATGTCTGATGAACATAATCAGCTGACAATGTCTGATGAACATAATCTGCTGACTGTTAATCAGCTGACAATGTGTAATGAGCTGATTATCAGCTGACAATGTCTGATGTAATCAGCTGACAATGTCTGATGAACGTAATTAGCTGACAATGTCTGATGAACATAATCAGCTGACAATGTGTAATGAACATAATCAGCTGACAATGTCTGATAAATGTAATCAACTGACAATGTGTAATGAACGTAATCAGCTGACAATGTCTGATGAACGTAATCAGCAGACAGTGTCTGATGAACATAATCAGCTGACAATGTCTGATGAACATAATCAACTAATAATGTCTGATAAACGTAATCAACTGACAGTGTGTAATGAACGTAATCAGCTGAGAATGTCTGATGAATGTAATAAGCTGACAATGTGTGATGAACATAATCAGCTGAGAATGTCTGATGAACGTAATAAGCTGACAATGTCTGATTGACAATGGAAGAGAACATCTTTTCTCTGAGAAACTTTTCTCAGCACTGAATCTCTTATCAGTTTTGTAACATTCAGTCACTGATTGCAGGTGGATACATTCATTGTTGAAGCTGTAGACTTAGGAAAGTTGGAGAAGATTGTTGTGGCTAAAGGTCCTGGCACACCATGGCTACTGGAGAAAATCGTTGTCAAAAAGTCACAGTATGAAGCAATGGAACATATCTTCCTTCATGAAAAGTAAGTAAAATATCAGTTTTATTGAAAATAGAGTTCACTTGTAATTTTATTTCCATCTGCTTTTTTATATAAAAAAAACAAGTTATATTTTAAAACCTGACAGAGTATGAATGTCCTCTCCAACAGTAATTATAGAATAGATGTGATTTAGTGTGGATCATTCTGTCCAAGGGGAGATCATTCTTATCTGACTTTCTTCCATGTGGGCAGACTTTTTGCACTTTATTTTGCTTAAAATAAGCTTGAAAGCTTGTGATGCAGTGGTTCTACTCCTAATTTATTATGATTTGGTAAGTATTTTTTAAGAAACCTATCTTAGTCAAAAAGTTATGAATGTGAACATCATCATACAACTGATACGAGTTTTCCATTTATCACACCCTTCCATTCATGTTAGCTTGCAAATAATCACCACCTCTAATATAGAACTTAAGAAATCTTAATTTGTTGTCAAGGCGAGATTTACCTGTATCCATGTGGTTGATAATCTTTTGAGTATGAAAGTTTTTTTTAGCCAGCATGTCATGCTGGGTTTTCTTTTAAAAATTAAATAACGGGATATTAAATTAACTCTGTTTTTTCATGCCATCTTAAACTGATCTTGTTTTCTTTGTGAAAATTTTAGGATCATAAATGAAATTACTGACTCAACTTACTGACAGTTATAAATATTGTGTATATGTACAGAAATTTATAAATATTTTATATATGTACAAAAAGTTTTAAAATATTTTGTATATGGACAGAATTTGTTTAAATATTGTACAGAATATTATATGCATTGAAAACCTCAGATGACATTAACTTATATGTATGTAAATGAGTTGTACCCCTTAAAAATAAGGACTCATTAATATTTACATTAGGTCATAAGACTACATCAACTTTATGTCCATTTTATCTTGCTCATTGAGTCATCCATTTATCAAATTTGGTGTCTTTTTCAGTTCTTATGAAAAATAACTGGATCATTTGTGAGCAAATTTCTTATGAAGCATGGTTGTATTAAGTCAAATAAAAATTATTCAACCTTCAATATGTGCTCATACACCCCCATTATTACAAACAGAAAATTTAAAAGAAATATGTTTGTAAAGTAGATATTGGACCATCTTAGCATATTTAATGTAAATTATTCATACTTGAATTGAAATTTTCAGATGGATAGGGGCCAAAGACAATCAGAAAGAAGAGATAGAGACGACCCTTAAGCTCACAGCAACATTGGAAAGTAATGTTGCTGTACCTGTAGACCACATTCTGAGTCTAAAATCTTCGGGTAAGTTGGTGGGGTGATATGCTTTTTGAATAATGCATGTCAGTGATGTCTTGACATAACAAATTTCATCAGATTTCATATGATTATTTTAATCTATTTTTAATGTGGACAACTTCTGTATCTGATAAATAATTTTCATTACAAAAGTTTTGAATTTTAATCTTACTTATATGTGTGCATCTAGTGCATCAGTTCTACACTTCATGATTGCAGCTTGCTCTTATTCTGAAATTTTTTATTAAAATATCTGATTCAGTCACTTAAATGTTTCTTTGTTAGATCATTCAGAGATTTATGACCAGATGATATGGCATTTCTTTGTCCTTATCACTGCTGTATGATGTCAGCATAGGTATTACTGTTGGGAATACCAGATAACTTGCATAAGAATGAATGTGTAACTACCAGAATGACTGACTGTAGGATGTGGAATCTCCACAATGACTAATTGTAAGATGTGGAATCCCCAGAATGACTTACTGTAGGATGCGGAATCCCCAGAATAACTTACTGTAGGAGTGGAATCCCCAGACTGACTGACTGTAGGATGTGGAATCCCCAGAATAACTGACTGTAGGATGTAGAATCCCCAGAATGACTGACTGTAGGATGTGGAATCCCCAGAATGACTGACTTTAGGATGTAGAATCCCCAGAATGACTGACTGTAGGATGTGGAATCCCCAGAATGAATGAGTTTAGGATGTAGAATCCCCAGATTGAATGACTGTAGGATATGGAAACCCCAGAATGACTGACTGATATGGAATCCCCAGAATGACTGGCTCTATGATATGGAATCCCCAGAATGACTGACTCTAGCATATGGAATCCCCAGAATAACTGACTGTAGGATGTGGTATCCCCAGAATGACTGACTGTAGTATGTGGAATCCCCAGAATGGCTGACTCTTGGATATGGAATCCACAGAATAACTGTCTCTGGCATATGGAATCCCCAGAATGACTGACTGCAGGATGTAGAATCCCTAGAATGACTGACTCTAGGAAATGGAATTCACAGAATTACTGACTCTAGGATATGGAATTCCCAGAATGACTGACTGTAGTATGTGGAATCCCCAGAATGACTGACTCTTGGATATGAAATCCCCAGAATGACTGACTCTAGGATATGGAATTCACAGAATTACTGACTCTAGGATATGTAATGCCCAGAACGACTGTAGGATGTGTGTAGGATGAATGTCATGGCTGAAATGCTAATTAACTTAGACACATGTATGACTGGCATATTTTAAAAATTATCAGTGTTAATTGAATTCCCATTTCCAGATGGTTCCTGGAAAATTGACACTGTGACAGGGGGGACAAAGGAATCATCAGATAAACTCGACCCAGTTGTTATCTTCTGTGGAAACAAAAGGGAGAGTAAGCCAATACCGCTAATATCAAGCAGTGAAAACCCATTTCAAATTGGTCAAAAAGACACCTTTCTTGTAAGTACATCTTTGAGAATTCAATTCAGTGTAACCATCTAAATGCCAGTTAATCAAAAGTGCATTTGATTTTTATAAGTATGCAACACTGGTATAGAGTTATTGTGGTTTAAGTAAGTCCACTAAAAACTAATTCAGTCTCTTTAACTTACCAGTTTTATTCCAGTCACTCAAATGCCACTTGCTCAAAAATGCAATTACAATATTCGGCCTTGTACCCACACTGTATACTAAAATACATTATAATTACGTACATTTCTTGAGGTTAAAGGTCCTCATAATAAGCACACAATGACAAAGCCCTATTCAGTGTCCTTATCAATTGTATGTACATTCTAGTAGAATTGTCTCTAGGTACATTCTCTCAACCTAAATGGCTATGCCCATGAAAACACTTTAAAAATCATTAAGACTATTTTGGCCCTTAATATTAGATGGTAATGATACATAGCATAGCATAGCATAGCATAGCATGACATGACATGACATGACATGACATGACATGACATGACATAACATAACATAACATAACATAACATAAGTTAACATAACATAACATAACATAACAACATAACATAACATAACATTATATAATATAACATAACATAAAAATTATTTTTTTCAGACTACATAGTCCATACATCTAAATTAAAATATAGATATAATTAAAAACATTATAAAGATAAAAGAACATATATATCATACATACAAGCATACAGGTACATCTACAATAGTTAACTGCTCCATGCATTGTTAAGAATGAAATTAAGTGGCACATTTAAAGAGTAATTTGTTTTATTTACTAAAAATATGAGATTTTAAATGAATTAAATAGTTCCAGATAGATTTCAATATACATTTCTTACTATTAGATATTCTTGTCATCATTGAGAATACATACTTTCTCATTATTTCATCAAAACTGAATACATTATAGTTATCAAACATGTTGGAGGCACTGTTCCACCTTGGAAGACCTAATATAAAATGAAGACTATTATAATAACCAAAAACTAGTTTTATTTTCATACATTCACTGAAGTTTGTCCTCAGATGAGCACAATACATAGTTCAGCAATAAGATTTGAATAATCTAATTTTGATAGTCAATGAACAATTCTTAAATTTATGTACGATCATGTTTGTTCAAGTACACAAAAATCGGTAATGTCTCATCATATCTTCATTATCTTCATGTCTTGACAAGTTTATGTTTTCATTAACATGTGCTGCTACCGCATCAACTGCAATACTTAGTGTTTCACACCTAACTGACAGTTGTCATGTTTCACACGTAACTGGAATTTGTCATGTTTCACACCTAACTGGCACATGTAATGTTTCATACTGAACTGGCAGTTGTCATATTTTGCACCTAACTGGCAATTGTATTAGTCATTTGCATATCAGAATCTCTGTCATATATTAATTGATAAAGATGCTATTTGTGATTAAAAGATTAATTTTTTGGTCCAAATCAGGGCCTCATTTGTGATATCAGTCCACTCAACTTTCATTTTCCCCACATGTTACAAGGACTATACACCTAAATTATTTTTCTTTTCTTAACAGGTGAAACTGATGGATGATGTTGGAGAGTTGTTTAAGATAAGGATTGGATTTTCCAATAGTACTGTCCCCAAAGGCTGGTATATCAGAACAGTAAGTACAGAGTTGAGGTTTGCCAATAGTATTGTCCTTCCTTCCTACAGAACAATCAGTAGGGAGGAGACTGCCATTGCAAGAATCAGAATCGGTCATTCATACATTACCCACTCCCACATACTAAAAGGTGAAGATCCACCAGAGTGCATCTCTTGCAATGAACCATTCACTGTTAAACACTTTATGACCGAGTGTTCTGACCTGCAACCTACACGTGATAAGTACTATAATGTACATGACATGAAGGAACTTTTTGATACTATATCTGTCACTTGTATTTTGGATTTCCTGAAGGAAGTAAATCTTTATCTTAAACTTTAACTTGTATGTCATCACCTAGTGCATTTTTATCTAATGCAAATACCGCCCATTATTTTGCAACATCTTTTCATCAACATACACCATTTACATCTCCCGTTGATTGGGAAGCTTCATATTTTACTGCTACCAACAACTTATAATTTTATATTGAACTATTTGGTTTTTTGTATCGCTGGTCGATATTAAACCTTTAGTATTTTTAACCATGTTTAAATACAACCTGTTGTATGGCGCTAAATAGCCTAAAAGTGCTGGTGCGCCATTAAATATCAATCAATCAATCAATCAATCAATCAATCAATCAATCAGTATTGTCCTTAAAGACAGGTATGTCAGAACAGTATAAACAGAGTTTTGAGATTGGCCAATAATACTGTCACTAAAAACAGGTACATATATCAGAACTATGTTTAGAGTTGAAATTTGCCATTGATAATGTCTTTAAAAACTGGAATATCAGAAGAGTTTGATATTTTGAAGTTTGTTCATAAAGGGCAACACATCAAAACAGTAAGTTCAGAATTTAAAGTAAAACCTTGAACAAGCTTGTCATCTTTCATTATGATAGGTGATGTCTCTATCTGTATGCCCCAGACATGGATTGGCATTTTGTGGGCCTGTATTTGATAATAAATTATGCAAGGAGATATTTTTCTTTTAGAGGTCAATAAGTAGACTAATTATGTAAAATCCTTTGTATGTCATATATACTTGTTTATTAGCCAGATTCAATTATAAACTGCATAAAACTAGATCTACCATCACATAAGGTGCCAGCAGATGTGGATTTATGCAGTGTGTTGGGAATAATCAGTTAAATAATGTTGATCCTGATCTTCCTGGGCATTATGAAGTGACCCAGTGTATAAGAGAGTAAAAATGGTAACCTGACTTGTGTAGTTTCTGTTCATGACACATTTCTAACATCATTTCATCTCCCATGTTTAAAAAAACATGATTCTCAGTTTTCTTCAAAATCAAGAAGAAAAACAATATAGAAATTTTTAAAAAATTCCAATTAATTTAATTTATACTTGTAATATTAATGGTAGAAAGTCCTTATTTATAGCTGGTGTAAAACTATCCTTTTCGCAGTTTAAAGAGCAGCAATGAAAATGCAAAGAGGATTGGTATTAAACAACCACCATTTCAAACAGTATGTAATTACCTGGCAACAGCCAGTGATATATGTTAAGTACATTGAAATGCAAAGAGGATTGGTATTAAACAACCACCATTTCAAACAGTACGTAATTACCTGGCAACAGCCAGTGATATATGTTAAGTACATTGAAATGCAAAGAGGATTGGTATTAAACAACCACCATTTCAAACAGTACGTAATTACCTGGCAACAGCCAGTGATATATGTTAAGTACATTGAAATGCAAAGAGGATTGGTATTAAACAACCACCATTTCAAACAGTATGTAATTACCTGGCAACAGCCAGTGATATATGTTAAGTACATTGAAATGCAAAGAGGATTGGTATTAAACAACCACCATTTCAAACAGTATGTAATTGCCTGGCAACAGCCAGTGATATATGTTAAGTACATTGAAATGCAAAGAGGATTGGTATTAAACAACCACCATTTCAAACAGTATGTAATTACCTGGCAACAGCCAGTGATATATGTTAAGTACATTGAAATGCAAAGAGGATTGGTATTAAACAACCACCATTTCAAACAGTATGTAATTGCCTGGCAACAGCCAGTGATATATGTTAAGTACATTGAAATGCAAAGAGGATTGGTATTAAACAACCACCATTTCAAACAGTATGTAATTGCCTGGCAACAGCCAGTGATATATGTTAAGTACATTGAAATGCAAAGAGGATTGGTATTAAACAACCACCATTTCAAACAGTATGTAATTGCCTGGCAACAGCCAGTGATATATGTTAAGTACATTGAAATGCAAAGAGGATTGGTATTAAACAACCACCATTTCAAACAGTATGTAATTACCTGGCAACAGCCAGTGATATATGTTAAGTACATTGAAATGCAAAGAGGATTGGTATTAAACAACCACCATTTCAAACAGTATGTAATTGCCTGGCAACAGCCAGTGATATATGTTAAGTACATTGAAATGCAAAGAGGATTGGTATTAAACAACCACCATTTCAAACAGTACGTAATTGCCTGGCAACAGCCAGTGATATATGTTAAGTACATTGAAATGCAAAGAGGATTGGTATTAAACAACCACCATTTCAAACAGTATGTAATTGCCTGGCAACAGCCAGTGATATATGTTAAGTACATTGAAATGCAAAGAGGATTGGTATTAAACAACCACCATTTCAAACAGTATGTAATTACCTGGCAACAGCCAGTGATATATGTTAAGTACATTGAAGACTACTGTTGGTGAGCTCATTGTTCTAATTTGCATAGGTAAAGTTCACAAAGTGGAACAACCCAATTCATCTTAATTTATAGGTAAATCAAAAAGATGCTAGATACATGTTGAAAAACAAAAGTTATTAGAGCTCATTGCCTTTGAATTTAAATTAACTTTTATTCAACCCATGCTTTTCAGGATGATTTTAGTCATGAAATAGATTGATTGATTTGCCAATAATAAGCACACGCTCATGTTCGCACAGTTGATTTATATCAATAAAATGTTAACATCTGTACTGGACATACCATTAGATGTTTATTAATGCTCTAATTGCCTGTACGGTCCCCATTACACTTTAAAATGTTATGTCCCCCTCCTTGATAGAGACAAGAATATTTCTTGATCAAACTGCAATAGTTACAGTACTAGCAATGCTAACATAAAAAGCAACTACATTCTTACCAGGATATGCTCTGAGAATCCAGCAGGGAAGTTTGAACAACATTATGATCCAGTCTTTTGTGAGTATAGAGATGAACACTAATGGTACATTTGCATCGTCTTTAAACTCCCTGTTATTGAACTACTGGCAACAGGATAGACTGTATCTAATGAGGCCTATATTTGCCATCCTATGGATTTTAAAGACAGAAACTTGGTGTATGTTTTTTTAATGTCATTGTGGATGTGATTATGTGACTATTTGTGCATATTTGTATGTTTATGGTGATGATATCTGACAATACTAAGTCTGTCAACCACTTTTTTCTTTGTAAGTTTATTCATCACTTTGAACAAGACAGGTAAATTATTTTCTTTTATTGAGATTTTAATTCCAAATTTAATTGGATGATGTTGCTTTTTGAGTAATGTGTACCGGTCACCCTTGTGACTGCAAAACACTTTTTCAGTCTCAAAGAAACCCCAACACCATCTGGAAATATTTCAGGTATGATTACCAGACCTACAAATAAATAATTGAGTTTGTCATCTCTGCATGTTTCACATTCTTCCTTTAAACACATTTTCCAAACACATTAACATTAAAGATATAAGCCGGCTACCTCCAGCCTTGCCTCCAGACTTACTATAGACAAAGTTCAGATTTCTGTCTATATCATATGAACAAAGGGCAATAACTCTTGTATGTTGCCTAACCTTGCTACAACTAGGTGTCAGCTGTGCTTAAACTTCGCTTCCACAAAACACTGTATGAGACATGTCAACCAAGCTAAGTCAGATTTGTGTTAAATTTGAAACAACCAAACAGGATATGGGATTTAATTCATTTTAATAATATTCATTTTCAAAGTGGACAATAGCTGCTTTTCATCTGTTCTCTTTGGACATTCTCTTTATTATATTGTTTTATTCAATCAAGAATCTAATGTCAGCATATCATCATCATAAAACTTAAACCATTCAGTGAAGTCTACATGCTTGTTTATAGTATCCCCAACTTGCATTGGACACCCCAGTCTTTGATGGGTTCCTTCATTTTCTGCTAAAACATTTTTACAGTATCAGTTACATTCTATCAAGGTATTTCACAACCCATCTGTGACCTTTGTACAAACCTATTTTTGCCCTTTCTGTTACTATTGATTCACTCACTGACGGAATGAACCAGAATTAATTAGTAGGAGCAGTCTGTTCCTCTGGCCAAATATACATGTTTAAACATGAAAAGTTATCTGGCTCTGATTTTTGTTGTGTATGAAAGATTTTGGATTTAATTTTATTAATATTCTATTTCTAAACAGGTGGAAAATATTGTATTTTGAATTTTGCAAATTTTGGGTAAAATCAATCACTATCTCAGACTTGGTCATTAACTGCATGGTAAAACACAATTATAGATGTATGTTGCTATCTCATTTTGTAATGGGTGTCCTTTAGCAACTTGCTAACTTTCTGTATAGTTAATTTATACATTTTTGTTGTGTTTTGTTTTATTTAGTCTTTTTATTGATATGTGTAATAAATGCAACAAGTTAAAGGCAAGGAAGACATGCATGAGTTATACATTGCATGTACAAAATTTACTTCATCTAAGCCTTGCAGAGTGTGCACCATATGGTACAAGAGTGTATGGACCATTGTTTTTGAAAAAATTAAAAACAGAGAAAGAGAGTAATAACCCCAGATTACAGGTAATTATGATACAGTCAAGGAGTACACCCATTTTTAGGCAGTCAATATGGTGAAAGTCCCCTCACATGTCCAAACATGACCTTCGTACCTACAATACAAGGTGCATGGGTTTTTAAGAGATCTGATAGATCCATTCTATCCAGCCAAAGCAGCTGTTCAGTTAGTCTAACCATCTCAGTAAGATGATCTTATTGAAAGATCTTGACAGGCCTTTGATTTCATATTTCAACAATTATTGAGATCTTTATGATAGCTCTGTTTGTCCTACCAGGCTATGGCTACATGTACGTACAGTTATGGGGTTCTGAGGGATGAATCCATCCATCTTGCCAGGCCTGTGGCTTCATTGCTTTGCATTTGTGATGATCTAAATGATTCATCTTTCCGTACTGATATACTGCATACAATTATGGGATCTTAGTGATAGATGCAACCATTTTGCCTTGCATACATTTATACAGATATATTATGATGGGGACTTTAGTGATGGATTTGTCCATTCAGCCATAGGAACCAAGCAACATTGCACAGGTACCAAAGAATCCCTCTACCCACTATACCGAACTCCCATACATAAAGAATTTAGTCACACCTAACATATCTTTTTTGATAGTCTTTCTCACAAAATCAAAGTTCCACATCTTCAAGGTTGGGTTTAGGATTGGCAGTTTTTTGACTGGTGGAAACGTTGGCCAACCAGCTATCCCAGGAGCTGAATGCCAGAATTTCTTGGAACACTAACAGAGCAGCTTACCATTCAATAGTAAATACTTTTACTGCCGCTTCCAATCTTGACTTGATAATACATTATGACACATGTTTATACAAACGATGTCACTAAAACTGCATCATGCACAGACTTTGAGGATGACTCCATTTGGCATACCATTACCATTCAAGTGCAAAAATTGAAGAGTTTGGATCAAGAACTACCTCACTAAGTTGCTGCTCCACCTGTATCATTGTTTAAAATAAAAAACAGTTCTCTTTACAACAATAGAGAGATGAACGATGGGCCATGCAAAAAGGATCTTTAACATCTCAAGTATTATTTATATCTCAGACTTATGCCAGTAGACAACAGCTGAACCATTCTAGAACTTGACCCCTACAAGGGAGGTTAGAAACCAAAATTTCTCCACTCCCACAACCTTTTCTCTCCAATGACTAAACATCCCCAGCTGCCACCATACAGGCTACCAGTGTGCACCAGACTTGTGAAATTTAAACATGGATCAACCTATTTCCACAAAATGAATGGGCAATCAATGTAATTTCAGTAGGCTTCAGATTTTTTGTTTGTTTTGATCTCCTTGAACTACCCATTATGCAACCATTACTAATGACTGCTAGCTCAAAGATGCTCTTTTCCCAGTCCACACAGTCTATGTAAATAACACAACCTTAGTTGGCTCTTGAATAGAATTCCCCTGGAAGTGACTTACGTACAGATGCTAGTATGTATGATTGAGGAGCCATCAGCAAATGGGGACATGAGGAACTGTCTCTTCACATCAGCCTACTCAAAATAAAAGCTTTTTTAAAGCCTTTCTGTTTTGGAAGGACCGACTCTATGAGAAGTGATTTGCCTCTTCAAATGGGTACCAAATAGCTCAACCTGTGTATGCTGGTTTGGCACTTTCTTCTTTGATGCTGCCAACTTCAGATCAACGTACAAATCAGACATATTCCAGACTCATGGTCCAAGCTTAAATTCTCCACGGAATGGGTCAAGTTATCCATATGGTATGGTCCCTTCATCCATTGGTTTTAATTGGATTTATACATTTTGGGAGCATCTGTTTATTTACCTTTTTGTAATCAAGTGGAACTACAAATTATCCACCTTTTTGTCTCACTGGTTCCGGACCCAAAAGCTTGGGTTGAGCCTGCACTGAATACTAGATGGGAGGGGTAATGGGCCTTTTTGTATTCCCCCCTCCACAGTCTTAATACTAAAAATTCAGAAAATAATATGTCAGAAATGCAAGGTGATTCTGACAGCCTCCCTCTGATGGGACAAGTCCTGGATCAGTGATATACTAGAGACCTAGTGATAGACCTACCCAGGAAAATTACGGCCAAAGCAAATCTTTTGAAACAATCAGTCACAGGTGTTCATCCACTGCCCTGACAACCTTCTTCATGCCTGGTTCTTGTCAGGACAGCCTTCCAAGAGAAAGTTCAGTTGTGGAGAAAATTTCAAAAGGAAGAACACACCCTCCACACTGACAGCTCATGGGGGAATGTTGCATGAGGGAATGTGAATGCTTTTAGGGACTGTTGTGTCAAAAGTAGCATCGTTGCTTTGAATTCCTAGAACCCTCAGCTGACTGAATTTTTAATTTTACACCATGAAGAGAAACAGTTGGCACCAATTACTCCATTTTATCTGACACATTCAGGAACTATGTCAGAAGAGATGACAGTCATGATTAAGATTCTGTCGGACCTGCTTGCCAATTTTGATTTGAATAGACCAAAACTTTTCATCCTGTTTTCAAAAATGGGATCTCTTCTGGCTCTTGAATGTATCAACTCAGAAAAATTAGCCCAGATTTTGCTGAAACTATTATCATACAAAACCTGTTTCCAGATAGCTTTAGATTCAGCTTGCAGGCTGAGAGAGTTACATGCCCCTTTTAGTTAGCCTGAAGTATCTTCAGTTCAGATTGGATGGTTTGGTGATCCTCTTGATGCAACCAGGCTTCATGACCAAGAACCAGTTACTGTCATTGGACATATAGGGAGTTGTAGAATGTTACATCTCGTCTCTATATAAGTTGAGATCAGCAGCCATGCAAGATCTGTACTAGCCCTAAAGTGCTACTTGAAGTGCACAAGACAATTAATAATAAAGTGATTGTGAAGGTGTTTCATAATTTGCTAGCAGTGCTAGAAAGGTTTGATAGACTGACATTGGTGTGCCTCTCTGATTTTTTATAAGGCCTGTCCTGTACTCTAAGTGAGGTGCCATAATTTGCCTGAGGAAACTTTGATTGCACTAATGAAATATGTAAATGTATTTTCAAGATGCTGACATACCTGCCATAACAGAGTGTAGTCTAACTCAGATTACCAACATCCTTTTCATAATCAATTTAAGAATTGCAACCTCATCTGTCTCCAAAATATGGAAAACTGCAAAAGTAACTCCTATTCACAAATCTGGATCTAAGAATTATGCTGATAACTACCGACCAATCTCAATACTATCAAACTTGTCAAAATTGATTGAAAAACATGTCCAGGACTCGTACATGTCATATTTAACCAAACACTTGCTATTACACCCTAATCAATCAGGCTTTAGACAGAAACATTCATGTGAGACTGCCTTGATCTCCCTAACTGATAAATGGCTTCAAGCACTTGACCAAGGTAAAATAATAGGATCTGTATTTGTAGATTTCAGGAAAGCATTTGACATGGTGGATCATGAAATCAATTTGAAGAAACTGAAAATTTACCAATGTGATGAAAAAACAGTTAGATGGTTTACTTCATACTTAAGTGAGAGAACACAACATGTTTATATAAATAATGTTCTGTCTGAACCTGAAACAATTAGATATGGAGTGCCACAAGGCTCAATTCTAGGTCCATTACTATTTATTTTATTTATTAACGACCTACCACTTTTACTAAGAGACTCTATATCATCTACAGATCTCTATGCAGATGACACAACATTGTCAGACATCCAAAACACAAAGCATGAACTCAAAGTTTCTTTACAGAATGTATTAAACAAGCTAGAAAACTGGTGCACATGCAATAGCATGGTAGTAAATACTGGTAAAACTAAAATATTACTTATCTCAACAAGGAAAAAAAGGAAAAATCTTGATAGCAATGAACTATGTCCGACATGCAATGATAAAAATTTGCAAATGGTCTGTCACGACAGACTACTTGGTGTTTTGGTAGATAATAACCTTTCATGGACTGATCATATCAAACATATCAGTAAAAAGGTCAATTCAAGTTTATGGCTTCTCAATAGGATAAGACATTTTCTCCCTGAAAGGCACAGAAAACTATTTTATAACAGTTACATACAACCGTATTTAGACTACTTTAATACAGTATGGGGTAATTCAAATGATAAAAACATAGCAAAGCTGTAAAATCTTCAAAAAAGAGCATTTAGGCTAATATCAAACCAGAAAGAAAGCAAGGAAAATTTAGCTGGTAAGTTAAAAATATTGCCTATTAATGACCGAATCTGTTTAAGAAAAGCCAAATTAATGTACAGTATATTCAGTAATAGTGCTCCTGAATATTTGCAATCCCTATTCCAGTATAGGCTACCTGGTAATACACCCCACCTGCGATCAATATCTACAAAATGGTATAAAATTCCCAAACCAAATAAGGAATTATTTTTTAAAAAGTTTCCAATACTCTGGAACTTTGCTCTGGAATAGTATTACAGTTGAGATTAGAAATGCCCACACTGTTTCCATCTTCCATACCCAATATATCCAGTGGCTTCTGAGATGCTGCTGAAATAAATAAATTCCTTGTATGAGGGCCTCAAGGTAGATTAGTTCTTAGCTAGTTGTGTTACCCTCTTTAAATAAAGTCATTATTATTATTATTATTATTATTATTATTATTATTATGTGAAAATGAGATCTTTTTTTAATCAAATTGAAGCACAAGCACAACATGTCATGGTAAAAGTATGATTTTGTACTCCCAAACCACCTGACACGATTGCGTTTTGTGTTTTGAGAAAACACAATTTTCAGTAATTCAAAATTACAAAGAAAAAACAGAAGAAAAAAACGCTTTCAGTATATACCCATTACATGTATGTACCATGTATAAACGGTAAAAAGTCATGACTGGAACTAATATAAAACTATCCCTTGGCCAGTTTAAATAGCAGCAATTATATGCAAAGAGGTCAGATATAAATTACCATTTCACATATTACTTAATTGCCTGATAATAGCTAGTCAGATGCATTTGAAGGATGCAGTGGGTGTTTCCATTGTACTAATTTGACAAAATAGGATCAGCAAATGAAACAACCCATTATAGGTTAATCAGAAATGCTAGATATGTGTACAGGCAAATGTTATTATATATCACTGTCTTGAATGTGAATGCTTATGCCATATGTATTATATTTTTGACAAGTTTGTGAACAGCAGCAATGTTTCTTTCAAGTCAGATTTTACTGCATAGGATGCAAAGCATGATTAATTCAATTATTTAAACAGTTTTCAAGTTTAATTCATTTCTGAAGCCAATTTAGGAAGTAATTAGCTATCAGCAAAACCCAACAAAAATAAATTTCAAAATTCTTGGTTGACAAGAGTTTTATTTGTGAAGCATGCCAGCCAAGAAAGAAAAGAAGAAATGGGGTGGAGGCTATTAATTCTTTGCACATACTGCAAACAGCACATCAGCATGTGTCAACTTGGTTCTGAACAGGATTCACTCAGAGAATCCAGCAGAAAAATTTGAACACCAGGACTCTCCAGTCCTTAATGAGTATAGTGATCAATACTAATGACACTTGCATTTCGTTATATTTAAAATGTAGGTATTGCATGGTTGGGTGACAATATTTAAAAATGGAAAATTTGGAACATGTGGAAATTGGAGTCCAGATATGTGGAATTTCTGTCAGGGCTTGTGACTTTATTCAAGTCACCGGTACTGGGCCTGTGTCTAAAAAAAATGGGTTTTTTTTTTAGCACTGACTAGAATTTTTTTTATTCCATTTAGAATTTTTGTCTAGTTAAGATCACACATTGGTGTTGTTGGCTGCTATATTACATCAGTGTTCTATGGAATTCTATGGAATTTCTACACTGGTACATATGTTCATGGGCAAACATTCAGAGTCATGTAACTAGAAGAGCCTTACTACTTTGTATCACACACACACACACACACACACACTTAAATAGTGTGTATCATGTCCTGTCTGAATTATCTTCTATCCCTCTTTGTGAGTTATACATGTCCTTTATTATCTTCATACACACATGGATGTAAAAGTACTGTGCCTGTTGTAGATAAGCTTTAAGGATGCAGACACAGGAGATTTATTTATGTCAGAGCTGAACAACTGGGTTCTGGTGGACAATAAACTGGATGGCTGGAAAGAGTTTCCTATCATGTGGCCAGCAGTTCCAATCCCTGCAGGTCAGTTTACTGGATGATACATCCCATTTCAGCTCATCAAATGTGATAAAAGACATTATAATTTCAAATTAGATTCCTTTTTTTTAAATGTTACAAATTTACTTATTCAAGTCATGCTTGTATGATAAAATGATTAATATGATCAGACATCATATTCCTTCCACAAAATGTAATCTTAATATTTTTTTCCAACCAAAGCAAATTAATCTATAGTGCCTTTTAAAATTGTATCATTTATATATAGGAGATAAATCCCTACCCCCATCACAAGTTATTCTCACTTTTAGGTAACATGGACAAAACAAACCTCTTTGATTAAGTGGGTCACTCGTGTGTGTATATTTTTGTAATTGTCCATACCAGCATTTTTATTCATTTACCACTTATTCAGAATAATGATGATGAAGTTTTTAGTTCCATGATTTACAGAGAATAGCATGTTTTACAATTACCATAAACTCAGTACTTCATACATCACCTTACCTAGTATTTAAAGACACAAATATTAAGATTTTTCAGTTTTAATACTGCATATTCACTGTTGCTCTTTATTAATAAATTTGCTAGATGTATAATTGATTTTCAGTAATGAACTACATTGTCACTATCTATATTGGGGATGTTCACAAGGCGGGCACTGACAGCAATGTTTACATAGAATTGTATGGAGATCGGGGAATGACTGGTCGTAGATTCCTCAAGCATTCTGTCTCCAACACAGAGAAATTCAAACAAAGTCAAGTAAGTTTTGCATACACTGTTTTAAAATCTTCCTTATGGTTCAAGTAGTGTACTGAAAAGGTTAAATATGCATGTAGTAGAAGTTTGAAAACTTTAACTGCCTTGATCCCATATCTTTTGTAAACTCATCTTGTTGTAAAGCCAAGTTAGCTTATGGTGTGGTTCTTTATCCATCATGCTTTGTCCATCATCTGGTGTCCATTGTCCATCAACACATGTTCAACTTCAACTCATTTTGGGGCCCAGAGTGGCTGAGTGGTCTAAAGCGCTTTCCATTAACGATCACTGCCGTCTCACCTCTGTCTGCGTGGGTTCGAGTCTAAGATTCATCCAAAGTGGATGATATGTGAGAAAACTTGCCAGTAGCTTCTTGTGGGTCGGTGGTTCTTTCCAGGGGTTTTCCTGAGTTCTTCCTCCACCATGTAATACTGGCCACCATGTATAGCCTATCATGCACCGAAAAATGGCGTTAAACCCTAAAACAAAAATCATCACATTTTGACTAATGTTCATAAAACACATACTGGCATCACAGTCTCTTAAAATTGTAAAATATATGTTGATCCATCATCAAATATAGCTACCATTTTGAAAAACAGCAGACACATTTGAACTACATCTTTTCCAGATAAATTACCAGTTTTGAAAAAATGCCTCAGGTAAAATTCTAGCACAAAGGCTTTTACAAATAATGCCAATCATCTATCAGACAGTTCCATCATTGTTAACAAATAAAAAAGATATTTGAATTATTTTTCTCTAATAAATTGCTCAAATTTGTTGCAAAACATTTGGACATAGATATTACTGTATGGCCAAGTGACCTTGTGTTAAATCAATAATTTAAATTAATTTTACATGGTAGCCTCAACCATGTGAATCTTCTGGTCAGGATGGGTATCTCCCGTTCTTTATTAAAATCTCCTACATACACAAAATTAATTATTAAAATAATCCAAAACAGGAACTTTTCTATTTTTTTTTTTTTTATCACACCCAGCGTATAGTGTAGCACATGTGCAGTAAAAATTTCCTGTTGTCACATGACTGTGAACTTTGTTAAAGAGGGCAAGCATGACACTATAAATGCTAATTCAGGTTATGGGTCACTTTCCCATCAAATTTGTAAACAAGGTCACTTTAAGAATATGCCAAACTGGTAAATAAGGTCAGGTCTTGAACTTAAATTCAATTAACATCATGACAAAAATCAGGTTGACTATATAATTTCCTAGGGAAAAACCAAAGTCCTGAACTCAAATCAAAGAAACACGTTTTTTAAATGATCATTATCTTTGTGTAATTTACAATCATTGGCAAAATGTAACTATATAATATGTGTTTTCAAATGACCCTTATGATCTACATTCATGGACAAAAGTTAAATGCACAAATATAGATTCAAATGTAGAAATATGATGATAAAACTGAGACCATTTGATCACAACACAAAGACTTTCTCATTCACATCTTTTACCTCAAACAATAAATATCAGCAACACGAACATTAAATTCACACAGTCAGTATGAAACCTGGGTGTTACTCTAGACAGTACTCTTACATTGTACCAACATGTCATGAACATATGCAAGGCTGCATATCTTGAGTTTAGACGCATCAGTTCCATTCACAGATATCTTGCAGTTGATGCCACTAAAACACTTGTGTGTGTATTCATTAGTACTTTCAAGACTAGACTATTGTAACTCAATTCTGTCTGGTTCATCTAAATATCTACTCCAGAAACTTCAAAAAGTTCAAAACACATCTGCTTGGATCATCTTTACAGTACCATGATCAGAGCACACCTCCTCCTTGCTATGTACCCTACACTGGCTATCCATTCGATCCAGAATCAAACACAAACTTTGTTCTCTGTGCTACGTTTCACTGACGGACTCCAGTCCAACATACTTATCTGACCTCACCCATGTCTAAAAAGTTGCAGTTAAAATGGTCTTGTACTAATTGAGTGACCAGAAGTAAGGTAGTCTAGAGGTCATGGTCTTATGAGGTCACCACTGGTCATTCTGCCATGAAAAGATAAATGTATAGGAGATGTGGTATTAGGGTGGGGTGAGGTGACACAGTAGTAAAATCTTCAGACCTAGTGTAGAATATGGTAGCCTCATCAGGGGGTGGTTATTAATTAATAGGGCCTCACAAGGAATTAGAATAATAACAGTAGAGATAGTGATACACATAGCCACCAATAACACCACTTTCATCAGTTTGTTGTATATGGATACATTTTCACAAATATTTTTTTCAGGTGGATGTGTTTGAGCTGGAAGCTGTATACTTGGGGGATGTTGAAAAAGTTGTAATAGGGCATGATTCTAAAGGGCCAGGTTAGAAATATTATCTCTTTCCTTTGTTTGTGTTTTTTATGGAAATCTGAAATCACAAAATATTAAGAAATACAATCACATTAGTTGCATGATGTGGCTGCTGGTTTACTATATACATACTATTATTTGTAGGTTAAAAAAATTTGTGGATTTAAATTTCACAGTTGCAGGAAATCACAAATCTATTTGGCCAACAAGCTGTCAAGACAGTTGGATCCTATTCTCTACTGGCATTCTACTAGCTTGCATCAGATAGTTGACTTTGACAGGGTTCTTGCAAAGCATATATAGTGAAACTTTATTTCCACATTTTCTTAACCAACCTGTTAAAGTAAGTAAAAGCGAAGAATAAAGATCTCATAGGAACTAAAGTACAAAACCAGATGGTAAATGTGACATTTGAGCCAGGCAGCTAGGAATATGCAATTGGTGCGAATCAATAGACTGACTCCTGGTTAAACTTTGTACAACAGACACAAAACTGTTATATATTAACTTTAGTTTTACATTTCTACAAAGGAATATTACCACAAGCCTCATTTTATTATTACCACAAACCTGAATTTGAAAAAGATTAAGTGATAATGATAATAGTGGGGGAATAGAACAGACTGAGCAATTATTCTATAATTACAGTGGGACCCCGCTATAACCCATCCCGCTATAACCCGAATTCGGATATAACCCAGTCGTGGCATGGCTCCCGAAATTTCGGGTAATTTATTACAGGTATTTTTCTCAAAGACCCAAAAAAAAAAAATTAAGTATTTAAAAAAAATTAAGAGTTTAATTATCATTCTCATATTTGTCTAAACAGTGCTAAAAAGAACGTGTAGAAAATGTATTATCAAATTTCTTCTAGTTTTTTGCCAAAATAAGCGTCGGAAATACGAACCAATTGCTGGGCCTAATGAGAACTTTGATCTTTGTTTATTGTTGAAAAATTACAGCTCATAAGTGTCAATATTATAATTACTGATTCCTGAGTAATGAAGCCATCGTGTCTACTTTGTGTTTGTCTTGAATGCATTCCGAATACAATCGTTGCTCAAAATAATCTCCGATATATGTTCTCTTAATTTCATAAACAACTAAGCAACAGCCAATGCGGCGGTTGATAAAAGATTCTCACCAGAATGTATAAATCAATTAATTTAAGTACATTGTTTATCATCAAAGTGAACTGCCGAGCTAAACAGTGACATAATTCAGTGGTTAAGCCAGTTCTGCCTGCTGTATTTTATTAGAGTACATCAAAAGAACATGACGCAATAACTGGGCGGCAGGTTCAAAGGACTTTGACTAGCTGCTTGGGTGGGAAAATGTGCTGAAATTTACAATGACTGAATTCAGAGACAGAGAGATCCTGAGATGTACATGTAGTTATTATAAGAATACACTGTAGCTTCCATTATTTAATCTATGGACATGTACTATTTCATCATTCATTACGTACACCCGTTACGTAATTTTTGTTTTTTTTCTTTTCATTGAATTCAGTCACATAATGATCTGTGACAAAATTATTGAATATTTTACATCCGTGTGTGGATATTTTCGATGGAAATATTTGTATTATGGATTCAATGTATGTTACAAAATTCGCTGGTGAGTACACGATGTTGATACTCTTTTCATGCAATAGATTATTCATGTATACATAAATTAGACACGTGTATGTATCAATGCATGGTTCTCTGAATAAAGTAATATATTATATCTGCAATTTCTGTTACCACAGCAAATGTTTTTCTCATTTAATATATATTGATCAAAAATGGTAATTGTGCCATGTATTTTTGCACCCATCTTTATGTAAACCCCCCCCCCCCCATTAAATCCAAAAATGTGTTGGTATTGTACATGGTTGCTTATAACACAGTTCAGTTCATAGCCCGGTCGGATTCTATGGCTCCCAACTACCGTGTTATAGCGGGGTCCCACTGTATTAAGTTACTCTGAATACTTTTGGAAATTATTTGTGTAATGGATCCAAACTTAGGATCAAAATTTTAAAGTTACATGAAAAAATATCTTCATAGAAAATAACAATCTTAATGAACTTGTCAGCCTTCTAATTGTGCTTATAAAATGATATATAGATGATAGTGTGCATCAAAAATATCTCTTATTATAAAAATTGTCTTTTTTATATATAAAAAGGCTTAAAAAATGTGAACCCTTTTGTCATCATTTGGTTTGTTTTCTTAGTTTTTCCTTAATTTCACATAAAAAAAGAAACAGTAAATTGAATACACCTTGTGGTTTGTAAATGGGTGGATCTTTGTGTAAAATATTTGTGAGCGTATGTGTACATGTTATATTTAAGTAAGGGAACACAAGAAGATCAGGATGGAAAAAAATTGGAAGGCGGTGCCCCATGCTTCAGGTCTGGTGGCAATGTATTTATTTAATGTATTTATTTTCAATTTTAAAAAAATGTTTACATATCCCCCCCACCTTATTATTAGATAATGATTTATGAATGTATTTTTTTGAACTATGACCATGAATCACAGTACATCAATCTTATGTAGATTTATTTGCTAGGGGAAGCATGTCAGTATTGTGTTAATTGCTTGGGGAAGTATGTCAGTATTATGTATATTGCTTGGGGAAGCATGTCAGTATTGTATAAAATGCTTAGGAAAGCATGTCAGTATTGTGTATATTGCTAGTGGAAGCATGTCAGTATTGTGTTAATTGCTTGGGGAAGCATGTCAGTATTGTATTAAATGCTTAGGAAAGCATGTCAGTATTGCATATATTGCTTGGGGAAGCATGTCAGTATTGTGTAAATTGCTTGGGTAATCATGTCAGTATTGTGTATATTGCTTGGGGAATCATGTCAGTATTGTGTTAATTGCTTGGGGAAGCATGTCAGTATTGTGTTAATTGCTTGGGGAAGCATGTCAGTATTGTGTAAATTGATTGGGGAAGCATGTCAGTATTGTGTATATTGCTTGGGTAATCATGTCAGTATTGTGTATATTGCTTGGGGAATCATGTCAGTATTGTGTTAATTGCTTGGGGAAGCATGTCAGTATTGTGTAAATTGATTGGGGAAGCATGTTAGTATTGTGTAAATTGCTTGGGGAAGCATGTCAGTATTGTGTATATTGCTTGGGTAATCATGTCAGTATTGTGTATATTGCTTGGGGAATCATGTCAGTATTGTGTTAATTGCTTGGGGAAGCATGTCAGTATTGTGTAAATTGATTGGGGAAGCATGTTAGTATTGTGTAAATTGCTTGGGGAAGCATGTTAGTATTGTGTAAATTGCTTGGGGAAGCATGTCAGTATTGTGTAAATTGCTTGGGTAATCATGTCAGTATTGTGTTAATTGCTTGGGGAAGCATGTCAGTATTGTGTATATTGCTTTGCATGGGGAAGCATGTCGGTTTTGTGTAAATTGCTTTGCTAGGGGAAGCATGTCAGTATTGTGTATATTGCTGGTGGAAGCATCAGTAATTTAACATTATTCTGAATCAGATACAAATTCAGTGTGTAATAAATTATTACTCAGTAATTTGACATTATTCTGAATCTCATTGATCTATGTTGCCTCTTTTTTGTATGAAATGTCTCATTTTAAGACATTAGGCATTGGTTCATGCTTGTCACTTCAATTAGAAATACAGCATGTATGCACAAAAATAATTGTCTTAAGACATTATATCCTCAGGACATAATTTTAATTAAATAGGATATTTGAATTGAACATATTAGAACAAATTATAATTGCTTAATGTAGCTAAAGAACAAGAACATGAACAGTTGGAATGAATTACATGTATGATGTTGAAAGTTATTTAACTTCAGATTTCACTCTCCAGGTAATTTATAGCTGTAAATGGCATTTTGAAAATTAATATAGGTTATGCGTTATCCTGTATTTAATGTGTACTTAGAGAAGCAATTGTAAAGAAAATGAGTGTCAACAAACTTATTGCATTTTAGAGTATACATCCTCTTTTGACTCATTATGTTGAAGACATTCATTTGCAGCATGCTCTAAATTTCAGATTATTCCTGTTTGCTATCTTACATATTTCTTCTTCTAAGTTTCAATTAAAAGTTTTGATTTTGTTTTCACCACAATCTATGATGATTGGCACATACGTTTTCCTAATACCTTTCATGACATGAAAATATAATACGAAATATATGACCTGCTTTGTCCAATTAGAAATCAATTTAGGCATAGAAGGTTATATTCTATTTATAACTAAAATCATAGATAATAGCATTTTGTCATTTTTGTGTGTACAGCCTTTTCCTTATCTTTTGAATTAGCTAGCTCAAAATTCAAATGTACAAGGTCAGTGCAGCAAATTGAATGATAAAGTTTACAATTTGGTTAAAGTAGATGACTCAGCAAGAAAAGTAGAACATAATTTAGTGGGTGGTTGGTTGATGATGAAATGAATGTGTGTCCTTTCTGATTTAAATTTTTGAAAATGTCTGCTTTGATTTCCAGGTAATGGTTGGTATCTGGAGAAAGTTGTGGTGCAGCAATCTCCAGATTCAAGAGAGGTCATCTTTGCCTGCAATAAGTGAGTCAATATACAGCCTAACCTGTATAAATGGGTGACATCTGAACAAATTTCTAACAATTTCCTTATTAGAAAAGTCCCTTCAGTTTAAGGGGTTACCTTAATAGCATGAGAGATAAGAATTAGACTAGTATTGGAAATTGCAGTAAAAAGTACAAGTACTTTTTGAATTCTGAGCAAAGAAAACAGACCATTATGTTTGTTTTATGTTCTGACCATATTTATGGAGTGTTAACCATGCATGTCTGTTCTATCATGTCCTATTATGTCAGTCAAAATGGATTGGAATCCAATTTTGTTTGAGGTTTAATGTTAAAAAGACATTATGGATTGGAATCCAATTTTGTTTGAGGTTTAATGTTAAAAAGACATTATGGATTGGAATCCAATTTGATGAGATTTCATGTTATAAGGACATTATGGATTGGAATTGAATTTGGTATGAGGTTTAATGTTGACCGCTCAAGTAGCCTTGGGGTTAGAGCATCCACCTTAGATGTGGGAGGTCAAGCGTACGATCCCTAGCCATATCAAAGACTTATAAACATGTAAGGTGTCATGACTGGTCATCATGGTGTCAGGATCATGTGACATGATGGGACATCATGCTACATGTCTGTGGCATGATGTCCCAGTGCTAGACATCACTATCGAATGCCACACTACAAACATTATAGCAATATGACTGAAAAAATTGTTAAAGCTATGTCAAAAATCCAAATCACACTCACACAGGTTTAATATTAAAAAGACTTTATCGATAGGAATTTGGTATGAGGTTCAATGTTAAAAAGACATTATGGACTGGAATCTGTTTGATTTGAGGTTTGATGTTAAAAAGACATTATGGATTGGAATTATCTTTGGTATGAGGTTTAATATTAAAAAGACAATATGAATTGGAATCAAATTTGGTATGAGGTTTCATGTTAAAAAGATCTTATGGATTGGAATCAAATTTGGTATGAGGTTTCATGTTAACACATTAACCCCTAGCGACGACTTTACGGGGTGTGAGGTAGTAGCCTACTTCCATGGTCTGTAGCGTCAAGGTCATACATGATACACTAAAGTGGGTGGTATCATTGAAAAGTAGACAGATGTTTTACAATGATAGCAAGTAATCTGGACATTTTAATTGCATTACAAAATACAGAGGGAAAAACCGAAGTTTTTGGACCCGTTTTTTTTTCATCCAAAAATCGCCCATGGTCGGATTCCGAATTTGTGTCCAGATTTTAGACTTTATGACCTCAGATCTATGGAAAATGGTCTGAGACGCACACAGACAGGTGAACCTGTGCAAAAAGTAGGATAAGGTGGACATTTGGAATAAGAGTCTTCTACATACGAAAATTATGGGTACGTTAAGCAAAAAAAAAAAAAAAAAAAAAAAATTAGTCCAATTTTTGCCCTTCTACTCATGCGCCAGCAAACTAACCAATGAAAACCGTTTCCTGTATCATTAGCAACCATTTCTCTAATGGATTATTGATTGGAAATCGATGTATTATGATGTATTCCGAAATAGTCCTCAAAATGTGTTTCCTACTCGCATTTCATGCGAAAACAGCAAAAACCTCCAGGTGTTAATGTGTTAAAAAGACATTATGGATTGGAATCAAATTTGGTATGAGGTTTTATGTTAAAAAGACATTATGGATTGGAATTGAATTGGTATGAGGTTTAATTTAAAAAGACTATGGCTTGAAATCAAATTTGGTATGAGGTTTTAGGTTAAAAATACATTATGGAGAGGAATCTGTGTGGTTTCAATGTTAACAAGACTTTGAACAACTTTAGTTTTCACTGTTTTACTTCTGTATTAATATGACATTTCTTGCATATCTTCCATTCTGATTCTTCCCATGTATTTTAGCAAATATTTAAACTTAGCGTACAATTTATGATCTCTGTGTAATTTGTCAGGTTTGCTTCATGCTCAAATTAAGCTTGGTGGGTTCTTTATTTTTTTTCTGCAAGTTGCTGGTGTTCAGAAATAAAAATGAAAACCATTTGAATCAGAAATAGCATTAGCTGGTGACTTTATTGTCTTGTAGAATATTATCTGAGTTTGTTTACATTTTCTCGGAAGATCAGTCACAAATTTAGCCTTCTTAGCAATTTGTCATTCAGAAAGCAAGGCAAATTTTATTTTGTATTATTTATTGCTATAATTCTAGATGGCTTGATGAAAAAGAAGATGACCACCAAATTGAGAGAACTTTACATACTGGCTTTGCTGTCAGTAGGTCAGGGGATGATTTTGAGGTAGCTCCACCCCTTGTGAAGGCATCAGTGCCCAAACAGGAAGAGGATGTGGAGGAGGAAGATAAAGAGGATACTATGGTACCTCAGCCCAAATCTCCAGAGGATGAGGGTAAATACTGTGGACTGTATGTGTGAGGGTTGTTATGGTTGAGGTGGGGTGCTCCCAATATTTTATTTAAATTGTTATAGTCCCACTAAGGCTTGATTTTGAATGGAAGTTAAATTATTGAAAAATAGATGTAAAACTCTGAGCCCCAAGTCAACAATGCCAATGGTTAAATTATTAAATATTCAAGAAAAGGTGAAATTCAACAAATAACAATTTAATAAAAATTCAATAGTCAAATGATTCAAAATTCCAAGTGCTCTGCTTCCACTCAACCCTGTAATAGCCTATTGCATCACTGATTAGTAGTGTGAGATAGATTTCCACCTGTCGTTGTATTCTACTTTAATTTTCCTCCTCCTCTACTTTCTCCTCCTCAACTTCTTTTTCTCCTCCTCCACCACCTTCTATACACCTTCTCTCCACCAACTAGACTTTGGTCAACTTCAACTACTCTGCTAGTCTCACTTCCATCTCCACCTCTTGGAGACTTGGGACTCAACAGAAACAGAAGTTCTGTCCCCTATAAAGCTTCCTGTGAAAACACAATGACAGTACAATGTTCTCCTTATCCCTTTAATCTCACACTACACTAAGCCTATCATCAGATACTGGCTAATAAATTTATTTGGTCATGTATTCATTCCCATTGAAATACTCATATGTTCTTGTATCGTAAAACAACGTCGTAATAAAAGACAGTATCAGTTACTTCTCATATAGACATCAATAAATTGCATCACATCATTTCAGATTCCTAATCCGATTATGCTAAACAATATCACAACAATCAGATGCATTTTTTACATTACAACTCATACAAAGTGCACAAATATTAAAATATCCAAGCTGTGATATATCCATAGTAACTAATCTTACACCCTCAGCCATTGTCTAAATTCACAATTCATGCATGTGTGAATTCTAACATAGGACAAGAATAAATGCACTGGTTTACTACGAAGTAACCTAACAGTGAATTCCAAAATTAATTTTAATCACAAGCTAACAGTCTACATAATTCTCTACATAATACTCAAGCTGATTTCTCAAATACGCATGTAAATGAAACACTGCAAAGGTAATTCTACATACTAAAGCTCATTTCTCAAATACGCATGTAAATGAAACACTACAAAGATAATTCTACATACTAAACAATGTTAGTAATTAAGTATACACACTGCAAATAATTACATATACTATGCTGTAATATTCTGCAAATATTGAGCAATTAACTTGCTGACCTTTTCAAAGCTTTGTCTTACTTTGAAATTTGTTCTAAGTTTTACTGCCAAATTATGAGTGGCATTCTCAGAGTAATCCTATTTGCTCAGCAATCTTCCCAGGAGAACTTTTTGCTTAGAGTTGTAAAGTTATAAATTGGATATTAATTGTAATCACACCCTCTATCTCGATCCAGATTGGATATCACTGTAAACCAATCCAATCTGACTTTGCGGACAATGTCCTTCAAGTTCTCTGTCCATGTGGGGATGGATGAGAACATCCCCCATTCACCCAGCAGGTTTCCTCTGATCTCTGAACAAAGCTTTAACATGTAGGTTAGATACGGCAAGCCTTTGTCCAGTTGGCACAATCTATCGCCTGTGTTGATTCAAGATTCCACTCTCTTGCAAGTCATGGTAACCTTGCATGAGTAACTCTATCCCGCAGCAATGTTTAGACATGAAACACATGGCCATGGCAATTACACGTCTGAATACCTGGACTTAGCAAAAGTGACACAGCTTACTTGCTTATGAGTCCAACTGCAAACTGCACAGACCAGGATCAGCCATTGCATTATGTGCTGGCAAATCTGGCTCTGTTCCGTTTGATAGGAGTAATCACTAAAACAAACATATCTACAGACACATTATGCTACAGCAGATCAACGTATTTGTGTTTTGCAGTTTGACTTGACTTATAAGCGAGTACATATGGTAGTTCTGTTAATTCTGATAAAATCATTCATGTTGAAATGTTGGATTAATAGTTCTGTGGTACGATAGAGGTTTGAACTCTAGATGCAGCTCCAGGAGTGGAGATAAGGTGGGGGGGCTTTTTTAATAACTCACAAATCATGAGACTAACTTGTCTAAGAATGGTTTGTGATTACTGTCATAAGTGTAAACATGTTAGATGGGGTTTTTAAAGGGACCATTTGTTTACGCACTGGAGGCATGCACTTGTGTTCTATGGTTTAACAACTTAGAAATGTTTGGGATCCCCACCCATTATGTAAATATATACCTATTTGTCACAAGACAGACCGAGTCGGAACTGGATTAGTGAAGACACGGAACACAACTGCGTTAATAACATGTTTATTTTATAAACGCAATTTTAAAAATGAACTCTTGACACCAATATTTTACAAAATATAAGAAAAATCTATTTAAATAAATGTTCCTAACATGGAACTCTGAATTTCAGTAGCGTAATGACAAAAAAGAAGTATATGAATGAATTTACAAATATGAATATATATAAAAGGCTCGTATAACGAGATAGATGCAAATATGAAAAGAATGCGTCGTCAATATGACGAGACTAGAATGAAGATATTACATAATTAATACGTCGTCCATATAACGAGACATATGCAATTGTGAACCTTAAATTCTGAAGCTCACGTTCATGGAACGAGATTTGTGTAGAATGAAATTATGCAGGTGTCGTTCATATAACGAGACTGCAAAGAAGATATTAAATATCCAACAAAATTATGCAGGTGTCGTTCATATAACGAGACTGCAAAGAAGTTATTAAATAAATAATACAATTATGCAGGTGTCGTTCATATAACGAGACTGCAAAGAAGTGTTTAAATAATATGTCGTCCATATGACGAGATATATGCAATGGTGAAACGTAAATTCTGAAGCTCTCGTTCATGGGACGAGATTTGTGTAGAATGAAATTATGCAGGTGTCGTTCATATAACGAGACTGCAAAGAAGATATTAAATAAATAATAAAATAATGCAGGTGTCGTTCATATAACGAGACTGCAAAAAAGTTACTAAATAAATAATAAAATTATGCAGGTGTCGTTCATATAACGAGACTGCAAAGAAGTGTTTAAATAATATGTCGTCCATATGACGAGATATATGCAATGGTGAACCCTAAATTCTGAAGTTCTCGTTCATGGAACGAGATTTGTGTAGAATGAAATTATGCAGGTGTCGTTCATATAACGAGACTGCAAAGAAGATATTAAATAAATAATAAAATTATGCAGGTGTCGTTCATATAACGAGACTGCAAAAAAGTTAGTAAATAAATAATAAAATTATGCAGGTGTCGTTCATATAACGAGACTGCAAAGAAGTTATTAAATAAATAATACAATTATGCAGGTGTCGTTCATATAACGAGACTGCAAAGAAGTGTTTAAATAATATGTCGTCCATATGACGAGATATATGCAATGGTGAACCCTAAATTCTGAAGTTCTCGTTCATGGAACGAGATTTGTGTAGAATGAAATTATGCAGGTGTCGTTCATATAACGAGACTGCAAAGAAGTTACTAAATACATAATAAAATTATGCAGGTGTCGTTCATATAACGAGACTGCAAAAAAGTTACTAAATAAATAATAAAATTATGCAGGTGTCGTTCATATAACGAGACTGCAAAGAAATGTTTAAATAATATGTCGTCCATATGACGAGATATGTGCAATGGTGAAACCTAAATTCTGAAGCTCTCGTTCATGGAACAAGATTTTGTGTAGAATGAAATTATGCAGGTGTCGTTCATATAACGAGACCGCAAAGAAGATATTAAATAAATAATAAAATTATGCAGGTGTCGTTCATATAACGAGACCGCAAAGAAATTATTAAATAAATAATACAATTATGCAGGTGTCGTTCATATAACGAGACTGCAAAGAAAAGGGAAATTATGAGTCATTTAGATAACAAAACTGATACATGGATGTGAATTACTTGCTTAGATGGTAATAAAAAAAATATGGAACACGTATACTACAACTATCATGGCGTCCTTTTGACGTCGAAGATGTATACCGCTCTAGTCAATGGTGGTGGAGTCGCCACGCATGGTCCACTCCCACGTCTGTTTGAAAGATCCCTCGGGAGCCCTTTACATTCAATACAGAGACGATGGTCGCGAATCCTTGGTCCCTCGATTTGAGGACACCAGTACACTCTTCCGAAACATCGTCACCAAAACACAGCGCAACACTTCAGCACACCACGGGCAGCATAGACAAGCCCCCATGGTCGTCCATGGTCACCCCAACATGCACCACACACTGGCACTACTGGCCCCCACGGTCAGCCCACGGACACCACAACATGGCACCGCACCCGGGCACCAACGGCCCCCACTCAGCTCCGGACCACAGTCACCCACGGTCACCCCACGGACACCACAACATGGCACCGCACCCGGGCACCAACGGCCCCCACTCAGCTCCGGACCACAGTCACCTACGGTCACCCCACGGACACCACAACATGGCACCGCACCTGGGCACCAACAGGCCCCACTCAGCTAAAATTAAAACAACCGAACCGTGTAATACATAAGACACAGTCAAGTATTCTCACATATGTAGCGCATGCACGCACAGGAAATAATTATCCATGTACATTTAACGTTAAGCATGCAGCGTATAATTGAACTCAATTATGTTCAGATACAAAAGAACTAATGAAACAAAATATAGTACTGCTGATAAAATGGCGCTGCCTAACCTATGTATTTATTCTATAGATTTTATAATAAATACTAAACATCTAATATGTAAAACAATGAATTATATCATAATACAAATAGCAATGAGAACAAAGTTAAATCTATTGTTACCTCTTTTAGCTGATAGATTGCTCCTTTAAGGATGGAAGCTTTTTCCGACAAGACTGGATCGTGATGTGATTTCTGTCTTATAATTTCGTCCTTATATACCCCTAGCTGTGACATATGCGCAGCTAGGTACTTTAAACTGCAGGCAATTTCGCACGTGCAGCATGAGCTGAGTGTTCGCTCATTATGTCGAAATAACTAAAAATACCCCAAAAATAATAAACTACTCTCGGTAAGGCTGTACGCAGTAACGAAATAGAGACTAGATTTTTGACCACATATACATATTGAACATAGTCGTATACAATTCCGTGACACTATTCAGAATGAAAACAATTATTTCAGATATGTAGCTCACTTTTGCCTTTGGGTCTGTTTGTGGTCATAGGTACTTGACCCTAGCAGGACATATTTGAAATGGGGGCAGGGCAAAGCTAAAGAAGAACAGGAATATATTTTGTGAAAATTTTAAAATTTTAATTGTTTAATTTTTTAAATCTTTCCAATTAGATTATAGTGCAACTTATCTACAAAGGAAGCTTAGTAGAATAATAAAATGATGTCCTTTGTGGGAATGTGTTCTTTGGATAGAGACTAAATATGTTTAACCCCTTTAGTAATTGCTTTTTGCATCTCTGTCCATCTCTACACACTTCTTGCAACAATCAAAGTACTATGAGCCTTACACGTAATTGGATGCCATTTGAACGGCTTTTTACATATACCTTGGATGCCATTTGAACAGCTTTTTACATATACCTTGGATGCCATTTGAACGGCTTTTTACATATACCTTGGATGCCATTTGAACAGCTTTTTACATATACCTTGGATGCCATTTGAACGGCTTTTTACATATACCTTGGATGCCATTTGAACGGCTTTTTACATATACCTTAAGCTGTATCTTTGAAACTTTTCATTGTTTCTTGTTTAATTCTCTACTTTTTCATCAATTTTATTTCCCCTCTGAGAGCCTCTTGATCACATGAGATGGAATTGACCATATGATATGTCAGTGAGCTGATCCAGAATCAGTGAGACAGTTCTTGGTTTATATCATGAGTTTTAGTTTTTAGGAGTATTGTAATTTAATGACAAACTGTTTATGAAAATGTGTTGTTTTCTTGAACTTAGTCTAATGTTCTGAGAGCTTTCCCATCATTGCTGCACATAAAGTTCATCAATTACCAATTAATCAGCAAAAATATACTGAAAAACTATATTTTGTCTCACTAGCAAAGTATATGCAAGAGATATCATTTTTTTATTATCAGAATAATTGAAGAAAGATTTTGCAAAGAAGACAGTGTTCCATGGAACTCTCATTTCAACACTCATTCTTGAAAGTCCTTACATTATATTTGGACTTTTTGAAATATTGAGCCGAGATGAATCTTGAATTTTACAGGTCATCTCTGGAGAGTGATGACAACTACAGGGGATGACCCTGGACAAGAGACTGGAAACTCAGTTGAATTGATCCTTTATGGTACTAAGGGACAGAGTGAGCCAATAATAATAGGGGACCAGGAGGGGTTTAAATTCAACAGGGGACAAATAGATACATTTGATGTAAGTATGGATACATGTAGATGAAGAACTTAGTACTATGAATACATTTTTCACCTGTATTATATTTAAATAACTGTTTTATATTCATTAGCAAATTCCTGTCCCTGTTTTATATATGTTTACTAATTTTGTTGATTTATTTTCACAAATTAAAGGAAAAGATTTGATTTTAAATTTGGTGTTGAAAGGTTTGTATTGTGTAAAGAGCAGGTTAACATTTATGTGTGAAAAATAGCATATCCCTAACCTTATTCAATACCGATTATTTCTCAATTATTTGAAATCTTTTAGATTAAAATTAAGGTTTGCTCATTGTAGAGATCAGGTTAAAGTATGTGTTTTAATTTATTGCTTGTCAGAAATTTGTATTTTAATTTTACTTGTTTTGAATAAATGGGGAAAAAGGTTGAGGTTAAAATTTGCCTTTATAATGTGTTTTTAGAAAGTAAAAGTTTGCATTTATAGTTTGTTTTAAGCAAGTTAAAACTTGCATTTATAGTGTGTTTTTAGGAAGTTAAAATTTGCATTTATAGTGTGTTTTTAGCAAGTTAGAATTTGCATTTATAGTGTGTTTTTAGCAAGTTAAAATTTGCATTTGGCTTGCTCTAAATATATGCAGCGATTTTAAATTTAAATTTCACTTGTTTATATTTATAGCCATGTTCCAGACTTTTTTATTTTTTATATAATTTTCACTTATTCTATAATTTATTGTGAAAAGTGTGCAATTAAGGTTTGTTTTATGCTTGTTCTATCATCAGTTTTAAAACTTTCCTGTTACCTTGTGGCCAACTTTTTAATTTCTTTCAGAGAACATAAACCACTTTTGTATGATCTACAGTAAATATGAAATCTAAAAGATTTCAAATAATTGAGAAATAATCGGTGTTAACGTCGTCTTTCTGCCAGGCCATCCATCTGTCAGTCTTTCTTTCTGTCAAACCTCAGCTAAGCCTTGCATTACTTTGGAACAATTTTCCAGGCACTTCCAAGTTGTATGGATACTGTTTCAATTCCCAAAACTGAATTTGCAACAATCCATACATTATCCAAAAGCAAAAACTTTGTCTGTGGGGTGTGACTTTAACAATAGGTCCTGACAGTCATCACAGTGATATGGATTGACTCTTGAATATAAGAGGACATACAATGTTTGTGAGGATTATTTTGAAACTGTTCATTAGTATTTATTTCTTACAGTGTTGGTGCCTGTAGGCATTTAACATTAATTTTATTAATGAATATTTAGTCCTGTATGGTATTTTATAGTGGAAAAATATTTGTTAAGGAGAATCTTTTTCTTGTAACATGGTTTAGAACAATGGTTTTCAAACCTTTACTTATGTAGCCCACTTTCGGTTATGCTGTATATGGTTACTATATCACTTGCAGCAAGCACATGGCCAATAGATGGGTTAGAATGATGTAGAAACAACTTGACCAAATTCTATCAACACATCATAAGGGGTTAACCTGATGAACAGCCTTCAGTACTGTCAACAACAAAACAATTTGTGTCCTACCATCCCCTCAAATGGTTCAGAATGATGGAAGAGCACCCTGACTATGCTGTATGAGAATATCATGCCTGCAACCATGATGGAAACTTTCTTAAGCAAGATTTGCATGCTAGTGGATAAAGCATTTGATAAATACGTATATTTTAAGTTTTATTAGCTTGAGAAAAAGTTTATTTTTCCACAGGTGAAGGTCAGAGCTGATGTTGGTGAAGTGTACAAGGTCAGAGTTGGTTTCCATGGCAGTGAGCATGAAGTATCATGGTATCATGATTACTCATCTGCACCTTCCTGGTGCCTAGAGAAAGTATGTTTTTACTTGTAATAGAATACTTATATATTGGAATATGGTTTTTAATAACAATGAGAATTCATTAGGTATCACTATGTAACATTTAAAATGGCTGCACTAATATATTCTGTCCCTTTATATAATGAATTGTAATGTGATTCAAAATATGACACAGTACTGCATAATCAAAATTTCAACCTTTGAATTAAATCATTTTATTACATGGATGACAGTATGGGCTGTATAATATTAAAATTAGTATTTTGTCTTTATTTACTTTTTAAAATATTACTATCTCTTCCTTGATAACTCCAATGCAGAAGAATCAATAAATGCATACCACAGTTTAAGTGAGAATGTGTACTGAGGGACCTCTGAAAATTTAAGATGGGAGATGGGATCATGGCCGGACATTAAGAACAAAAGGATAAGGGGTGTGCAGTGAAATGGTTTAATTCTCACTTTAAATAATTGTGCTGGGATTAATTATCTGTTCCTGTTAAATTTAAGTTGTGTGCTTTTTGCTATAAATTGCCTTTATTTTCAAGATAATTAATCACTGATACCTTGTTAAAAACTCCAAGAGGTTTCCAGACTATGAAAACATTGTGTATTACATCACTGCTTTTTGCTTCAGAATGTGGATATATTTGAGTGTTATTATTATTTTGCAGCAAAACAGATGTAGGATCTTTTTCTCTTAAAAACCAAGGCTATTTAGTTCCTTAGCAGCCTAAAAACTCACTTTTATTTTTACAAATATTGTCAAACTAGGTACTAATGCCACAATTCATTGCAATAAATAGTGAAATTCTGCAAACCTGTGAGTGTCAGTTCAGGAATTTTAAGTTCACTACAAATTTTGGAATGTGTTTCTCCATTATAATCCATATCTGTGAAACAAAACTATTCATTCTCTGAATATTCTTTTTTCACTTTGCTTATCTAGCTATGATTGATCACATTTTGTTCAGATAAACCATTGATTAATGATTACCAGATTGGTAACTCAAATATAACCAAACTGGGTCACTGTGACTTAATTTACATGCTTTAGTTACTTTTGTATTTTCTTCTATTCATTCATTGTGGATAATCTTTCATGAATAGTCATGAAAATGCATATGTGGATGCACCTGATGGGGCATACTCGACCATATTAAAAGTAAGTCAGTCACCAAATTTTCTGGCCCAAGTTTTTTTTATATTTTCTTCTATACTAGTCTGTGAATTGTCAGCTACTCCAAATGTAATTTTTTTATTGTGATATTTTGCTTTGGATTAATATTTGTAATAAATTCCTGTGTCAGCTAACCATGTTGGATGTGACTGAAGGGAGTGAATATGAGTTTGAAGGCCAAGTCTGGATCAAGCTGGACAACTACAATGATTTCTGGAGAGAACTGCCTGTCAAAAATGGAGCTCAGAAACTTAAGGGTATGTACAGCCATTTCTTACTGACATCAGCAGTTTGCCAAACACTTTTGTCAAATAGATTTGTAGGAGAGACCAAGTATTTTGATGAAATGTTATTTGAAAGTTTTTTCTTCAATGTTTTTATATCATGGTATTTTATTTCCATTTTCATTAATCTATTATATATAAATATGTGAACCAGTTCTGTTGTATATTGTATTTCAGTAATCTGTTGTATACAAATATGTGATTCAGTCTTATTGTATATTGTAGTTCTTGTATTTCATTAATCTATTATATACAAATATGTGAACCAGTTCTGTTGTATATTGTATTTCAGTAATCTGTTGTATACAAATATGTGATTCAGTCTTTTCATTATTAAAAGTAAATTCACTGAAATTAAAACCTCCTATCATGACCAAATGCCCTTGTATACAGATGGCTCAAAATATGGAGACAAGGTTGTGGAGGCTATTGCAACACATCATGACACAATCTAATTGCGGTTATTAAAAAAACCACCATACTGTATTGCATTATATTGCTAAAATTACATCATACTAAAACTGTTGAAATACGTCAAAACCTTTCAAGCCAAAAATTTTCATCTTTTCATGTTCTCATTCCACACTGAAGGTCATACAAATCCTTCAATTTTGAAAAGCCATTATTATCCAGTATGTTAAAGAGAAATGATTTACTCATAACATCTGGAAAAGTATTCAGTACTGTTTACTGCCTACTGATGTAAGGGTAATAAAGTGGCAGATGAAGCTGTCAAAGCTGTTCCCTGCCATCACCAATGTATCACCTTGTGGATCAATCTCATTCTGGTCAATAGATATAGTCTACTATTTCATTGCATAAATTACACCCAAACTCAATTTTTTTAATTACATCAAAACAACAAAAAAGATATTTCTTTACATTTCATATTCTATTTCCACATTTAAAGCTTTGAGAAACCATACATTTGACAATTCATTACACCCAACCATACATTTGACAATTCATTACACCCATCCATACATTTGACAATTCATTACACCCAACCATACATTTGACAATTCATTACACCCAACCATACATTTGACAATTCATTACACCCAACCATACATTTGACAATTGATTACACCCAATCATACATTTGACAATTGATTACACCCAACCATACATTTGACAATTCATTACACCCAACCATACATTTGACAATTCATTACACCCAACCATACATTTGACAATTCATTACACCCAACCATACATTTGACAATTCATTACACCCAATCATACATTTGACAATTTATTACACCCGACCATACATTTGACAATTCATTACACCCAACCATACATTTGACAATTCATTACACCCAACATTTTACAGAAACAGAATTTGCTCATGAAATCTGGAAAAAGCATTCTGCACAGTTTGATGTATTGTTAAAATAGAATAAGAGTAATGAAAGGGAAGATAAAACCACCAATGTTTTGCCCTGCAGTCACCCATTTTTTGAATGGAGGATTCCATATAATGTTTTGTCCTGCAGTCACCCATTTTCTGAATGGAGGATTCCATGTAATGGTTTTAAAGACTGGCAAAATGTGTAGATCAAGAACTCCAAATACAAAATTTGTATAATGAAACTGATCAAAGGAGACTGTAAAACAATCATACCAAACAAATTACAGATATAAGATGGTATTATGTTGCATACATGCAAGACATGTATATCCTGAAGGGTGTTTGGCATTGGATGTGTGGGTTTAATACCATTTGTAAGCAGATGATGGGCTATACATAGAGGCTTGTATATTTAGTGGAGTAAGATCCTGTGAAAGACCCTGTGAAGAAACAACAACCCATGTGAAGCTACTAGCTTTTATAACTGTTCTACCTTTTATCTTGTTTTTTTAATGTTTATTTAGGTGTAGTAGTGTGATCTGGATTTTTAATGTAGCTTTAACAATTTTCCAGTCATATCTCTGTGATGTCTGCAGTGAGGCAGTTTATAGTGAGTCTAGCATGTGGTCATCATGCCGCAGACATGTAGCATGATGTCCCACCCAGTCACATTATCCTGATGCTAGGCTGACCAGTCCTAACACTAACCTCTTAATGCTGAGCACCAGGTGATGAAGCTGCAAGTACCCTTTTTATTAGTCTTTGTATGACACGGCCGAGGTTTAAACTCGCTACATCCTGTTCCATATCAGTGGCTTCAACTGGATTTTTTAAATATAATTACTAAACAGTATCTACATTACCTCACTTGTACTTTCCCTATAATTTTCAGCCATGATGTATCAGGTTGAGACCTACACAGGACAAAAGTTCAAGGCAGGCACTGATGCCAGTGTGTTCATCCAAATATTTGGTGAATGGGGAGACACAGGAAGGAGGAGGCTCATGGAATCAAAGACCAACAGTAGCAAATTTGAGAATGGATCAGTGAGTATAACAAGATAGTGTGTGATAAAACATAAGATTTATTTTTGTTTTTAATGTCAATTGCATTGACTGACAGGATTCATGATGTACTGATAACTGTCTTTACATTTTTACTCAATTTAAAAGAAATGTCCTGAAAGTAATGACATAGAAAGTAAAAAGAAAACTTAACAACCTGGTAATCATAAACTAAAACTGCAATGAAACTGGCATCTGTTGAAGGAAAACGTTGATGAGGTAATTGTAATGTATTCATTCTTCAGTATTCCCAGTTAGGTCTGATTCATCATCATTCTCACTGTCTTTAAAAATCCTGGAAAGCCATAACAGAATTTCTAGCCTTTTAATATTGTGAAAATCTTAAACAGTTTGATATAATAATTTTGGAATTTCAACTATAACCATACCAGTCTTTCATCATTTGCAACTAATATTGATATTAATTTCAGTATTAACATGAATTAAGAAGAGTTACATTGTGTCATTTTCTATTTTTACACCAAACTAAAAGACCTGAAAGAGAGTAGTGTCCCTTAACCATAAAACTATACCTTTAAGCACTTGATAACAAAATTGCCTTTATATGTAAACAAAAATTATCATATAAAAAATTATGATGAGTCACTAGATTTTATTTTGTTATTATCTTGACAGTTTTTTGTATTTGTTGTGTTTCAAAACCCGTAGGTAAAAATTTGACTTACTTTATACATAAAATGCACACAGATGAAACAATAATTTAGAAATGAAAAAAAATTATGTAAATGTCTGTAAATTTTTAAAAAAAAAACACATTTGCATGAAATCTTGTCTATTGTTATGTATCAGAGAGACCTGTTTGAAATACAAGCAGTGGACCTTGGAAAGTTGGTGAAAGTGAAGGTTAGTCATAGTGGGGTGGGTCCAGGCTCAGGCTGGTTCCTGGACAAAGTCATCATCAAGGAATCACCTACTGCAATCACCAAATATGTCTTCAAATATGAAAGGTACTCATGTGGAAATTATTACATAATTCATTAGCCTTGAGAGTTGTATTACTTAATATTGACCGATGATGCTTAATACATGCATACAGTTGTTTTATACCTTGATATCAATAAATGCTACTACATGCATACAGTTGTTTTATACCTTGATATCAATAAATGCTACTACATGCATACAGTTGTTTTATACCTTGATATCAATAAATGCTACTACATGCATACAGTTGTTTTATACCTTGATATCAATAAATGCTACTGCATACATACAGTTGTTTTATACTTTGATATCAATAAATGCTACTGCATACATACAGTTGTTTTATACCTTGATATCAATAAATGCTACTACATACATACAGTCACTGTATTCTTTAATGTTGATGGATGATACTTAATCCATGCATTTTATTCTTTGATATTGACAGATGCATAGTTTTATTTCTTGATCTTGACAGATGCATAGTTTTATTTTTTGTTATTGACAGATACATGCATTTTATTCTTTGATATTAACAGATGCGTAGTTTTGATATTGACAGATGCATAGTTTTTTTTATTGATATTGACAGATACTACTACATACATTCAGTTGTTTTAATACATATACGTAATCATGTCATTAAAAAAAACGGGAAATGTTTTTTACTCCAATGGTGAGCTGCAGTCTCTCAGAAGATCCAGTCAGTATGGTGACAGGTAATGAACCTGTCACATGAGTTAAAATAACTAAGTAAAATACTTCATTTTGGAAATATCTACCATGTGATAAAACATAAAGTTTGGGCTTTTGGTTGTGACAATTTTACAAAGAATGGATGAAATAAAGTCAGAGAACTTTGATTGTATATGCAGCAAAAATGAAATGCACATAACTTGAAATACGGGTGATCAGTGGTCTTATAGAGTTAGAATATGCCATAGTACAGTATTAGCTACTAGCAATTTAGAGACAGAGCTAGACAGTGACACATAGTTGTCAGCACAGTACTAGCTAATAACAGGTGATTGACAGATATAGGTAGACAGTGACACATAGTTGGTCATCAATAAGTCTGTTATGTTGTTTTTTATTTTAGATGGCTGGATGAAGGAGATGGAGATGGAGGAATAGATCAGGAACTTGTTCTTACAGACATTATTGAGGGGGAGGATCCTGAGGAGATTGAAAAAGTTCATGGTAAGGAAACAAAAAAACATGCATTTGTAGTTTTGTAGAATAAATCCTTGCATTAGGGCAATGATATTGTTCCCATTGATTAACGCTGGTAGTGCTGTGTTGTTTTACTTGATCTTCAAATCAGTGCTGAATTGTTTCTAACTGCACCATCTTTACAGGCTGAATGGTTTTTCGAACAATGCCGAGTTTTGGGGCTAAATCTGTATAACAGCTATTATTTAAAATCAGATTGTTGTGAATTTTACAAAGTGATGCATATATGCATGGAAATTGCAAACACTAAAATTGTTGGTGAAATTGATGTGTGTTCAAAGTTTTTGACCTGATGGAAATCTGTTCCTTTTGTTTTCGTTGGAAATCTTTTCCTTTTTATTTCCTCGTCAGTTTGTTTTGTTTTGCTTTAACAGAGCTATGGGACAGCTGAGACTGCAACTACTTAACAGCCACCATATTGTTTACATCAATGTCCACTGTTGACAACAGATTTTCCTGGTTAAATAAATCTGTTTGAACATTTAGTTCACTGATATTCTGCTACAGTGATGCAGAGCTATGATCTTCAAGACAATTGCATATGCTATCTCCCTGCTATTATTAGGACACAATTAATGATTGGCCTAGATTAGACATCCATAGATGTCACTATCCTGTGCCATAAAAATATTGTATCCACACACAGAGCTAGGTGATGCTTGACCCCTAGATATATGGTTCCCGCATACACAGCCATGTGACATCATCCATTAATATATGGCTTCCGCACTACCAGGGTTAATGTCATGTAACCTTCACAAGAAACTTTTATTGTGTACAAAATGCGGTGTTGTGGGAATCAGTGGCCACACTCTCTTCTCATAACCCATTGAGACACATTTATATGGATGCCATTTAGAGACTTCTTATAGTTACTGTAGTTGGCAACACTGCTTTCTGATGTATTCATTGTATGATTCTATATTTGGAATTACTGTTCTTCAGTACAGTCACATAATGACTCTATTGCAAAAAGATATTTCTACAACAGGTAATACAAATAATATGGATATTACATTAAAACCTAATGATTAATAATTTTCTCTTTTCTGTTGATTTTCTGTTTAAAATTTTTTTAAGATTATTTTGTAATATGTTATTTTTATTACTTATCTATATTTTGGTACCGTTATTCTGTGTCAGATACCCCATGGCAGGTCCACACCGTCACTGGTAGTGAGGCTGGAATGGGAAGCAGTTGTCCCATAGAATTGATACTTTATGGATTGCAAGGACACAGTGAACCTGTGGTCATTGGAGAAAAAGAAAATATCCACTTCCTAGAAGGACAAACAAATTCGTTTGATGTAGGTATTCTATCTGTTCTTGATTTGATATTTTTAACTCACAAATAAATAATTTATTTGTCTTGTAAATTTTTATTTCATACATATTTTCTTTGGATGTCATAAAGCTAATGTAACATTTCATTGTCAGAAGTAAATATATCTTTAATTTATTGCAAATGTAATTTTTTAATTAATTTTGCAATTCCAAATTTCATATATGTGACAAAGTACAATGCCAATTGACACAGTGGTAATAAAAATTATAATTTTGATCCAAATTTATACATTTTCTATTAGTTGAGTTACATAGATTTATTATGCCATAATTTTACAAGTAGACTTAATTGAGACCAAAACATTGTAATACAGTACATGGTAGACTGTTACTAAGTTTGTCTTGAAATTGTTTTTTTTTTAATAAGCATGGGCATTTGATCATGGAAAACACAGGGTTTCATTTGTATCTTGATTTCTAGCAAAATGGTCCTAGTTTAATGAATTTTTAATGAACCTTTTCCAAAGTTGAAAAGTATAATGGGATAATAAACCCAAAATAATGCTTGATGACACTTGAGGTTTGAGGGCATCACATTGAGTTAGGGATTTTGTTAGGGTTGTTTTCCCATAATTTTTAGACATTTGGCAAATGGTCCATTTGGATTTGAGTCATTGCTCGCATGATGGGAATTATATCCTCATTTGACCTTTGGCCTTATCCAAGTTATACTAGAGGGAGAGTTTGTCAAGTTGAAATAATGATTTCTGTTGGCATTCACACTTATTTGTTAATTTACTATTGTGTTAAATATAAAATTATGTATACTATTCAACCCACTACATATCATAGGAAAAAAATGCATAGACAATATTCTATTTCAGGTTCGAGTTGTTGAGGATGTAGGAGAACTATACAAGGTTAGAGTTGGTTTCCATGATAAAGAGCAAGAAGCACTGTGGTATCAGAATTATTCCCAGGCACCAAGTTGGTATCTGGAAAAGGTTAGAGAATTTTCTTAATTTTTTTTCCAAACGCTTCTAAGGTAGGCAATTATGTTTGGTTGTATTATCGATCAAAAATTTTGATATTAGTCATTTTTTTAAATACAGTATTCATTTATTTAGAAGAAAATTTTACAACATTTAAGACTGCATTTGTTTTAAGGCCAGAGTAAATACACATGGAATTAAAATATTGGGGCAAAGGTAGTGACTATTTGACCCAGACTAGGTATATGTATATACTATGAAACAGCAAATAGCCATATTTGCACAATTTCCCGCAGACTCTTTTCTTCCTCATAGCATAAATGTACCAGCATAACTGTACCAAAGCTCATTTTATAGAAAGTACCCATTTAAACCAGAAAGACTTTTCATGCATAGAGATCAAAAGTGTATGTAACTGTTCAGTTTGAGTGACAACACAAAATACAATGTCCACAGGATGCAGTTACAATAATGAAATAGAACCCACAATAGTTAGTCTTTTTAACCCATTTTCTCCAGTCGCATAGAGAATGGTGCATTTCTATTAATTTTCTACAGTTGCATAGAGATAGATACAGTCCTATTAACCCATTTTCTCCAGTTGCATAGAAATAGGTTCAGTCATATTTACCCATTTTCTCCAGTTGCATAGAGATAGGCGCAATTCTATTAACTATCTACAGTTGCATAGAGATAGGTAAAATCATATTAACCCATTTTCTCCAGTTGCATAGAGATAGGTATGGTCCAATTAACTCATTTTCTCCAGTTGCATAATGATAGGTGAATTTCTATTTTCCCCTAGTTGCATATAGATAGGTACAGTCCTGTTAACCTATTTTCTTCAATTTCATAGAGATAGGTACAGTCCTATTAACCCATTTTCTCTAGTTGCATTAAGATAGGTGAATTTCTATTTTCTCCAATTGCATAGAGATAGGTACAGTTCTATTAACCCATTTTCTCCAGTTGCAGAGAGATAGGTGCATTTCTGTTTTCTCCAGTTGCATTGAGATAGGTACAGTCCTATTAACCCATTTTCTCCAGTTGCATATATATAGGTGAATTTCTGTTTTCTCCAGTTGCATTGAGATAAGTACAGTCCTGTTAACCTATTTTATCCAGTTGCATAGAGATAAGTACAATCTTGTTTACCTATTTTCTCCAATTGCATGGTACAGTCCTGTTAACCAATGTTCTCCAGTTGCATAGAAATAGGTACAATCCTATTAAGTCATCAAAGCATATCAACTTTGTTCATTGAATGCCAGTCTGCCATCCAAAATGGATATCATTGCTAATAATAATAATAATAATAATAATAATAATAATAATAATAGTAATAATAATAATAATAAAGACTTTATTTAGAGAAGGTAACTCAATTAGTTACAGAACTAATCTACCTTGAGGCCTTCTATCTGTTATGTACAATATATACAATACATACAACATGATGTGAAGAGTCTGGCTCGATACTAAATAATTAAGGAATTTTACACCAACATTCCTTTTAAAAATTGCTGCCATTACTAAAATTATAAAAACCTTAAACAACTTCTTAAAAACCACAGAAAAAAATCTGACCATATTTGATTTAAAGTATTCTGGCATAATGGTCTTTTATGTTTTCATGACTGATTCTCATACAATAAGATTTGACCTTGACCACCATTACCAAAAATAAGGAAGACACATAATCTGAAATGACTTCTAACACGAAAAAACTAAACAGAATTTTGTCCAAATTTGACAGTGTTCTGATAACAAGGACTTTTAAATGTATAAAGATGCTACTTAATTGCCATTAAATATGGCCACATGACTAAAATATAAAATCATTGATATAACCTTTACTTGGTATGAATGGGTTTTACGTATATATAAATTATGTCAGTTGCCATCTTGTAACACTTATTATTAGATGGAGATTTTCACTAAAAGGCTCTTTATGATGTATAGTTGGTTTTAAACGAAACTTTGCCAATCTGATATCCAATATGGCCTCCACAGTGGCCATATGGAAAATTTTGTTATTTGTTATTGCTTCTCCTTCTAAATGGAAAGTTGTACTGTAAAGTTTTACCAGGAGACTTATTGTGATTTCTAGTTGGTTTTAAATGAAAGCTTACACAGCCAGTATGATTGCAACAGTGCCCATCTTGAAAATCTTGTTATGTCTACTCCAGAATGGATTGTCATATATTGGTTTTTGCTAAATTACTTTTTATGATGTCATAAATAAAAATGATAGTCCAACTGGAAACTGGAGTCAATATGATAACCAATATGGCCATATGACAGCCATTTTGAAATATTTTTATAGTTAATTTTCCAAACTTGAATGTTAAATCCATATGAGGTTTCCACAAGAAGATGTGATGTCTTGTTGGTCCTACATGATAGTGGTGCCAATCTGATATTGAAAATAACCACAGGGGCTAATGAAAATTCTTCTAGTTTTGGGTTTAATGCCATTTCTCAGGGCATGATTGGTTATACAAGGCAGCCTTAATGTATGGTGGAGGGAGATCCCAGGTAAACTTAGGAAGCTGCTGGCAGCTTTCTCACATATCCATGTTGGCTGAACCTGAAACTCAAATCCATGTAGACAAGAGCTGAGATTACATTGAATATTAAAGGCAAACACTTTAGACCACTTTGCGACCCAGAGCCCCTAAAATTAAATCATTTGCTAAAGAAAATCAGAAATGGTTTCAACACTCAGTAGTTAAAAGAAAGAAATGGTCTTATCTTGATCCTGTAAATGTTTTTCAACCAGTGAAGCATCAATCCCTTCCAGTACTTTTATTCAACTACAAATATAATGCAGTCTTCTTGTTGTTATACTTTCGGAAATGTCAACAGAATTCAGGCTATTTTATTTGCATTCATTTTCACACATGTTCACACAGTTCTGTTATGTCTGGCTCACCCTTCGCCTGCAGGTCTTATGATTAATCTCCCACCAGCATACTAATTCCACTATCTCTGGAGGTAGCAATCAGACCCCTCATATCAATGTGCTGCTCTTGCTGAATCTTCTCCAGTGGTTTTCGCCACTACTGCATCATCAGGAATTGTCCCCAATCCTCTTGACTTACAGACATAACAAGTTGTGGCAACTCTGCCTCAATACATCAACAATTCTGCCTTAACAGTTATGTCAGACATTTATACTGGCCATTCCGCCTCAAAACATCAGCAATTCTGCCTGGACATTAGTCATACTGGTAATTCTGTCTCGTTGATAGGGCATGTTGACCATTTGGCCCTGACATTAGTCATACTGGTAATTCTGCCTTGTTGATAGGGAATGTTGGCCATTTGGCCCTGACATCAGTCAGACTGGTAATTCTGCTTCATAGTTACTGCATGCTTCTCTACCATCTTACCACAACTAACCACAAGCAGCAGAGGGTGAGACCCAAGGAATGCCAAAGATGTATAATTATGTACTGTTTTATAATGCTAAACAGTTATTGATTAAAGAGTTTGAGACTACCTCTCTGTTAGTTATTCTGATGCTTTAATACTATATATGCAGTTCACCTATCAGTCAGTCCAGCTAGATGTACATATGGTCCACCTGTCCACCATTCCATATATTTTCAATTGTGTAAATAGGATATGATCCAATCCACAATATTGTTACACTTTCGAAGTAACATAACACTACACCAAAATTGATGTTTTAAAACTATAATAGTTCCTGATTAAAAGCTAAGTCAGTACTCCATGACTTAAAACAATCCAGCTGATTGACCAAGCACATTCTATACATTTTATCCAATTAATTATAATATGTTAATTTCAAATAGCATGTTGAACAAGTTTGGTGTTTTTGATCCTTGGCAAGTTATTGTTTTTTTTTGTTTCATGGCAAGTTAAACATTTTCTTGTATTGAAAGCTTTATCTAGCTAAAAATATACTAAATTTTTTGGCAGTCAGGTTTGATAAATGTCATCAGAAATGAACACTAACCTGGAGTGTAAAATACTGTCTGTAATTATGTATGTAAACACATATCTGGTATGTTAGATAGTGTCTGTAATTATGTGTTTAAATGCCTACCTGGTATGTTAAATAGTGTCCGTTATTATGTGTTTGATGCCTACCTGGTATGTTAGATAGTGTCTGTAATTATGTGTTTAAACACATACCTGGTATGTTAGTGACAGTAATTATGTGTTTAAATGCCTACCTGGTATGTTAGATAGTGTCAGTAATTATGTGTTTGATGCCTACCTGGTATGTTAGATAGTGTCCATAATTATGTGTTTAAACACATACCTGGTATGTTAGATAGTGTCTGTAATTATGTGTTTAATGCCTACCTAGTATGTTAGATAGTGTCGATAAGTATGTGTGTATGTTGGATATTATATGCAATTATGTGTTTAAACACATTCCTGGTATGTTGGATATTGTCTATAATTATGTGTTTAAATGCCACCTGGTATGTAAGATAGTGTCTGTAATTATGTGTTTAAACACATACCTAGTATGTTGGTTATTGTCAGCAATTATGTGTTTAAATGCATACCTGGTATGTTAGATATTGTCTGCAATTATGTGTTTAAACATGTACCTGGTATGTAAGATTGTGTCTGTAATTATGTGATTTTATGTTCCTCAAATTGTCCAGCATGTCCATTGTTAAAGCTTGAATTACATGCAGGCATCTCAGTCATTATACATGTGACCCATGTGAGATCTTGACTGGGTTCCATACATGTATAAGAAAGATGTGTCCCATGTGAGATCTTGACTAGGTTACATACATGTATAAGAATGTATAGTTTGAGTTTCAGTCCTCTTATATAATTTCAAATTAATTAATTTATCATTTCTCCTTTGAATACGTTCCCCGATCACATTACTTTAGGGATATTAGCCTGCTACCTCGCGAATCCAGCCCTACCAAAAGACGAAAATTCGTCTTTCCTGTCTATGTCATATAGACAAAGGGCAATAACTCTTGCCCCTTACCTCCCCTTGCTACCCGCTAGGTGTCGCTTCTTTAGTTTTTTAGCTTCGCTTGTAGTGTGCAAACACGTACAATTAGACCTCCAATGAATCCAAGCCATCTTAGTGTAAATTCTGACCATCCGAAGTTAAATTTGGAATTACTGTGTTGTATACATTATTTTACAATATTTTCCAATTTGAGTGACTTTGTCACCTTTTCTAGACTTCGGACCAGGTTGAAACGTGGTCAAGCACGCTTATGGTGGTACTAGCATGTAATACATGTAGCACTCAATAATTTCGCTTATTCCGTATGTAACGTTTACGATATTAGCGACTTAATAACGTGCTGCATTGATAATTTGTGCTTTATTTACCTGCTTTGTCGTTTCAGTAGACTTCAAAAAAGTCTTTGAACGACCAAGTTGCGACTATTTAATGGCGGACTTCGTGTTGTAGTCACGAGTTCACGCGACACTTAATCACTTCGCTTCCTCCGTTAGTTACGGTTATGGAATAGCGACTTAATAGCGTGCTGAATTGTTAATTTGTGCTTTGTTTATCTTCTTTTTCGTTTCAGTAGACTTGGTCTCTGAACGACCAGTTGCGACTATTTAATGGCGGAATTCGTGTTGTAGTCACGAGTTCACGCGACACTAAATCATTTCGCTTCCTCCGTTAGTTACGGTTATGGTAATAGCGACTTAATAGCGTGCTGAATTGCTAATTGTGCTTTGTTTATCATCTTTTTCATTTCAGTAGACTTCGTCTTGAACGAACCATTGCAACACGCTCACGGCGATAACTAGTGTTGTCATTAAGAGTTAACATGGCACGGAATAATTTGACTACTCCGTTAGTAACGGTTATAGTATTATCGAATTAATAATATGCTGAATTTTTTAATTTGTGCTTTGTTCTCTTCTTTTTTCGTTTCAGTAGCAAAGTCGACAACGAAGGCATGAATGGCAAAATGGGTGTTGGCAATGCAGAAATGGAGGAAATTATGTTGACATGGTTTAGGCTGCCCAGTGGGTGTAAATTTCATTGCAGGTCCGTGCATGGCTTTCGGGCCTGTAAGTCCGGACGCATGGAGTCTATGCGGGATCAATTGGATCCATTTTAATATGCACTTTCGCCGGCCTTCCAGCCGTCCGTCCAGCCGACACCGTCAGTTTAGCCGGTACTTCAGCAGGCAAACCGGCATTAGCCATCCATCCGGCACCGTCCGTTCAGCCCAAATGGCACCGGACGGCCAGCCAACCTTCCAGCTTGCATCAACAGGCACTGGCCGTTCAGCCCAAATGGCACCAGCCGGCCAGCCGACCTTCCAGCCGGCATCAACCGGCACCGGCCGTCCATCCGGCAACAACCGTTCAGCCCAAATGGCACCGGTCATCCAGCCGACCTTCCAGCCGGCATCAACCGGCACCGGCCGTCCATCCGGCAACGACCGTTCAGCCCAAATGGCACCGGTCGTCCAGCCAACCTTCCAGCCGGCATCAACCTGCACCGGCCGTCCATCCGGCAACGACCGTTCAGCCCAAATGGCACCAGTCGTCCAGCCGACCTTCCAGCCGGCATCAACCGGCACCGGCCGACCATCCGGCAATGACCGTTAAGCCCAAATGGCACCGGTCTTCCAGCCGACATCAACCTGCACCGGCTGTACATCGGATTTACGGAGATTATAGTGATGTACCCGTCAGTCAATCTACACTACTGGTTACATATCACTACCATGAGAGAAATGTTATAGATGAATCTCCGTCCAATCAGGCCATTCGAGAGGCAGGTGCCGGTCATAGCCGGACCTTCGCCGACATTCCGGCCGACCATATACCAGACAAATCAGTCGGTATTGACGGTGTACACCTCCCGTGACGTCAAATACGTGGTGTGATTTTAAAACAAGGGAGAATTAGTGACATTATCAGAGGTGACGGAATTGAGTTATCTATGCCACTTGGTATGCGCTACCCAGATATGGCAGCTTTACCAGAACAGGACTTTCAGGCCGACCATCCGCCAGTTCAATCAGCCGGCAGTGCCGGCCGGCCATATGTTCACAGCTTCTCCACAAGGGAGATTTAGTGAAAGTGTCAATTATGACAGAATTGCGTCATCTAGGTCACCTGGTATGCTATACAGATATGCAAGCTGTACCAGAACCAACATTCCCTCTGAGCGAATGGTAGATGGGCGCGCAGTGCTGGCCGCACTACATAAGCATTATGTAATTATTATTACCTTACAGCCGGCACCAACCGGCACCGGGCGTCCATCCGGCAATGACCGTTCAGCCCATATGGCACCGGTCATCCAGCCGACCTTCCAGCCGGCACTAACCAGCACCGGGCGTTGATCCGGCATTGACCGTTCAGCCCAAATGGCACCGGTCGTCCAGCCAAGCTTCCAGCCGACACTTGCCAGCACTGACCGTCCATCCGGCTCCGGCCGTCCAGCCCAACAGGCACCGGTCGTCCAACCGTATGGAGATTTTAGTCATATACCAGTCCGTCCGACTTTACCGCTGTACCAGCACGGGGACTTTTATCATACCGCAATCCGCACAAATCGGATTGACGAAGATTCTAGTGATGTTTCCGTCTGTCAATCCGTACTACCGGTTACATATAACTACCATGACACAGATAGTTGGCGATGAATCTCTCGATCCAACCCGACCATTCGAGCGGTCGGTGCCGGTCATAGCCGGCCCGTCGCAGTCATTCAGGCCAAACATATGCCAATCAATTCATTTGGCATTGCCGGCCATCCATAGGCTAACAGCTCATCCACAAGGGAGAGTGAATGCCTTTATCAGAGATGACGGAATCGAGTCATCCATGCCACCTGGTATGCATTACCCCGATATGAATGCTTTACCAGAGCAAGATTATGCACATAGTGAGTGCGATGAATCACAGGCAAATCAGCTGTATGCAGATCCAACTATGGAACGGACTGAGTTCAGCTTCAAAGCCGCAGTGGAGGAAATTTATAGGGTGTTGGCCCCTTCAGAATGCCCTCCACCTGCTGCCATTACCGACTATAAGGTTAGAGCGTCGGTCGATCTGGATGAGGGGGAAGAGACTCTATCCTTCCGCCTCCTTCCCCAGTCGACAAAAATTAAGGAAATTAATGACCGTCTGTCGACACGTATAGGGGATCCAGGAAATGCTAAGGCGTTCTTTTCTGAAAGCTAAGTACCAGCCTCGTTTTCAGGTCGATGGTACAAAACTCACTCCGGTGCGTTCAGTACTGAGGTCCCGGCTCTGGATAAAAATATGGTAGCAGTCCATATCTCTGCTCCATTGTCTTATAAAGTGGACAAAACTGTGTTCAATGCCAAGTCCAAGCTGGTTCGAAATGTAGTCGCTACGTCTTCACTGTTAGACCTAGCCTCCCTAGCCATTTTCAGGATCGCTGAAAAATCTGGCAATGAACATGCTTGGAAATCGACGGCACGGTTAGCTAGGGTTCTTAACAGGGCAGCTCACCATTCCACGGCCAATGCGCTGACTGCTTCTGCCAACCTAGACCTGATATGTCATGACGCATGTCTGAAGGGCACGTCGCTTAAACCCCATCATAAGCTGGCTAGATATGACCAACGCACATTTCACGTCCTTATCCCACGAGTAGCGGACATTTCTCCGTTGTGCTTGTCGGGACTCGGTTTATCAGTTCCATGTCATACCTTTTGGCCTCAATTTAAGCCCTTGGGCTAGTACCAAGGTTATGGATTGCGTTGTCACCCTGTTCCACTCGACTTCATCTATTGCGTTGGCAGTATATTTGGACGACATCCTCCAGAAACATCTGTCAAGTTCTACTCTGCTCAAAGGCAGAAACGATCTTATATCACTTTACATCATATAGGCTTTCTCGTGAACTGGATAAAGTCTGATCTCTGTCCAATCCGGAATTTTGGTCCATCTGGGTGTGGAGTTTCTCCCGATCTGAATCTGGTAAGGCTTCCTCAAGTTTGCGATCATCCAGATAATTGCACTCGTAGAGTCCGTTTCCGACAGGATGCGCATTTTAGCGAGAGAGTTGCAGATCCTCGGATTATTCAATGCGGCAGCAGACTTGATCCCGCTCAGCCGTCCTTTTATGTGCCCTTTACAAAGGACGTTGCTAGCGTAACTGAGCCCTTTTCAAGTCATTTTGATCCCAGAAAACAGTCATGCTCACGCCAGAGATACGATCATTCTTGAGTCAATGACACAACCCCTGTGGGCTGTCCACAGGGATTACTCTGGAGATACCCCAAGCGGGGATAACGGTATGTTCCGCCACTAGTACCTACGGTTGGGGTGCCCACCTGTTGCCGGACTTCGATACTGTCAGCGGCACGTGGGTGCCAGGGGCGAGCCCTTTCCACATCAACCTTTCAGAAATAATGGCTGTCATCAATGCCTTTCATTTCGGGCAGGATCAACTCTTATTACAAACTGCCCTCATTATGTCAGACAACATTGTGGTGGTGCCTTGCCTCAAAACAAGGGGACACCAATCCCCAGACCTGTGCAATCTGAGCTGGCAGTTTCTACATTGGTTCGACAATCTCCACCTCAATGTACAATTCAGACACATTCTTGGCAGACTCAATGTCTTGGCTGACACTCTATCTAGTCATTCACACAGAATGGTCACTCCATCAATCGGACTTTCTTCCAATTGACACACTTTGGGGACGTCCGATGATTGATCTTTTGCAACAAGGTGGAATCGCAAGTTGTCCACCTTTCATCTCACAGGTTCCAGACCCAGAAGCTTGGGTCGTGGATGCTCGATCAATCAGCTGGGAAGGGTTGTGGTCATTCTCCTACCCTACCACGGTCTTGGTACTGAAATTAATCCAGAAGTTAAGGGGTCAGAACTGTCAGATGGTTCTGATTGCCCCTCTCAGATGGAACAACTCCTGGGTCTCCGATCTACTCAATCTAGGCGATAGATCTACCCAGGAAGATTACAGTCAGCACAAGTATTCGCAAGCAACCGCGGCCAGGGGTGTTTCACCCCTGTCCGGACCGTCTTTATGTTCAAGCTTGGCTCTTGTCCAGACAGCCTTGCAAGACAAACAATTTAAATATTTGATTGCGGAGAGAATCTCGAGAGCAAGAAGGCCCTCTACTCTGAAGGTTTACGAGGGCAAGTGGCAGGTTTTCAGGGACTGGTACCATATCATTCACATTGTTCCTCTGAGTGTCACAATCCCTCAACTGGCCAACGTTTCTCTGGCTTTTCGAGGAGAAACAGCTGACTCCAGTTATTATCAAATGCTACCGCTCCATGATATCAGACACATTCCGCCATTCTGGTTCATGTGCTATCAGCCATGACAAAGATTTGTCAGATCTTTTAGACACTTTTAAAAATTCAATCGACTTATATCCCTCACCCTGTTTCCAAATGGAATCTGTCCTGGGTTTTAACATGACTCAATTCAGACAGTATTGAGTCTTTAACCCACGATTAGTTAAAGCTACTATCATACAAATTGGGTTTCTTGATAGTCTTAGCTTCAGCATGCAGGGTGAGCGAGTTACATGTCCTTTCTAGTGACCCGAACTCTCTTCCGTTCCGATCAGAGGGTGTGATGGTCCTCTTGACGCAGTCAGGCTTCGTAGTCCAAAATAGATTACCATACATTGGCGATCAACGAGTCGTCATTAGCTCGCTTTCTTTATAGATAATTCAGGATCAACAGCCATGTAAGATCCTGTTTGTGCACTCTAGCACCATTTCAATGCATAGAGGTGAGTCAGGTCACATACAAGCACCTCTTTCTTCTGGTGATAGCTGGGGCATGAGATATCACCATTCAAGCCCTTGCTTCATGGCTGTAGTGGGTTATACGCTCGGCGTACTCTGAGAATTCGCAAATCAGTCACTTTATAGAAGCTGTTGGCTGACATGCAGAGTCAACCTTCTACAGTTTTATCTTCAAGTTTGTACTCGCAGAGGCAAACATCGATTCTAGTAGGTCCGGTGTTGGCAGCCCAGACGCCCATCAGACCCATGTGCAACAATAGCACAGCCTATTAGCTTCGCTGGATTCACCAGATAAATTTTCGTAGGTAAGAAGATTTCAATAACTATCTTCTTAACCGTATAAAGGGGTCACATATCACGTGACCCTGGGCTGTGTTGCTGATTGAAAATTAGGAGACCGGGTTATCATTCACATGGGGAATCCAGCCATCATTCCCTAGAGGATACCCGGGGTGGAGGTCGGATGCTCCGCATTCCTTCCTCCTATTACTTATTCTCCTAAAGTAATGTGATCGGGGAACGTATTCAAAGGAGAAAGCAAATTTTTTAGTAAATTATGTTTCTCCGAGAATACTTACCCGATCACATTACTAAGAAACCCTCCCAACCACCCCGCCATGCGAGCATCCTCGTGTTTTATATATCGCTCAGCTTAAAAACTAAAGAAGCGACACCTAGCGGGTAGCAAGGGGAGGTAAGGGGCAAGAGTTATTGCCCTTTGTCTATATGACATAGACAGGAAAGACGAATTTTCGTCTTTTGGTAGGGCTGGATTCGCGAGGTAGCAGGCTAATATCCCTAAAGTAATGTGATCGGGTAAGTATTCTCGGAGAAACATAATTTACTAAAAAATTTGCTTTCTTTTAATACATACAATGTTATTATATTCTAGATGAGCCTGGAAAATATGACAACCAAAAACAAGTATGACTTTGAAGCCAAGACCTGGCTGAAAGTTGATGACAACAGAGATTTCTGGAGAGAATTCCCTGTCAAAGGAGGCAAAGAAGAGTTGAAATGTATGTGGAGAAATATAGTTTAGAGAAAGATAGGGAAAGAGAGCATAATATGAAATCTTTTTTCAAAAGGGGGGAAAACCATGATTTAGTTACAAACTTTGCCAGTAAGTGTTACCAATCTTGAAACTCTCCCTGAAGCTTATCAAGCATTTTGTTATTTATGAATTATATTTTGGAAAATTTCCTAAACATTAAGAATATTCCACTTTGAAGGATGTTGCATATTATCACAAGTAAAAGAGATACCAAGGTAATTCACAAGTAGAACCATGAAGAATAATGTGAAAAGTGTATCTTGAAATTTTGATTTTTTTATATTAAACATGAAACAGATAAGAAGTTAACATTCAAATTTTGGATGCAAAACAAGAAATGTCAGATTGTTTTATACCAATTTTGAATATAATAAACCTAGGTACAAAAATATGGACATCATTGGTTGTTTGGTTTTCATTGAGACTTTGTGAGACAGACCTTGTGTTCAGGTTTTCTTTACTTGGAATATGTCCAAAAGAAATATAAATGTGACAAACTAAATATAAGACAAATGGTGATGAGAATTTGTTTCAGTACTTTCTTACTAATATGAAATGTTACAGTATTTAGTTGTACATTCAGTAGTGGTTTTTTCTTGCTCTACAATGATACATAGCATATTGTATGTCATCTAAACATGTGAATTTATTTATTGTCATGCTTTATTAAGTTTTGAAACATAATTGACAAACTCTACGGATTGAAGTCCTCGATGGATTGATTTGTGATGGTAAAGGTACATTAGTACAAGAAAAGCATTGGGGCAGTGCATTACCGATTTCATTGAGAAATGGTGAATTGTTTACATGTTCTCTCTGTCATTGTTCATTTATAAATCTATTATTGGTTTTCTTTTTTAATTAGTTTATGAAGAAGTGCATTATAGCAGCTTTTAAATTTTGCTGATTTACAACCCCATCTGAGTCTGAAATTATATATCCAGTAGCTTCAGAGATGAAGTTTAAAAAATCTTTTGTATGAGGGCCTCAAGGTAGATTAGTTCTGAAGCTAATTGTTACCCTCTTTAAATACAGTGCTGAATTATCTAGTTGAGGTTCACACATTAGAAATGCTCCAGTCTAAAATTAATGTATCTTTTTGAAACTTGACAGCGCTAGTTGAGGTACACATAGGAGAAAAGTTCAGAAATAAAATTAATGTATGTTTCTGAAATCTGACAGTACTGAGGTATCTAGTGGAGGTACACACAGGAGAAAAGTTCAAGGCCGGCACAGATGCCAATGTCTACCTACAAGTTTTTGGTCGGAGAGGGGACACAGGGGAGAGACGACTAATGACATCCAAAACTAATCCTCAAAATAAATTTGAAGCAGGGAAGGTAATGCTCATTATTATTCATTTATTTAATTGAATGCAAGTATTTGAGGTATTTGGGGATATTTCTCGACAATGGATTTAGTATTGTAAATTATTTTACCAGAGTATTTAGTTACCATGACATTATACAATTTATTTTATCTTAAAATCATCAAGTACATAATTGTTATTGCCATTTACAATACAGTTGCTTATTTGCGTTTCTGAAAGCAATTTAAAAATATAAATCGCAACAGCAGTCTACATGACAGCATCTTTATAGCATTGTTTTATTGAGTTTTAGAAAGATATCAATTAGAAGAAGACCATAAGAAGCTTCTGGTGGAGGGACATTTTAATGTTTGATATAAATTTATTAAATTTTGCAAGGTATTCAAGCATAAACTTTTTTAAATGCAGAAAGATATTCTTATTATATGCTCATTTTTGTTTCCATTAACTTTGTGTGTATGTGTGTTTGTGTGTGTGATTTGGATTTATGATGTAGCTTTAACAATTTTTCAGTGATATCGCTATAATGTCAAAAGTATGACAGTTTATAGTGATGTCTAGCAATGGGGCATCATGCAACATACATCTTGAATGATGTCCAGCCCAGTCACATTATCATGACACCAGGCCGACCAGTTCTAACAGTAACTTTACATTAACTTTACAGTGTCAGAATCATGCAGTATTTTACGATACTGAACACCTTCATATTGACAAATGTGTCTAATATAGTATAGTGCATTAGGAACTACTTTGCAAATAAGCTATGTACACTAATGAAAACTACACTTAAGGGTTTGGTTGATAAAATTTGTTTGTGAATGCAGCTATTTCATCCATTTCAATTTCGAAGTATAGATAATAAAGTTAACAATGTGGACAAGTTCTTTCACTGAATCAGAAACAAAACTTTCAATGAAACAAATGAATGAAAATGATCTTCGTAATGTCAACAACAATTGTGAGAGACTCAATAATTGAAAATACCATTCTGATCATTGAAGCATTTTTTTTAAGGAGAATATTCTTATCTTTTCACAAATAGTTAAGACTATGTTGAGTACTCACTAGGGTGTAAACAATACAGCATAGAAAAGCATTTAGTATGCATTTATGGTCAAAGGTTTTACATATCTATCAAAATATTAGATTTGAGAAAAAAATGCAACTGAATGTTTTGGTCGGAAACTAAGAGTCTCAGATCCAATAATCCAAGACAGTGAAAAAGTATTTTTTCCTTTGGGTAATTAGAGTCTCACACAACAGCTGCTTCTCAATTTTCCCCATTTAAGTATTTTGATACAATGTTCGGCTAGCGATAGAAGACATACTGTATGATTTAGCTGGAGTCCATCCAGCTGTGAGCATTCAAGTGACAGGGCATATGCATCTTTTCTTAAACTGATACTAATAAATATAATAATAAATATACTTATATTTATGCATCATGAATTTCCTCAAATTGTACTTTCTTAGTTCTTCAAATTTAACTAACATGTCCTGTCAGACCTGATGACACACATGAAACTGTAATGTAATTTCAAGTAGTCCACATTTCCATCTGAAATCCATTCCTCTTACTGCTCTGAATTTATCCAATAATCCATTCCCTCATAATTAAAGAAGCAGAATTGAGTTGGATCAACATAAAAACAAAATCCACATGCATTCATTCCAAATTTGACCCTAAATTTCAATTTTAAGTAGACCAAAATAACAATTCTTTTTTAAGCTGATTTTTAAACTGATGTTGAGTTCATGACTAAGTTAAAAGGTCACTGGGTAGAGGTCACTGGGTAGAGGTATGTACACATGAATACTATTACTGTGTATTGATGAGTCTCTGGTTGTGAATTTATTTTGAAACAAAGCATAAATATCAATTTCTTGTTAAGCCATACGTAGTTAAACAGAATGAGCATATAATGAAAGGTTACTGCATTTATATAGGAAAATATGAACTTGTTTTTCTGCAAAATGCTCTACTCTGCTCATTCATATTTTCCCATACAAATGTAGTCACCTATACATATTTTTAATGATATAGAAAACAGTGACCAAAATTGATTGATTGATGAAACAAATTAATATTGTCTTAAGAATAAAATAATATAATGGCATCCTTATTAAGCAACATCAGTATACATTGATCCTCTTGTTGACAATATGTATAGTTTATTCATGATAGGTCAATTTCTTTGGCAGAGTTATTTTGAGCAGTCTATATCTAGAACTAAATTACCAACAAACTTTATTGTTTGCCTAAATCTTGAAAAAATAGATGTCACTCTTTTTAGTTGATGTCAGCTTGGACAAGAAAGCCAGGTTACCCAATTGATATGAAGTAGCAGTGGTTGTGATCAGAGTGGACAAAGAGAGTCATGCACCTGCTTGAGTGATCATAGTGGGCAAAGAGTCAGCACCTGTTTGAGTGATCAGAGTGGGCAAAGAGTCAGCACCTGTTTGAGTGATCAGAGTGGGCAAAGAGTCATGCGCCTGTTTGAGTGATTAGAGTGGGCAAAGAGTCATGTACTTGTTTGATCAGGGTGGGCAGAGTCATGCACCTGTTTGAGTGATCAGAGTGGGCAAAGAGAGTCATGCACCTGTTTGAGTGATTAGAGTGTTGATTAACTGAAAAAATTAACGTGTGTAATGTAAAATAAAGTCTTAACCATTGTATCCAAAATGGAACTTTTGCAAACAAGATATATCTAGGTGTTTTTGGAAACTAAATGGGACCTCCATTTCTAGAATCACCTTCATGGCTTAGTGGCACTCTGAGGTGCGAAAGATATTTATATCAGAAATAGATTTAAAAAATCATGGAAACATGAACAATTACTGATCATTGTAGAATATAGTGTGAATTTTTAAATCTCTGCTTCATATAGATGTGGGTGTCAACAGTGGTCCTTGTGTCCAGTGGCCAACTGGCATAATCTCCTTTGATGGATTGTGATGAAATTGGTAAATGTTTTGATTGTTACCTAAAGATGTGCCATATCAAGTCAGTTTGTTCATGCAGTGTTTTTAGACACTACCCTTTTGTCTTGTAGCATGACTCAAACCTTTTATCACAACTAGTCCTGTCATGGATTGGTATCAAATATTGTAAATATTGTGGTCATCTCCTAAGATGCAGATATCACCAAGTTTCATTTTGCTCCTGCATATTTTGCTAGAATTATTTATTGTCCACTATGTCTTGAAGTATGTCGAAATTTTGTTAACACTAACACCAAAGTTTTGATGGATTTCTAAGAAAGTAGGTAAATATTATTGTCAGCACTTAAAGATGCAAATATTGGCAAAACACTGTGCTGTTAATGTAGTTGTTAGAGTTATTGTCCTTTGGTTTTGTAGCCAGGTGTTATGTATGACAATATCATTAGTACAGCTAGTAGACTTTTTTGTGTATTATGATGAAATTTGGAAAAGTATATGGTCATCACCTGAAGATGCACATATCCAAAAATTATTTTCTCCTACAGATTTTGTTAGAGTGAATGTTTTTTGTGTTTTATAATTGAATGCAGTAGAAGAAAACATTTTGTGAATAGAACTTGTCTCATAGTCGTTTTAATGGATTCCTGTGAACTTTGGCACATATTCTGGTCATCATTTAAAGATGCATTAGTTGACAGATGTTTGAGCACCTTTGCTGTTGATAAGAGTTATTGCCATATTAACTAAATGCTAGCATAATTGCAGAATTTTATGAATTAAGTTATTCTTGCTTTTTTAATGGATTGCTGTGAAATTAGTATTATTATGTTCATGAGAAGAATATATGCATTTTAAGTCTATTACTTGCTCTGTTTTCAGAAGAAGTAAGCCCTTTTATAATACATAATACATGTACATGTATATAGATTCATCTCCACAAAGTAGTATAGTTTGGGTGCTAGGAAATCGGCAAGGGGTATATTATGTAAGCAAATTGCTTACTATTCTCACCTTTCAAATAAAATTGGGTAATGTTTACTAGATTTAATACACAGTGGATCTTTTGCAAATCATTGCCAATACAAACAGATGAAATAATCTGTCAGCTAAACAAGATTCATTTTTAATGTCTTGGCATTAATTCTCCTCATAATATGGAAGAATGATTAACAAGATTAGACTGAACAGTCTTTCTCTTGTGTATTGCAGATGGATTTGTTTGAGATTGAAGCTGTTGACCTTGGTGCCCTGACCAAGGTTAAGGTCATTCATGATGGGGCTGGAGAAGGAGCAGGTTGGTTCCTTCACAGGATCTCCATAAAGGAATTGAATGCCAAGGACAAATATGTTTTCAGCTGGGACAGGTGGGTGTTAACCATTATTGATTTCTTCATGATTTTACCAAAATGAAAATGGAGACTATCAAGATGTCAGTGCTAGTAACTTGACATAATAGTATTTTGGACTAATAGGTCAATATTTTTTAAATCTTGACAAGTCAGTAGGGAATGACACAGAAGTCAGGAACTCATTTTGATTTCCATACTTCAAGAAAATAGAGTGATTGAGATTTTGAGGGACAAAGTCAGACAAACTGAATAGTCCAGGTAACTAAATTATCAAATTACCAAATTGCAAAGTGCATGGTAGGATTGGTCCATTTCTTTTCATTCACACTGCAAGGATTGTTGAGCTTGATAATTCAAGATTTGAACCATTGACCTTAGAGGTGGTTAGCATGCCGATACAAGACTGCAATGTCGATAGATTATTGTTAATATCATTCATCTCTGATACAGTTCTTTCTGTGACATGTTTCTTTTTCAGATGGTTGGATATTGAAGATGGCAGATCTACAGTGGAGGCAGAACTACCGCTTACAGAAGTTGTAGAGGACAAAGAACCAGAGCCCAAGCCTCAATCACCACATGGTTGGTTTGACAATCCTTGTTGACAATTTTCAAGCAATACTGCAATGACATTAAAATTTAAAATAGAAAGAAAGTTTGAGCTCGACAAGCTGTGAAAATTCTTTTAAAGTATTGTGTCTGTTATGTGATGACCATTGTGTATTATTGATCATCTATTTTGTCAACAAACATTTGCTTCTTTTAACATTTTTAGAATTGTTTGACAATAGCATCTGTTATATAAAAAAAAGTTTAAGCATCATGATCAGATTTGTAGAAAAGCTGCTGCTATGTTATAAAATATAGCATCCAGAGTTAAATATAAACAAGAGGCCCAAGTATACTTGAAATTGCTTGTTTTTTTTACATCTGCCCAACAGCCAAATGTCTTGAGATTGCTCAGTTTTTGACATCTGCCATACAGCCAACTGCCTTCAGATTGCTCAGTTTTTGACATCTGTCTAACAGCCAAATGCAAGAGAAGTTAGCCAAGCAATATAGGTCAGAATTTTTCTAAGGTTCAAATAAGTTTGCTTATGAGTAACATGTTTATGAGATAGTCTTGCATCGGATTGGCTAAGCTTGTGAACACTCTAGAGGTCACATATTTAATTGATTTTAATTAGCTTCTGTCAGCAAGATCTCAGATGAGTTTGAATATGAATGAGATCCATGCTGATCAGATGTTTGGAATGAAACCAGTGTCCTTCTGGCCATGAGTCGAGCCATTTTATCGCTGAGCCAACTCAGTTTCTTTGGATATGAATCTCAATGGTTTCCATGTTGCCACTCCATGTAATAATAATAATAATAATAATAATAATAATAATAATAATAATAATAATAATAATGACTTTATTTAAAGAGGGTAACACAATTAGCTAAGAATTAATCTACCTTGAGGCCCTCATACAAAGGAATTTATTTATTTCAGCAGCATCTCAGAAGCCACTGGATATATTTGGTTTGGAAGATGGAAATAGAGTGGGGATTTCTAATCTCAACTGGAATACTATTCCAGAGCAAAGTTCCAGAGTATTGGAAACTTTTTTTAAAAATAATTCCTTATTTGGTTTGGGAATTTTATACTGTTTTGTAGACATTGATCGCAGGTGGGGTGTATTACCAGGTAGCCTATACTGGAATAGGGATTGTAAATATTCAGGAGCACTATTATTGGATATCCTGTACATTAATTTGGCTTTTCTTAAACAGATTCGGTCTTTAATAGGTAATATTTTTAACTTACCAGCTAAAATTTCCTTGCTTTCTTTCTGGTTTGATATGAGCCTAAATGCTCTTTTTTGAAGCTTTTCCAGCTTTGCTATGTTTTTATCATTTGAATTACCCCATACTGTATTACAGTAGTCTAAATAGGGTTGTATGTAACTGTTATAAAATAATTTTCTGTGCCTTTCAGGGAGAAAATGTCTTATCCTACTGAGAAGCCATAAACTTGAATTGACCTTTTTACTGATATGTTTGATATAATCAGTGCATGATAAGTTATTATCTACCAAAACACCAAGTAGTCTGTCGTGACAGACCATTTGCAAATTTTTATCCTTCCGTGTCAGACATAGTTCATTGCTATCAAGATTTTTCCTTTTTTTTCCTTGTTGAGATAAATAATATTTTAGTTTTACCAGTATTTACTACCATGCCATTGCATGTGCACCAGTTTTCCAGCTTGTTTAATACATTCTGTAAAGAAATTTCGAGTTCATGCTTTGTGTTTTGGATGTCTGACAATGTTGTGTCATCTGCATAGAGATCTGTAGATGATATCGAGTCTCTTAGTAAAAGTGGTGGGTCGTTAATAAATACAATAAATAGTAATGGACCTAGAATTGAGCCTTGTGGTACTCCATATCTAATTGTTTCAGGCTCAGACAGAACGTTATTTATATAAACATGTTGTGTTCTCTCACTTAAGTATGAAGTAAACCATCTAACTGTTTTTTTATCGCATTGGTAGATTTTCAGTTTCTTCAAAAGGATTTCATGATCCACCATGTCAAACACTTTCCTGAAATCTATAAATACAGATCCTATTTTTTTTACCATGGTCAAGTGCTTGAAGCCATTTATCAGTTAGGGAGATCAAGGCAGTTTCACATGAATGTTTGTGTATAAAACCTGATTGATTAGGGTGTAACAGCAAGTGTTTGGTTAAATATGACATGAACAAGTCATGGATATGTTTTTCAATCAATTTCGACAAGTTTGGTAGTATTGAGATTGGTCGGTAGTTATCAGCATCATTCTTAGATCCAGATTTGTGAATAGGAGTTACTTTTGCAGCCTTCCATATTTTTGGGACAGATGAGGTTGCAATACTTAAATTGATTATGAATGTTATGCTATCTAAAACAGCAGAGGCAGAAGATTGAATGAGTCTTGGACCAATCTGATCAAGTCCTGTAGCTTTCTTGGTATCAAGTTTACTGAGACATTTTTTAACAAAATTTCTTGATACTGGTGGGATAGAGAAACATACTTCCTTAGAGATTTTGCTGTGGCAGAACTTTTTCAGTTCATTAAAGTTTTTTTCTATCACTAGTTCTTTTAACTTTGTGGTAATGTTGGTGAAAAAATCATTAAAAACATTTGCAATGGCAGTTTCATCAGTGACTATGGTGTCATTTACCAGAAGTGAGTGAAATTTATTTGTCGGATTGTAGTGTGTTCCTCCATTGAGTTCATTGAAGACTTTCCAAATGGAGTTTGTGTTGCTTTTTTTGTTTTCAAGCAATGACTGATAATACGACTTTTTAGCTTTTTTAATCATACTTGTTATTTTATTTCTCCATATTTTATATTTTGCATGGTTTCCCTTAGCCTTGAATTGGTCTCGTGTTTTCATAGCATCTATTATTTCATTAGTAAGCCAATTAGGTTGGATTTCATTCTTTACTCGATGTACTTTCAGTGGTGCATGCTTAGAGACTACATCCATAAATAAGTCAGTCCACACTCTCAGAGCTTCATCTATGTCATCCAAATTTTGGATCATATTCCATGGAACTTTATATAGTTCATCAATGCTTCCCTTGGGTGTGAATCTCAATGGTTTCCATGTTGCCATTCCATGGAATACTTTCCTTGGGTGTGAATCTCAATGGTTTCCATGTTGCCATTCCATGGAATACTTTCCTTGGGTGTGAATCTCAATGGTTTCCAAGATGCTATTCCATGGAATACTTTCCTTGGGTGTGAATCTCAATGGTTTCCATGTTGCCATTTCATGGAATACTCTCCTTGGGTGTGAATCTCAATGGTTTCCATCTTATTACAACAGTGGATGCTTACTTGGATCAGAATTCAATGGTTTCCATGTTATCACTTCTTTGGATGCTTTCTTGAGTGTGAACCTCAACGATCTCCAAATTATCACAATATGGGTTGCTTTCTTTGATGTTAATCTCAATGGATTCCAGGATAGTACTCCATGAGATGGATGCAATTTATCTCAGAGGATTCCAAGTTACTGCTCTATGGAATGCCTTCTTGGATGTGAATCTCAATGGATTCCAGGTTTATCACTCCACAGGATGCTTCCCTTGGGTGTGAATCTCAATGGATTCCAGGATAATACTCCATGAGATGGATGCCTGGCAATTATCTCAGAGGATTTCAAGTTACTGCTCTATGGGATGCTTTCTTGGATGTGAATCTCCATGGATTCCAGGTTTATCACTCCACGGGATGCTTTTCAAATTTTGGTCAAATTCTGTTGAGCAGTTTTTGAGAAGAATTTGTTGAGTTGTTGTTTTTTGTTGTTTTTTTAATGGTGAACATAGTTGATGGCAGATTGGCATAAATTATAAAAATTGAAAGGCTTTTATAACAGGATGCTGCCTGCAAATGTTTGTTGAAATTGGTCTTTAGGTATTGAGAAGAAGTTGAAAATATCAATCTTTGATGAATAAAGCATGATGGATGAGTGACCAGGTGAGTTAATGCTGAACTTGAAATAATTTCTTGGAACACTTTGATAGGCCACATGAGACCAGACTTAATAATAAGATTCCTGTAATAAAGAGCTTTTGAGTTTTGTCAGTTCTCTGTGGTAAAACATTTGAATTCTTAATATTGAATAATCATGCATGAGTACAGACCTTTAACATTTAAATTCTTCATATTGGATTATGATGCATGAATACACATCTTTAACAATTTAATTCTTAATGATGGATAATGATGCGTGAATACACATCTTTAACAATTTAATTCTTAATGATGGATAATGATGCATGAATACACATCTTTAACAATTTAATTCTTGATGATGGATTATGATGCATGAATACAGATCTTTAACAATTTAATTCTTAATGATAGATAATGATGCGTGAATACAGATCTTTAACATTTGAATGGAAAGTCAGAATTTAGCTCATTGTGAAGATTATTAATATTTTCTCTTTAAAAATATTAAAAAGTTGGGTACTTTAGATTTTATACAAAATTGGGGTAAAAATACCCTGCCAATAATTTACCATAAAATATTGGTAAAATGGTGCTTTCACTGATTTTCCATAAAATATAGAAAATAGTATTCTATCACAGATTTTCCCAATGCATATAGGTAAAAGTACATGTCAGTGATTTTTCATGACATAGGTAAAAGTACCATATCACTGATTTTCCATGGAATACAGGTAAAATTACCTTGTCACTGATTTTCCATAACATATAGGTAAAAGCATCATCACTGATTTTCCATAATATATAAATAAAAGTACCCTTTCACATAGTTTCTATAGTATATAGGTCAAAGTACAGTGTCACATAGTTTCTATAATATATAGGTCAAAGTACCCTTCCACATAGTTTCTATTGTATATAGGTCAAAGTACCCTGTCACAGATTTTCTACTGCATATAGGAAAAGTACCCTGTTACAGATTTTCCACTGCATATAGGAAAAGTACCCTGTCACAGATTTTCCACTGCATATAGGAAAAGTACCCTGTCAAAGATATTCAAAAGAATATAGGTCAAAGTACCCTGTCACAGATTTTAAAAAGAATATAGGTCAAGTACCCTGTCACAGATTTTCCACTGCATATAGGAAAAGTACCCTGTTACAGATTTTCCACTGCATATAGGAAAAGTACCCTGTCACAGATTTTCCACTGCATATAGGAAAAGTACCCTGTCACAGATTTTCCACTGCATATAGGAAAAGTACCCTGTCACAGATTTTCCACAGCATATAGAAAAAGTACCCTGTCACTGATTTTCCACTGCATATAGGAAAAGTACCCTGTCACAGATTTTCCACTGCATATAGGAAAAGTACCCTGTCACTGATTTTCCACTGCATATAGGAAAAGTACCCTGTCACAGATTTTCCACTGCATATTGGAAAAGTACCCTGTCACTGATTTTCAAAAGAATATAGGAAAAGTACCTTGTTACTAATTTTCCATAACATATAGGTAAAAGTACCTTGTCACTAATTTTCCATAACATATAGGAAAAGTACCTTGTTACTAATTTTCCATAACATATAGGAAAAGTACTTTGTTACTAATTTTCCATAACATATAGGTAAAAGTACCTTGTCACTAATTTTCCATAACATATAGGAAAAGTACCTTGTCACTAATTTTCCATAACATATAGGAAAAGTACCTTGTTACTAATTTTCCATAACATATCATAACCTTGTCAATAATTTTCCTTGTTATAACCTTGTCAATAATTTTCTGTAACATATAGGTAAAAATACTGTCACTAATTTTCCATAACATATAGGTAAAAGTACCTTGTCACTAATTTTCCATAACATATAGTAAAAGTACTTTGTTACTAATTTTCCATAACATATAGGTAAAAGTACCTTGTCACTAATTTTCCATAACATATAGAAAAAGTACCTTGTCACTAATTTTCCATAACATATAGGAAAAGTACCTTGTCACTAATTTTCCATAACATATAGGTAAAAGTACCTTGTTACTAATTTTCCATAACATATAGGAAAAGTACCTTGTCAATAATTTTCCATAATGACTTTATTTAAAGAGGGTAACACAATTAGCTAAGAACTAATCTACCTTGAGGCCCTCATACAAGGAATTTATTTAATTCAACAGCATCTCAGAAGCCACTGGATATATTGGGTTTGGAAGATGGAAATAGAGTGGGCATTTCTAATCTCAACTGGAATACTATTCCAGAGCAAAGTTCCAGAGTATTGGAAACTTTTCTTAAATAATTCCTTATTTAGTTTGGGAATTTTATACTGTTTTGTAGATATTGATCGCAGGTTGGGTGTATTACCAGGTAGCCTATACTGGAATAGGGATTGTAAATATTCAGGAGCACTATTATTGGATATCCTGTACATTAATTTGGCTTTTCTTAATCATATTCGGTCTTTAATAGGTAATATTTTTAACTTACCAGCTAAATTTTCCTTGCTTTCTTTCTGGTTTGATATTAGCCTTAATGCTCTTTTCTGAATTTTTTCCAACTTTGCTATGTTTTTATCATTTGAATTACCCCATACTGTATTACAGTAGTCAAAATACGGTTGTATGTAACTGTTATAAAATAATTTTCTGTGCCTTTCAGGGAGAAAATGTCTTATCCTACTGAGAAGCCATAAACTTGAATTGACCTTTTTACTGATATGTTTGATATGATCAGTCCATGATAGATTATTATCTACCAAAACACCAAGTAGTCTGTCGTGACAGACCATTTGCAAATTTGTATCCTTCCATGTTAGACATAGTTCATTGCTATCAAGATTTTTCTTTTTTTCCTTGTTGAGATAAGTAATATTTTAGTTTTACCAGTATTTACTACCATGCCATTGCATGTGCACCAGTTTTCCAGCTTGTTTAATGCATTCTGTAAAGAGATTTCGAGATCATGCTTTGTGTTTTGGATGTCAGATAATGTTGTGTCATCTGCATAGAGATCTGTAGATGATATTGAGTCTCTTAGTAAAAGTGGTAGGTCGTTAATAAATAAAATAAATAGTAATGGACCTAGAATTGAGCCTTGTGGCACTCCATATCTAACTGTTTCAGGTTCGGACAGAACGTTATTTATATAAACATGTTGTGTTCTCGCACTTAAGTATGAAGTAAACCATCTAACTGTTTTTTCATCGCATTGGTAGATTTTTAGTTTCTTCAAAAGGATTTCATGATCCACCATGTCAAACGCTTTCCTGAAATCTACAAATACAGATCCTATTATTTTACCTTGGTCAAGTGCTTGAAGCCATTTATCAGTTAGGGAGATCAAGTCCATAACATATAGGTAAAAGTACCTTGTCACTAATTTTCCATAACATATAGGTAAAAGTACCTTGTTACTAATTTTCCATAACATATAGGAAAAGTACCTTGTCAATAATTTTCCATAACATATAGGTAGGTAAAAGTACCTTGTCACTAATTTTCCATAACATATAGGAAAAGTACCTTGTTACTCATTTTCAATAACATATAGGTAAAAGTACCTTGTTACTCATTTTCAAAAACATATAGGTAAAACTACCCTGTTACTGATTTTCCATAACATATAGGTAAAACTACCCTGCCACTAATTTTCCATAACATATAGGTAAAAGTACCTTGTTACTCATTTTGCATTACATATACTTAAAAGTATGTGTGACAGCTTCTCGGGGTCAGTGGTTCTTTCTGGGGATTTTCCTGGGTTCTTCCTCCACCATTAATACTGGCTGCCATGTATAGCCTATCATGTGCTGAAAAATGGCATTAAACCCTACAACAACAACAACAAGAACCTTCTCACCTATTTTCCATAACATATATATTTTATTGTACCCTGTCACTAATATTCCATAACATATATATTTTATTGTACCCTGTCACTAATATTCCATAACATATATATTTTATTGTACCCTGTCACTAATATTCCATAACATATATATTTTATTGTATCCTGTCACTAATATTCCATAACATATATATTTTATTGTACCCTGTCACTAATATTCCATAACATATATATTTTTTGTACCCTGTCAATGATATTCCGTAGCATATATTTCATACTACTCTGTCACTAATTTTGAATAAAATATGGGAAAAAGCACCATATCACTGATTTATTTTAAAATATTGGTGAAAATACAATAACATAATAGCTAAATGACTTTTTAAAAATTAATTAAATTTGCACAGGCTGATGATAATAAATACCATATATCAATTATACAAAGTGTATGTTGAAGAGGTAATTGTTTCTGTAGAAACAAAAACTGATGTCATATTGGTATTCCACAAAAAGCTAGTGTGAGTGGGTTTTAAATTGCTAAATATTTCCAGATGTGTCATATACATTTTTATGGACTTTATCACTTTATTTCACAGGACTGTTATTGCAATTATTAAAATTTTAAAAAAATTTTTCTTTTTCAATATTTTTTATGAGGTAGAAGTTTCAACCATTTCATTTGAGATTCTGTCTATCCCAATGTTCATAGTACTGTGACACATTTTGGCTACATTTGATGTCATATTGATAATTACATGATGCAGTGATCACAGTATTATGAACTGTGCTACAAGCATTGATTTAACTTTTGCTTTGGATGATAATAAACTGTTTTAAAAACACCTTATCTTTGTTAAATAATATGTAATCAGTTTTTCTTTATGTACTTCATATTTATCATCAGAGTACTAAAAATCTATTCAGAGAGGATGTAATTTTCCAAATCTAAAATGGGACAAATTATCAAGGGATGAATTATTATGGGGAAAGAATTGTCTGGGGACATGTTTTACAGGAACTAATTGTGCTTGAACCAGAATGCTCAGCTTGGGTTCTACAGTCTGCACTTTTGTGTGTATTTTTACATTTATCCTACAGTTGTTTCACCATGATTAAATACAGCTTGACATATTAGAAGAACTTTGAACACTTATGTCTCTGTCAAGGTAGATAGCATAGTGTTTTACACATTGCTTTAATTTTACTGGTTATGCTTTAATTTTAATGGTTATGCTTTAATTTTAACGGTATTTATATATTATCTTACCTAAAATTGGCATTTACCTGTGCTGACCATTGAGTTAAGCTGTTCATTTGCACAGACTAATATATGTATACGTAAGAAATAAAATCTACAATATTTATATTGTCTTGTTTAATTATTGACTTGGATTTTCAGTTTTCCTTTAATGGTAATGATGTGTACATTTAGTGATATATATATATATATATATATATATATATATATATATAAATATATATATATATAATTGAATCATAATTTCAAATTATGTGAGCAGTGGAGTGGAAGGTTCTAGTTACAACAAGCAGCGAGCCTGACAGCAGCACAGATGCCAAGGTGAAGCTAACTATATATGGTAACTATGGAAACAGTGGACCAATTCTTCTTCAGAGTTCAGATGCATCTTCCATCTTTGAGACGGGCAAAACAGATGAATTTAATGTAAGCATAATTTGGCAAAGTGTTTTCAAGCTTGACCACGTATATTTTCAAAGTAAGATATCAGCATTTTTTTTCTCTCTCCAAAAGATTTCAAACTGATATTCTCTACAACAGGTTTAATACAAGGTAAATATACTTATTAGGTATTCAGTTCAAAAATGTTTTTAAAACTTAAATTTGTAAATTGTCAAATCGTTGAAACACATTTAGTGCATCAATACAGGCAATTAAATGCTGACTTGAAATTTCTTATTTTAAATTTAATTTTAATAAGGTTTACAGATGTTTTAATAGGATTTTTTATTTGGTAAGTTTTGTTTTCATGGAAAAGGTATTTTTATTGGATTGGTGACACTATAGATAATGTTCTCATATATTGTGAACTCTCACATTGCATCAACATGTCATGAACATATGCAAGGCTGCATATCTTGAACTGAGACACATCAGTTCCATTCGCAAATATCTTTCAGTTGATGCCACTAAAACACTTGTGTGTTCATTAGTATTTTCAAGACTGGACTATTGTAACTCAATTCTGTCTGGATCATTACAATATCTACTTCAGAAACTTCAGAAAGTTCAAAACACAGCTGCTCGGATCATTTTTAGAGTACTTTGATCAGAGCACACCTAACCACTGCTCTGTAACTTACACTGGCTATCCATTCGATACAGAATCAAACACAAAATTTGTTCTCTGTGCTGTTTCAATGACTGACTCCAGCCCAACATACCTATCCGGCCTTACCAAAGTGTATATATACACCAGCAAGATACTTACATTCCTCTTCTGGCAATCGTATACTCATTGTTCCCACTGTGAAAACAAAGTCATATGGACAATGTTCTTTTGCATACCAGGGCCCGGTGATGTGGAATGAATTGCCCATTGAAATTAGACACAAAGACACAGTGGCCCCATTTAAGAGTGCTCTTAAAACTCACCTTTTACAACTGCAGGAACAAACATACAGACCTAATAATATTTTGTATCTTATATGTTTTCATCATGTTTTTTATGTTTTTCCAATTTTGTGTGTTGTTTTTTCGTAGTGTAGTTATATCATTATAGATGTTGTAAAGCGCTTAGAGCTTCTAAAGATTAGGCGCTATACAAAGTCCCCATTATTATTATTATTATTATTATTATTATTATTATTATTATTATGTCATTTACAATTTACATGACGAATTATTGCCATATTTCCAGTTGTCTCAAAATTTCAGTTCAGATCTAATGAAACCATTTTTTACCTCAATTCCAACTAATGTTGAACATTAATAATGTATGTGATTACAACAGATGAATTTATTGTTCATTCTGCATAGGATGTTGAGTATCATGAACTGTAATTTATTGACTGTTAATTCACTATTGTACATGGGGCACCATTTTTCATGGATTTCTTTGTTGCAACCAACTTCAAATTTATGAACTTAACAAATGGTGATTCTAATGTGGAAAAAAGAATTTGAAGACAATTGTCAAAAGTTTTAATTTTTGCTAAACCACAAAAACAAAAAAAATATTTAACCAGGAAAATAAATAAATTCATTTATTACAAGTATAAAACACCAATATTTTGATTGTTACAGGTTTCCATCGATCTAGAGGAATTGGGACCGATACAGAAGATACGTCTTGAGCATGATAACTCAGGGCTGTCACCAGGTTGGAGAGTGGAAAAGGTTATTTTCATTACATCATTATATTAAGGTGGTGGAATTACTTTCTGACATATATTACACCCTGACTCAGGTTTGCTGTTACTAGAATATAACTTGCCAAAATATTTAACCTGCAGTTATGGACAAATTCACTAACGTTTGTATATTTTCATTTTTTGTCCATATACATGTAGTATTTTATCAGTTTAAAAACTCTCTTAGACTCCCTCAGTAACTCACATTTTTACAAAAAATGCATCATCTAAAGTTTGTCGGGTGCAATCACTATATATTTAGGATTGCTTATTTTAGGAAAATATAAATAGTTGAAACAACATTAATGTTTCTTGAATATTAAATAGATCAGTTTAAAGTAGGCATTTAAAATAGGATTCTTTTTAATGGCTAAATTGCCTTATTCCATATATCTCCATAATAAAAGTCTACATAAAACTTGCAACTATTTAACAGCTAAATTGCCTTATTACTTATACCTCCATAAAAACAAATTCTGCATAAAACTGACGACTATTTAACAGTTAAATTGCCTTATTCCTTATACCAAAAAAAAGCCTACATAAAAATTGGGACTATTTAACAGTTAAATTGCCTTATTCCTTATACCTCCATGATAAAAGTCTACATAAAACTGACGACTATTTAACAGTTAAATTGCCTTATTCCTTATACCTCCATGATAAAAGTCTACATAAAACTGACGACTATTTAACAGTTAAATTGCCTTATTCCTTATACCTCTATGATAAAAGTCTACATAAAACTGACGACTATTTAACAGTTAAATTGCCTTATTTCTCATATCGCCATGATAAAAGTCTGCATAAAACTGACGACTATTTAACAGTTAAATTGCCTTATTCCTTATACCTCCATGATAAAAGTCTACATAAAACTGACGACTATTTAACAGTTAAATTGCCTTATTTCTTATACCTCCATAATAAAAGTCTACATAAAACTGACGACTATTTAACAGTTAAATTGCCTTATTCCTTATATCGCCATAATAAAAGTCTACATAAAACTTGGGACAGTTTAACAGTTAAATTGCCTTATTCCTTATACCAAAAAAAAGTCTACATAAAACTTGGGACTGTTTAACAGTTAAATTGCCTTATTCCTTATACCTCCATAATAAAAGTTTACATAAAACTTGGGACAGTTTAACAGTTAAATTGCCTTATTCCTTATGCCAAACTAAAAGTCTACATAAAACTGGGGACTATGTAATGGCTAAATTTTCCTATATGTGCATGATAAAAAGTCTACATAAAATGGGGTAGGGGGTTTAATTGATAATTTGCCTTATATGCCCTCGATGGAAGTGAGCATAAAAATGGTGGACCATTTGATGGCTAAATTACGTGATACCTTTATTTATAAATACGTACAACTTTTCATCAATAAATGCCATTTTTGATAATCATATGTAGATGACTGTACAGCCTTTTTGTCATATGTTAGTGAATCATCATGGTTTTGCATGTAACAGTGACAAATATAGAACTTTTGTCAAAAATATAACTAAATAAATTCAATGCACCATTTGGTTTTGTTGCATTTGTTCAGAAAATTAACCAAATCAAATATAAGGTTGTTCTCATCAATAAAATGATTATTGTTTCTTCTGTCAAGGTTGTCCTCATCAATAAAATGATTATTGTTTCTTCTGTCAAGGTTGTCCTCATCAATAAAATGATTATTGTTTCTTCTGTCATGTCAAGGTTGTCCTCATCAATAAAATGATTGTTTTTTCTTTCAAGGTTGTCTTCATCAATAAAATGATTATTGTTTCTTCTGTCAAGGTTGTTCTCATCAATAAAATGATTATTGTTTCTTCTGTCAAGGTTGTTCTCATCAATAAAATGATTATTGTTTTTTTTGTCCAGGTTGTCTTCATCAATAAATTTATTATTCTTTATTATATCCAGGTTGTCCTCATCAATAAAATGAGTATTGTTTCTTTTGTCCAGGTTGTCTTCATCAAAAATAAATTTATTATTCTTTATTCTATCCAGGTTGTCCTCATCAATAAAGCAGAGAATATCAACCTGACATTCCCTGTTAACAGATGGCTGTCATCTGAAAAGTTTGGGGACACTGTGGTGGAGGTTCCCAACAACACAGAAACACAAAGATTGCCTGGTTGGTATATATCTGTCCATCTATTTGTCTATCTATGGTCTGTTGTCTGTATTACACATTAGACAGTTGCATTGTTTTTTTTTTACAGATTAAACAGTTGCAGTTCTTTTAAAGATTGGACAGTTGTAGTTAAATTTCTTTTATTAAAATTTAAAGAGACTTAGCTCCTGAAAATGCTCCTTAGGCTCTCTGCTTTTCATCATTTTGATTCATTCGAATTATGCCACCAAACCAAACAGATGTAAAAGTTGGATCTGGGCTGTCTGCGGTAAATCGTTTAATCACCTTGTTCTGCAGAGTATGGTGACCACCACCAGGAAAAGAAGACAGAAGAACAAGAACTACATTATCAAGAACAGAAACATCTACACCGTCAAGAAACAAGAAAGAAACAACTATTACAGCCCACCTAGCAAAAAAAATACACATTAAGTTAGTAATATTTACTAAGCCTGTGGATAACTTACAATCTCTGTGCTGTTTTTACAATTACCATTACTAATTCTAAATGTTAACACCTCAGTTCTCACTTTGTTTCTCAATTAACACTCCTTCCTGAATAATTTTGTTTTTTGGCACCATTTTTATCCTTTAACAAGTGCTATGTATCGTACAAGCATATACTTGGACCAAGTCCTTACATACTTTCCAGCACATGAAAATCCCTGTAAGACTCTTGGTTATAAGTTAAAACAAAGGCATCAAATTCTACTTAAACTAACACCATAAATTAACCACCTTTCTTTGTCTGCCATTTTTTTAATAACAGGTGCTAGGCCCCACACTAGCATACACCATTGCTGAGTCCTTACACATTTTTAGCTCAAGAAAATCATGGTCAGATTCGCAGTCACCGGAAAACTTAGTAACACCAAATCAACTATTCTTCTACCTATTCTACTAAAACTCTAACCCCTCTCAGGTGGAATCAGCACTGAAAACAGGTACTAGGAACCACACTAGTGAACACCTGGACAGAATCCCAGCAAGTTTATGTGCTTTGATAAACCACTGCATAGATTTTATGTTATATGAGAAAAATCACCGTCGATTAATATTAATATTATTCTAAATGCTTCTATTCCCTCATTCTACTATGAACTCCATTCTTATAACCAAACCTACAACAATTTAGTTCAATCCTTATTCAAGTGACCTAAATTAAAATCTCCAAAACAACCATCAACAAATCATCGATAAACAAAAGTCATAATCTAGTTAGGAGACAAAACTCCATTTCTTAACTCTTGATTAAATGTAGCACCCATACTCAAGCTCAGAAAACCACTAGCCCTCCTCCTACAAGCTTAGGCCATAAAAAGCTAAATAATAGCCCCACCATTAAGCAAATTTTAGAAAAAAACCTCCAATGCGCAATCAGTTCATCCCCCACCCACCCTGAACTAATAACACCAACTTCACAAACCCCAGAGTCACCAGTCACATTTAAGGATCTAAATAAGAGGAACTTTATGATATATATACTCTCCCCATGACATGGCAAGAACTTTTTGGCAACAACTTTACCACAAGTTCCCCTAAATATGATCAAAGTACAAAAAAGTAATCAACCACACATCCATCATTCAAAATGCTTGAAATCCCTCAACCCAAATTACCAATTGAACTCCTTATTAACCCAGTACCAAAAATTAAAGTAACACCACCTCACCAACTGCCAAGCCATGACAATATCAACACAGCAAAGCCCAATCTGAACAGGGAATCTCAAGCTAATTTAAAACCTCAAACTACCCCCCAACCCCAACCCCCTTTAATTAACCCCAAAATCTCAAGTAAACAGGAAGCCCCCACAAATATCCCAAAAGAAGTACGACATAACAGCCAAATTCCTGGCCCATCAAGGATCAAAACTAAGAAGGGAATAAACCAAAAACACAACTATGAAAAATCTACCAAATCCAATCACCACTCTGTTAAAGATAGCCCCATCAAATTCAAAACACCAGAATACTCCTGCCCACCCTCCTCCTTCACTAAAGACATAACTAAGTCAAATAACTAAAAGAAAACAGGATGTCCTCCCAATAAAACAAAAACAATCATAACAGTTAAATTCCAAGCTCTTCAGGTCAAGGACCCCCCTTCCCTGGGAAAGGAACCTCTCTTAAACACAACAATAATAAATCTACCAAATATGACCCCCTCATTCAGGACAGCCCCATTGAAAAAAGTAACATACATAGGAAAAGGAAAGGGCCACATGAGATCAAAACCTCAAACCAACCCTAACCAAATTGCTGCTACCAAATAGCTGGAAACATGTCATTGTTATTCCCATCCCTAAACCTAATAATATAAATTTGTATCAACCCATCTTCCTCACCAATAATATCTGCAATCTTATGGAAACTGTACTCTCAAACAGATTAAAACATCATTTTGAACGCATTTGATCTGGTCTGGACAATAGGATTGATTGCGAAACTCAACCACATCGGAATTACTGGATGCATGTTTAACTGGATTGAAAACTTTCTAAACAGGTCGGAAAAATATAACCGGTGTTGGCAATACTCACTCCGAAGAATTCTCCCTTAAAACTGGCACCCCACAAAGGAGTGTACTCAGCTTTACACTCTTCAAACTTATGATTTACAACCTTGACCTTAACCTAGCCTCCACTAAAATGGGGATTTAAAATCTCGCACACAAAAAATGTAGCAATTATATTTACCCCAAAATGAAATAACAAATTATTCTACCCTAACCTTTATATTCAAATCAACTAATCAAATATGTTAAGGTAGTAAGGTTCCTAGGAATATAGATCTCTTTGTACAAAGCTGCAGTAAGGATATAAACCTACTAAGTTGTCTCAAAGCTACCACATGGGGATCCAACCAAGAAACTTTGCTCACCATCTATAGAGCCCTTGTAAGATCTAAATTAGACTATAGTTGTCAAGTTCATAACTTGGCAAAACAACCACTCCTAAACAAACTAGATGCCATCCAATGGAGAGCTTTAATCAACTACACTGGCACACTTCCCTCTACATCACTGGAAGAGCTTCAAGTCCTCACTGGAGAACTGCTGCTAAAATTGAGAAGACAGGAAATGCTACTAAGACACTCAATTCAATTAGCTAACCATCCCAACTCGCATCCCACAAAAATTGCCATTTTCTAAATGTACTTTTAGCCACAAACTAATTATAGAACTAAGAAAAAAACTCCCAACCTTAAACAACAGGAAGAAGACACCAAACCTCTTGACCCAACCCTGTGGATGCAAACCAAAGCAAGGATAAACACCAAGCCCACTGAATATGGAAACAAATTGGAACAAGAAATTAAGTTATAGTTGTTGTAATGTTTAGCGCCATTTATCAGCACATGATAGGCTATACATGGCAGCCAGCATTAATGGTGGAGGAAGAACCGAGAAAGCCCCCAGAAAGAACCACTGACCCACTCAGGGCCCCTGAACAAGAAATTAAACGACCATAATTGCAAAGGACATACAGGACACCTACCCTGGTTTCATTAATATATACACAGACGGGTCAAAAACAGCTAAGCCACCCAAAATCCCAGCTGCAGTAGTTATCCCAGAATACAACATCCAAATAGGAACCAGGCTACCAGACCATTGTTCTATATGCACAATTGAGTCTGGGCAATTATTGAATCACTATAATCGATCAAAAACAATAGCATCCAAACAGCAGTCATTATTAGCGACTCCCTTAGTGTTATAAATTCAATTAAAATACAACACTAAATCAAGAGAGCTTAAAGATTTATCCACAAGGGAACAAATAGTCGAATTGATGTGGGTATCATTGCATATAGGAATCCCTGGTAATGAACAAGCTGATCAAGTTGCTAAAAATTTGTTAGGATACCCCAATCCAGCCACTCTTAAATGTAGCATTACACAAGCACAATGCTTTGCAGAAACCTATATTGATCAAAAATGGCAGAAACCCTGGAATTACACCTTGAAGGCAGGAAAATACACTCTATCGTAACAACACTTAACCGGTCAATCATACCACCCAAAATCAACAGTAGGGACCAAAAAAATCATAAACCGCATTATGACAGGCAAAACCAAATTAGCAAGTAACTTTGGCAAACACACAAGTCCCTAACCTGTTAATAAAAACTACTTCGGATCCATTGTCATACTATAGAAGACCTGCAACAAATATTCAATAATTGCACCAAATTCCAACAAGTAAGAACCAATTTCCAAAAAGCACAAAAAGCAATCGGATACCCTTACATCTTCCCAGAAATCCTAGATGTTAAAACCCCAGCATACAAATAACATCCAATAACCACTTTCTTCAATAACCCCAGACCACAAAAAAACCTTCCTATAATATACTAAAGCTTCTACAAATAACTGGACTCAAAGGAACAAATTTATAAACATCCCTACTCTGCCCTGTCAGGCAGCAATCAGATGACCAGTGACTTTGATAAGTCTCACATGACCTGATTCCTCAGCAAAGAAACCCATCTTCTCAAAACAAATTCTAAACAAATACTACCCCACTCCCAAAAAATTCTCTAACTTCTACTACTACTAACACTCTCAAACTGTATTGCCAACTCCACACGTTAACATCAAACAGCACAGAGATTTTCTTCTAAATATAGCAAATTGCTAGAACCTTTCACAAACTAAAACAATTCAAAATTTCACAATTCATGCAAGATGAAAACTTTCAGCCAAACACCCAAGAATCAATGGACATTCTTCTGTGGATAAACACTTGCTTTCCAACCCACTTCCTCCAATGCCTCAACTGGACAACAATATAAGCGTGCAATGTGCACATAAATAAATGCATGAGTGAGTGTTGGTACTATTCACACTCATCTGCACAATCAATGCAGATCTCCTTATACATGAGTGCATGTTGTTGGGTCTATTCCCACTCATGATGGTGATCCATTCAGGCTGTTTGGGACCAAACTGACTCTTGGTTTGAGGCTAAATTAACAGTGCTCCTTCAGCACATAAATGCCTGGGGAATGAGGCACTGATTTTATTCCTCAGGAACAATTATCAGTTAGCTATGTGGTCATAAACTGGAGGTATGTGTACTTAATGTATACACACCTCATTAATCCAGTTAATTAATACAAAATATCAACTATGCTTTACATCCATTCAAGTGAAAAAGAAAAACATAAAAAATTTCATAACATTAGTTTTTACTAAGAAAAGATATTAGAACTTAGAAGTGAATTTACAGATTAGAAAAACAACTTAAAGAACACAAAATTCAAGAATTAAAAAGTCAAAGCCTTCCTCGGTAACAGGACTCAGAAATAAGAAAGATATTGATAGACACCTTGAATAGGCTTGAGGATCCTTCTTAGGCACTTTTTTGAAGTCTTTTGAAATATTTGAATGTATAGAAAATTTAAATATTAAATTTAAAAAAAACTAATTATTTCCTAAACAATACCTAAACCTATAATCATAAATTGTACAATCATACTCTATCATGCTGTCTTCATTGTCTCTTATTAATTGTTTTATATTGTACTATACAGGATCAAGATTGACTTGATGGATGTCAATGAAAATTCAATGAAAGATGCATCTTATATTTTGAATGAATAGTCCATGCATGATGCTTCATTTTCAGTGAGCTTACATAATCATCCATACTTAAATCAATGATGGTTGGTGACAAATTTTTTAGTGGCACCTCATTACTATTATTTTTTAAATATTTCTTTCAGTGAGGAAATATGTGGTGCAGACTGTAACTGGTGATGGCTCTGGTGCAGGAACAGACGCCAAAGTCTTTATCAAGCTTGTTGGCACTATAGCAGACTCTGGAAAAAGAAATCTCTTACATAACTTGGAGGACACAAATAAGTTTGAAACTGGAAAGGTACATTTCTCTTTCAAAATTCTTCAATATGTTTGGACTTTGATATTTTGTTTTTTACATTATGTGCAAAGCATAAATTATAGCTTTTTACCTGATGGAACAGAATTTACTGTATACAAAGGAACAGGAATATATTCCTTTGTTTCTCTTTATTTAAGCAGAGACCTTTACACTTATGTCAGGAATGGTATAAAATATTGCTGGAGGCTTTTAGGTTTTTGTTTTCTTTCAGGCAATTAATTTTTACTATGGCCCCACTGAAGGTCATCACAACTTTGTAGTAATAACATGCAATACTTGGGCACTACTAAAAGTCATCAGAAACCTTATAGTAATTACATCCATTTACAGATGGGTTTCATTTGAGTACTACTGAGTAATGATAGCATCTGGTGGCATTGCTGTATATAAATTAGCACCATATTCATTGAGGACCATATGAATATGGCCAACTTGCAGGAGAAGTAGCAGTGACAAGATTTTAAAAGTGGCCACTGCAGCGGCTCTTGATGTAAAAAAACCTTTCTATTTTGGACAAACCTAATATTTATAAGAAGCTATTTAAGGAAACCCCATGTAATTATGACCATCCATGAAGACAGAACACAATAACAAGACTTTTAAGATGGCCACTGTGATGACATCATTTTAGTTTAGGACCAACTAATTACTACAAGTCTTCTGGAGAAACCTGTTTTTGATATGTGTCAGTCTCACTTTCTGTTTAGATGCAGTAGCAAAAAATAGCAAGATTTTTACATGGGAAATCAGATCAAGAGATTACAAAACGTATGTTAATGAAAACCCTGTATTAATATGACTATTTATCCAGGAGGAGCAGCAATGGCAAAATGTTTTAGATCAATATCAGATGAGCACCATTCCGATGGCTATATTGGAAGTTGGAGGTGCTCTATTTTTAGAACGACTTAGACTAAGAGATGAATGTGTCTGAATCTCTACTTAAGTTTGAGACCAATCATCCCAGTAGTTCAGGAGGAGTAGCAAAAATGAACTTGTGTTAACAGACACCTGACAAATGCCAATAGAATAAATTCTTCTAGTCTATGGCCAGTAGAACTATGACTCAGCCATTAAAAACAAGTAATCCAAAGTATGATCACAGAATTTGGTGTGTGTGTGTGTGTGTATTCATTTATGTGTAGTTTAATCCTGATGCTGCACTATCATGGAAGAGAGGATATAGGACAATCATGCTGTACCATCATGGAAGAGAGGATATAGGACAATCATGCTGTACCATCAAGGAAGAGGATATAGGACAATCATGCTGTACCATCATGGAAGAGAGGATATAGGACAATCATGCTGTACCATCAAGGAAGAGAGGATATAGAACAATCATGCTGTACCATCATGGAAGAGAGGATATAGGACAATCTGACATGCTGCACTATCATGGAAGAGAGGATACAGAACAATCATGCTGTACCATCAAGGAAGAGGATATTGGACAATCATGCTGTACCATCATGGAAGAGAGGATATAGGACAATCATGCTATACCATCATGGAAAAGGATATAGGACAATCATGCTGTACCATCATGGAAGAGGATATAGGACAATCATGCTGTACCATCATGGAAGAGAGGATATAGGACAATCATGCTGTACCATCAAGGAAGAGAGGATATAGAACAATCATGCTGCACTATCATGGAAGAGAGGATATAGAACAATCTGACATGTTGCACTATCATGGAAGAGAGGATATAGAACAATCATGCTGTACCATCAAGGAAGAGGATATTGGACAATCATGCTGTACCATCATGGAAGAGAGGATATAGGACAATCATGCTGTACCATCATGGAAGAGGATATAGGACAATCATGCTGTACCATCATGGAAGAGGATATAGGACAATCATGCTGTACCATCATGGAAGAGAGGATATAGGACAATCTGACATGCTGCACTATCATGGAAAAGAGGATATAGGACAATCTGACATGCTGCACTATCATGGAAGAGAGGATTTAGGACAATCTGACATGCTGTACCATCAGGGAAGAGAGGATATAGGACAATTATGCTGTACCATAATGGAAGAGAGGATATAGGACAATCTGACATGCTGTACCATAATGGAAGAAAGGATATTGGACAATCTGACATGCTGTACCATCATGGAAGAGAGGATATAGGACAATCATGCTGTACCATCATGGAAGAGAGGATATAGAACAATCATGCTGTACCATCAAGGAAGAGGATATAGGACAATCATGCTGTACCATCATGGAAGAGAGGATATAGAACAATCATGCTGTACCATCATGGAAGAGAGGATATAGGACAATCTGACATGCTGCACTATCATGGAAGAGAGGATATAGAACAATCATGCTGTACCATCAAGGAAGAGGATATTGGACAATCATGCTGTACCATCATGGAAGAGAGGATATAGGACAATCATGCTGTACCATCATGGAAGAGGATATAGGACAATCATGCTGTACCATCATGGAAGAGAGGATATAGGACAATCTGACATGTTGTACCATCATGGAAGAGGATATAGGACAATCTGACATGCTGCATTATCATGGAAGAGAGGATATAGGACAATCTGACATGCTGTACCATCATGGAAGAGAGGATATAGGACAATCCGAAATGCCTGGCAAGGGGATGTAACTCCATTCACCTCTTACATATTCTTCCATGGAATTATGATCAGGTTTGAAGAAGAAACTAAATTTTGCAGTAAAATGTTTTGTTGATAATACTTGCCAGAAAATAATAATATGGATACAGCCTATCAGGCTGCTGTATAATGGAGTTACTATATCCTTTTTGAAGAACATGCTTTCTGTTCTATTAGTAGCTCAAGTATTCACAAGAATTTGCACAAATCCCTGTACCGAAGGAAGATCACCTTTCTGTCTTCCACCCATGTGGGCAGACAATTTGTAATTTTTATAGCTAAAACTGTTTGCCTTGGAGGGTTGAATTTGTGATGTTGTGTTAATACTCCCTAAGGTATTATGGTAAGGTCAATATTATTTAAGAAACATATTACTCCATAAAATCGGTGTCTATCAATTTGTTTGACCCAATGTGTTTTTAAAACTGTTAATACATACTGATTACAAATTTGACATATTTGGGTCTGTTCTGTAGCCTTGAATGATAGCATATTAGGCCTATTTTATAGTCTTGAATTATAGCATATTAGGACTATTCTATAATCTTGAATGATATATATTAGGCCTATTGTATAGCGTTGAGTGATAACAAATTGGGCCTGTTCTGTAGCTTTGAGTGATAGCATATTAGGCCTATTGAAATGTGTTGAATGATAGCATATTAGGTCTATTGTATAGCATTGAGTGATAATAAATAGGGCCTATTCTGTAGTTTTGAATGATAGCATATTGGGCTTATTCTGTAGCCTTGAATATAACATATTTGGCTTATTTTATAGCCTTTGATGATATCATATTGGGCCTATTCTGTAGCTTTGAGGGATAGCATAATGGGCATATTGTTTATTTTTTAATGATAGCATATTGAGCCTTTTGTTTAGTCTTAAATGATAGCATATTGGGCCTTTTGTTTAGTCTTTAATGATAGCATATTGGTCCTATTGTTTATTTTTTAATGATAGCTTATTGGTCCTATTGTTTAATCTTTAATGAAAGCATATTGGGCCTTTTGTTTAGTCTTTAATGATAGCATATTGGTCCTATTGTTGAGTCTTAAATGATAGCATATTGGTCCTATTGTTGAGTCTTAAATGATAGCATATTGGTCCTATTGTTTAATCTTTAATGAAAGCATATTGGTCCTATTGTTGAGTCTTTAATGATAGCATATTGGGCCTTTTGTTTATTTTTTAATGATAGCATATTGGTCCTATTGTTGAGTCTTTAATGATAGCATTTTGGGCCTTTTGTTTATTTTTTAATGATAGCATATTGGTCCTATTGTTGAGTCTTAAATGATAGCATATTGGTCCTATTGTTGAGTCTTTAATGATAGCATATTGGGCCTTTTGTTTATTTTTTAATGATAGCATATTGGTCCTATTGTTTATTTTTTAATGATAGCTTATTGGTCCTATTGTTTAATCTTTAATGAAAGCATATTGGGCCTTTTGTTTAGTCTTTAATGATAGCATACTGGGCCTTTTGTTTATTTTTTAATGATAGCATATTGGTCCTATTGTTTAATCTTTAATGAAAGCATATTGGTCCTATTGTTGAGTCTTAAATGATAGCATATTGGTCCTATTGTTTATTTTTTAATGATAGCATATTGGTCCTATTGTTTAATCTTTAATGAAAGCATATTGGTCCTATTGTTGAGTCTTAAATGATAGCATATTGGTCCTATTGTTGAGTCTTAAATGATAGCATATTGGTCCTATTGTTTAGTCTTTAATAATAGCATATTGGGCCTATTGTTGAGTCTTTAATGATAGCATACTGGGCCTTTTGTTTATTTTTTAATGATAGCATATTGGTCCTATTGTTTAATCTTTAATGAAAGCATATTGGTCCTATTGTTGAGTCTTAAATGATAGCATATTGGTCCTATTGTTTATTTTTTAATGATAGCATATTGGTCCTATTGTTTAATCTTTAATGAAAGCATATTGGTCCTATTGTTGAGTCTTAAATGATAGCATATTGGTCCTATTGTTGAGTCTTAAATGATAGCATATTGGTCCTATTGTTTAGTCTTTAATGATAGCATATTGGGCCTATTGTTGAGTCTTTAATGATAGCATACTGGGCCTTTTGTTTATTTTTTAATGATAGCATATTGGTCCTATTGTTTAATCTTTAATGAAAGCATATTGGTCCTATTGTTGAGTCTTAAATGATAGCATATTGGTCCTATTGTTTATTTTTTAATGATAGCATATTGGTCCTATTGTTTAATCTTTAATGAAAGCATATTGGTCCTATTGTTGAGTCTTAAATGATAGCATATTGGTCCTATTGTTGAGTCTTAAATGATAGCATATTGGGCCTATTGTTTAGTCTGTAATGATAGCATATTGGGCCTTTTGTTTATTTTTTAATGAAAGCTTATTGGGCCTTTTGTTTATTTTTTAATGAAAGCATATTGGGCCTTTTGTTTAGTCTTTAATGATAGCATATTGGTCCTATTGTTTAGTCTTTAATGATAGCATATTGGTCCTATTGTTTAGTCTTTAATGATAGCATATTGGTCCTATTGTTTAATCTTTAATGAAAGCATATTGGTCCTATTGTTTAGTCTTTAATGATAGCATATTGGTCCTATTGTTTAGTCTTTAATGATAGCATATTGGTCCTATTGTTTAGTCTTTAATGATAGCATATTGGTCCTATTGTTTAATCTTTAATGAAAGCATATTGGGCCTTTTGTTTAATCTTTGATGAAAGCATATTGGTCCTATTGTTTAGTCTTTAATGATAGCATATTGGTCCTATTGTTTAATCTTTAATGAAAGCATATTGGGCCTTTTGTTTAATCTTTAATGAAAGCATATTGGGCCTTTTGTTTATTTTTTAATGATAGCATATTGGTCCTATTGTTTAATCTTTAATGAAAGCATATTGGTCCTATTGTTTAGTCTTTAATGATAGCATATTGGTCTTATTGTTTAATCTTTAATGAAAGCATATTGGGCCTTTTGTTTAGTCTTTAATGATAGCATATTGGGCCTATTGTTTAATCTTTAATGAAAGCATATTGGTCCTATTGTTTAGTCTTTAATGATAGCATATTGGTCCTATTGTTTAATCTTTAATGAAAGCATATTGGTCCTATTGTTGAGTCTTAAATGATAGCATATTGGTCCTATTGTTGAGTCTTAAATGATAGCATATTGGTCCTATTGTTGAGTCTTTAATGATAGCATATTGGGCCTTTTGTTTATTTTTTAATGATAGCATATTGGTCCTATTGTTTAGTCTGTAATGATAGCATATTGGGCCTTTTGTTTATTTTTTAATGATAGCATATTGGTCCTATTGTTGAGTCTTAAATGATAGCATATTGGGCCTATTGTTTAGTCTGTAATGATAGCATATTGGGCCTTTTGTTTAGTCTTAAATGATAGCATATTGGTCCTATTGTTGAGTCTTAAATGATAGCATATTGGTCCTATTGTTGAGTCTTAAATGATAGCATATTGGTCCTATTGTTGAGTCTTAAATGATAGCATATTGGGCCTATTGTTGAGTCTTAAATGATAACATGTTGGGCCTAATGTTTATTTTTTAATGATAGCATATTGGGTCGGTTATGTAGCCTTGAACTCACATGAAGAGGATTAAAATAATAAAATTAGTTTGTTAGTTTCTGTGAGTCACATAAAGTGCATGTGCTACAAATAGTAAACTAAAGCCAATTACACATTTACATACATTGCATTTGTTTGTTTTTCAGACAGATACTTTCATCATAGAGGCAGTTGACCTTGGCAGACTACAGGAAGTGGTCATAGGCCATGATGGTTCTGGACCTGGCTCTGGCTGGCTATTAGACAAAGTCATTGTCAAGGAGTCACAAGATGCCAAGGAGAAATATATCTTCACTTGTGGAGAGTAAGTTGTGAAATATTTTTTTTAAAAATGAATCATTTCTAAAATACAAAGATATCTTTTGTAGTGTAAAACAGAGCTTATTGTTAGTTACATTTATTGGGGCAATGCATTGATGATATCCAAGCCACCTATCATATCAACTTGCTTATAAGACACGTCCAACTACAAACTGCACAGACCCAGATCTTGCACCACATCATGTGCTGGGAGATCTGGGTCTGTAGAGTTTGTTAGAAATAATCAGTAAAACAAATAAAAAAGATCTAATTTGCAGGCACATTATGTTACAGCAGATCAGGATCTTTGTTGTTTGCAGTTTGACTTGAATTGTTAGCAAGCATAGTTGGTATTTAATTCTATTTCAGGTTTTAGAAATGGTCATAAATTATTTCTTTGCATTTTTTTTTCAGTGGGGGGTGATGGTTGTTGCACAGTTCCTTTCTTCATCCTAATGAGAACACATTACTTTAATAAATTTTCTGACACCTTTCTCACATGATGGAGAACACTTGTTTCATTGTTAACTCAGTGATATTTGAGACTTATCCTTTAACATTGTATATTGAATTTGGAATATATTTCTGTTGGAAAGATTTCCCTATTTGTTGTTTTAAAAAAACTGATTTTGTATGATTCCAAGACATTTCTTTTAATATTGTATATTGAATTATATTTCTGTTGGAAGGATTTCCCTATTTGTTGTTTTAAAAAAAACTGATTTTGTATGATGCCAAAACATATCCTTTAATATTGTATATTGAATTTGAAATATATTTCTGTTGGAAGGATTTCCCTATTTGTTGTTTTAAAAAACTGATTTTGTATGATGCCAAAACATATCCTTTAACATTATATATTGAATTTGAAATATATTTCTGTTGGAAGGATTTCCCTATTTGTTGTTTTAAAAAAAATGATTTTGTATGATGCCAAAACATATCCTTTAACATTATATATTGAATTTGAAATATATTTCTGTTGGAAGGATTTCCCTATTTGTTGTTTTAATAAAACTGAGTTTGTATGATGCCAAAACATATCCTTTAACATTATATATTGAATTTGAAATATATTTCTGTTGGAAGGATTTCCCTATTTGTTGTTTTAAAAAACTGATTTTGTATGATGCCAAAACATATCCTTTAACATTATATATTGAATTTGAAATATATTTCTGTTGGAAGGATTTCCCTATTTGTTGTTTAAAAAAAACTGATTTTGTATGATGCCAAAACATATCCTTTAACATTGTATATTGAATTTGAAATATATTTCTGTTGGAAGGATTTTCCTATTTGTTGTTTTAAAAAACTGATTTTGTATGATGCCAAAACATATCCTTTAATATTGTATATTGAATTTGAAATATATTTCTGTTGGAAGGATTTCCCTATTTGTTGTTTTAAAAAACTGATTTTGTATGATGCCAAAACATATCCTTTAACATTATATATTGAATTTGAAATATATTTCTGTTGGAAGGATTTTCCTATTTGTTGTTTAAAAAAAACTGATTTTGTATGATGCCAAAACATATCCTTTAACATTGTATATTGAATTTGAAATATATTTCTGTTGGAAGGATTTCCCTATTTGTTGTTTTAAAAAAAATGATTTTGTATGATGCCAAAACATATCCTTTAACATTATATATTGAATTTGAAATATATTTCTGTTGGAAGAATTTCCCTATTTGTTGTTTTAAAAAAACTGATTTTGTATGATTCCAAGACATTTCTTTTAATATTGTATATTGAATTATATTTCTGTTGGAAGGATTTCCCTATTTGTTGTTTTAAAAAAACTGATTTTGTATGATTCCAAGACATTTCTTTTAGTATTGTATATTGAATTTTAAATATATTTCTGTTGGAAGAATTTCCCTATTTGTTGTTAAAAAAAAAAAAAAAGATTTTATATGATGCTAAAACATATTCTTTAATATTGTATATTGAATTTTAAATATATTTCTGTTGGAAGAATTTCCCTATTTGTTGTAAAAAAAACAAACAGATTTTGTATGATGCCAAAACTTTTCCTTCATGTTATACAGATGGTTGAGTGATCAGAAAGATAGCAGACTTACAGAAAGAACTTTGTCTTTGGACAAGGTCATAAACGAGGATGAAGATGACAATAATGTCAATAGTGAGAATATGGAAAATGATAATAACAATGATGGAAACAGGAATGAAGAAGACAATGATGAAAAAGGGAAGAAGACAGAAGACATTCAGAACCCAGTCGACTAGGAAGAATTATGTAAATTTCATCAGGGCTATATTTATTAATTCACAGATTTTAATATTGAATATTTTCATAGAGAATGATTCTTGAACCAGATATGCTTTATCTGTTTAAAGTTCATGGCACTTTCATTTATTTATGTTTTCTCACTGCTGATATTGAGTATATTACATACATCCAAAAATGACTGATTGTTACTTAATATATATTTACTTAATATATGTACTGTATCTTTATTGACTGATTGTTACTTAATGGTCATTTAAATATACTACATGAACTATATATATATATATATATATATATATATATATATATATATATACACACAAAGTTCTAGTTGTACTGTCAATAGATTCTTCATCAAATGCCATGTATGATTGCTGGATGGATGAATTTGCCCAAATAAATTACTGCTGCAAAAGTGAAATGAATTTTATTGTAAAGAATATGCCTATGAAAACACCATCTTTTATAAATGACTAACTATTATATATTCAGTATAATATGTAAATTTTAAATTATTGTTAGCTATATTTGTTTATATTTTCCAGATAATTTAGTTTGTTAAGTGCCATAAATGGTTGCATGATATTGTTCATAAATGTATAGAATTCTGAAATACACAGGTTTCAATTCTTAATAATGCAATATTTAATGTCAGTATGTTTGATTTTTAGATAAATGAGACTTAGATGGGACTAACTTTTGTGTTATACTGAAATCTTATTATTTAATCCATGAAACTAATATTGTCTGTGATAGTTCAGTATATAAAAACACCAAAGCCAATATTGTCTGTGATAGTTCAGTATATAAAAACACCAAAGCTAATATTGTCTGTGATAATTCAGTATATTAAAACACCTAAGCCAATATTGTCTTTGATAATTCAGTATATAAAACACCAAAGCCATTATTGTCTGTGATGATTTAGTATATAAAAACACCAAAGCCAATATTGTCTGTGATAGTTAAGTATATAAAAACACCAATGCCAATATAATAATATTAATAATAATTATAATAATGGTGACTTTGTATAGCACTTAATCTTAAGAAGCTCTAAGCCCTTTACAGCATCTATAATAATATGAACTAAAAAAAAGTTAAAAAATACATGCTGCAGACAAATCAAGGAGGGTGAGGACTAATCTTTCTGCTATCCAAGTAGAAAGAATGTCTGTGATAGTTCAGTATACAAACAACACCAAGGCCAATATTGTCTGTGATAGTTCAACATACAACAACACCAAGGCCAATATTGTCTGATAGTTCATTATACAAACAACACCAAGGCCAATATTGTCTGTGATAGTTTAGTATACAAACAACACTAAGCCCAATATTGTCTGTGATAGCTCAACATACAACAACACCAAGGCCAATATTGTCTGTGATAGTTCAATATACAACAACACCAAGGCCAATATTGTCTGTGATAGTTCAACATACAACAATACCAAGGCCAATATTGTCTGTGATAGTTCAATATACAACAACACCAAGGCCAATATTGTCTGTGATAGTTCAACATAAAACATCAAGACCTTAGAAATCTTATTCAGAATATTTCATGCTGCAATAAACACACCATACAGATTGTCTGGTTTGAAATATGCTTCTGGATTTTTCTACCATTTTCAAAACAGCACCTGGGGATCCATGAAAATTGGGAATGCTTTCACATACAAATTGTTTTTACACTGTTTATTCACACATGTTGACAAAGAAAAGAAACATAATTCAGTAGCCTTGGGTCCATGTCATGATTCAAGCAAAATAATCACTCTCAAATCTGTCAGTTTGCTGAAGTTGTAAAGTTCACTTGCCTTGCACTGTTTTTAAAACACCCCACCTCTATCATGTTTCAGTACACTCCAATATTAAATGAAGTAAATACTGGATTTATGTCAATTTTCCCTTTAAGAAAAAGGTGGAAAGTTAGAAAAAGAAGTGCGATATTTTGGTCCTTTTGTCAATTTCAGTTCTAACTTGATCAACACAGATACCAAAACTACATTGCTATGTACAGAACTCTCAACAAAACAAATGCCCATGAAAGACAAAAGTTAAAAATTTATGTAGATCAGAAGTGAATTAAAACTCAGTGGACACATCCAGTTCCAATACTAAAAAAATAATTAGTTTGTCCAATGTAAAACATTATTATTGAAGCAATTTAAGAAAATATTTAATATTTTTATAACGTTTATTAGTCTTCACAAGTATTTTAATCATCTGACATGAAAAAATGCTGAAGCAGAAGTTTATATGACCTAATTAAAACTACATGTATATATAAAGGGGCCTCAAGTAGCTGAGTGGTCTAAAGCACTCTCCATTACGGATCACTGCCATCTCACCTCTGTCTGCGTGGGTTCAAGTCTCAGATTTGGCCAATGTGGGTATGTGAGAAAGCTTGCCAGTAGCTTCTCGTTGGCTGTGGTTCTTTCCGTGGTTTTTCCGGGTTCTTCCTCCACTATTAATACTGGCTGCCATGTATAGCCTATCTTGGGCTGAAAAATGGCATTTAACCCTATAACAACAACAATAACAACAACAACAAACTATATAGGCTATTTAACATACATTCATTTCTCCCGATTCACCTTTTTGTTTGATTCTGGTCTATTTGTCTGCTGTATTGATTACTCATTCTTTTTTACTACAGTACTGATTACACTTTTTGTCTACATTATTGATTTCTTTATTCATCTGCTGTACCAAGATATCTTTCTGATAGCTAATCTGATTGTTAAAATGACCCATATAAATATAACTATACACAAATGAAACCCTAGGAAGACCAATAATTTTTTCCTTAAATATATTTTACAATCAGACTTCTTTTGAGTAGTTCATTATAAATCTTTTATGCATTGAGACAGCCATTGGCTATTTACGATGGTGTATTTTTATTAAATACATTAATAAATTTGAGCTTAAAAATATGTTTACAAATTCATCATTTTGAAAATCAAACAATCCAGGTGCTTCCAAAATAATTGATAACCATAGCATATAATATGAAACTGAATTAAAACTTTCCTTCTAGTACTTATGTTGTCTATCTTGGCTACCTATCAAGTCATGTTTACTGAGTGACTGACGTTTTGTCATTTTATGTGTATGAAAGATGACTCACACTGATGATATCTCATTGATTATGGGTTTGTTAGTTAACATTGTCCATAAAATTGTACATGCTCTAATTTTTCTTGCACCATTAATCTATAAATATCCTAGTTATATTTGTAATCAGGTGTTTTGTACAGAGAATATTTTTTATCTAAACCTTGTAGCTACCTAAGACAGGTATACATAATAGTGTTACCTTTATTAATTTGTACACCACAAAAATAAATAATAAAAGTGTATGAAAGATTACAGACAATAGATTATGCTAGAAACCCAAGAGTGAATGATGTCAAATGATAGTTACTATTTGAACAAAGCTAATAATATAAATAAGATCATACAAGGATCTTATTTTTTTTTTCTTCATAATTTCTATGCTGAATTTAGTTATTATATTGTTTATGATGTTTTGTAATTACTTCTATTGTTATTTGTAAAATGAATATTTTACATGAAATAATATTAGAATATATCCAACATTTTGCAGCTCATTGTGATTCAAACTTACACAAAGAATGAATGTATGCAGTTAATTGCTTAAGAATGTTGTACATTTACAATCAGACTGAAGTAGCCATTTTGTAACATGTGGCAAAGACACTGATAGGATAGCCATGTCAGTCTACTGGTTTTTGTTGATTTTCTCATAAATATGTACATTTCATATGTTACAGTGCTGATATTTTCTGAAAATAGTTTTGGGGGTGTGTGTTAAACTTGCAGATGACATACAAATATTCAAGGGAGAAAATTCAGTTTGTTTTCCTGTACATCACAATTTCCACTTAGCATTTCTCATCCTTATTTATCATAGATAACCAGAAATACATATGATAATCTTGCCATATAATATTTCAATGAATTTTTATATTTATTTTCAGTATCAATCTACTTAACATGGTTTAGACATATATGCAGTGCTGAAACTCATTTTAGAATTTATTTGGGTCCCACATCAAAATGCAGGGTTTCTTTTTAATTGCCTTTACCATCCATCCATTAGTCTGTTCATTTACGCTTTTTATAACCATCATTGCATTGACATAAATGAACCTTTCCTGTATTTCATCACATTTAGAAGAGTTATGGTTCCTGACTGAATGTCCTCTTGACTTTTTATTCCTGCAGTATTACTTTAACAAGGATACTTGGATTTAAAAAATAATCATGCTGTTGTTTTATGAGACCTTGAACGTGTTTTATTTTCTCATTCCACATCATTTGTAGAGGTTATGGCCCCTTAATGCTCAGTTTGTTTTAAAATCCTAATGTCCTGTAACACAAGTTCCTGTCTTTGATTGTAGTTAGCAGGGCCCATAGCAGTACACCCATTGCTAATGGCTCTAGTATTATTTCTCTATCACCATTGTATTTAGGTCTATTAAAACTTAAGGTAATTGTTTTTAATTCAGAAAAACTAGGACATTGACACCAGGTTTGGTTAGTGAATAGCAAAATTTCTTATTCTACTTCCTTCCTACCTGTTTGTTTTTATTCAAGGTTTATAATAACTCAAGAATTCATATTTACTTGATTTGCCAATAAAACATGTCTCATGCAACTAGTTGATCTTTATTTATCTGTGGGTACTTTTCATAGTATCTCAACAGCCTCCTTTTGACTGCAGCACCAAAGAGACAAGGATTTTTCTGACTAGGATCCAGAGAAAATCGCAAGTGATTTTCTGTTTATTCCAGAGTCATAATTGTTTTTATATTCTTCTATGCTCCAATGGTTTCTATCTAAAATTAATCAGCTTCATCTACCTTTCAAACTCAAAGCAACTTTTAGTCAATACAATACCAAATTGGTTTTTGTCAACAACTATGATCAACTACAAACCCATCACAATCAGGCAAGAAATAATTTACTATTAGCTCTTTCAACTTGAAACTAATGCAAGAAACACAATTCCACTATGATACAAATATTGATGCATATTCAGTGGATAGCAAGGCAGTGGTAATACAAGAAATTTATCTGGCATGTTTGTTTGGTTTCATCATATTTTTCCTAATATTTAGACATTATGGATGAATTCCTTTCACAGCTAAATGCCATTGATTCTTTTTGTTTCAAATGTTGAAAGAAGATTCTTAATATTTTAATTGACAATAGGAGATATATGTTTTCCTTGGAATATTCTTTGGGGGCAATAAAATATTGTGGCAACATATGTTTAGATATTATAAATGTAATGGTTTTCAAAGAGATGTTCTTTTAATAATGTTATTGTCCGAGTTTAGTCTTACTTGTATTTTTTTAAAAAGAGTACCGGTGTTTCATTGATTAGCATGGGCTATTCATGACTAGAAGCATGCAGTTTTGAATTATGCCCTGACCAGGCCAGGTCATCTGCCTATGTGTGTTTCTGAGAAGGCGTTCAATTCCAAAATGCTTCAGCACAGTATATTAATATGCTGTTAATCATTGCTGAACCATATATATCTTTAATAGCTATTTATTCAGAAATGTAGTTCCACAAATGCTAATTGATAAGTACAAGATGTATACGTTTCCAGTCTCATTAAACAGAACTGACTATTAGGAAACATGTTTGTTGTGAAGCTAGTAAAGATGTATTGTATACAAAGTTAATAAGAAAGTAAAAAGATCAATAAACGCACTCTCGTTATTCATCCTTAACTAAATCATATTCTTGTATACAAAACAAACATTGAGAAATGTGAATAAATTTACAGCGAAGAATACATGTAGTTCTAAGCAAAAAAAGGCATTGTACACAGGTTACCATAGTTATTATATGAAAGCAGATGCAATATGGCAAATTCTTTATTAAAATTATTACATAATTGGCATTTGTCGTTTATTTCGACAGTAATGTCATTTTACTGTCTTTTAAAGGACAATTGACTTAACAATTAGTTTAATTAATAATTATCTTTATCTTGTTGGACATTTGTACATTTTTATTGTGCAAGACATTTTGATTGCCTTTTAAACTTTGGACATATCTGATAGAAGTCAATAGATACTGAGGAATGAAAACATTTTTGTTTGCTTACGAAGGAATAATTAAGAGAGAGAGAAGATACAATTTCTTCCTAAAATTTAAATTAAAAACAAAATAATGTCAGGCAATTTGTGTTGCACAAGCTTCTAAATTGATAATCTTTATATAAAAACTTAAAGTTATTAACAGCCTCCCTATGATAAAATATGATTGCCATTGTGCCATACAATTTTTAAAGCCAGTTTCAATCAGATTTATATACTGTGAATTAATATGCACGAGATCCCAGGCTAGGTTTTGTTTTGTACCATAATCCCCGATTTCTCAGTTTGAAGACGAGTGAACTAAACGTTACATCTGAATAGATGTGGTGTGCAGACCTTATGTACAAACCAAATCACTAGATTTGTTCTGCATTTTACCTGAGCATACTTATTTACCTTTTGGAGCACTTTTTCATGCTAAAATGGCTAAATTTAATCTATTGTATATTTTGTATCATATGCTTTCTTCAGTTATTAATAGCAATGCAACATTAGCATCCTTGAGATTATTCCTCCATTTTAAGTGAAGATGCCAATTTCATGATAACCAGATGCATTAATGTCCCATTCTACCTTTTTGACAGTTGTATTTGTCTATATCATTAATTCCCATACTAGGCCGCGGATCACAAGGACTCAGCAGGGCTATTCCGAAATAGCCTAAAAGTGCAACTAATTGCTTGTGTTCGTTCAGCGCAGAACCACTATACCATACCAACTTAAGTTAAATGAGGGAGAAGAAAGACAAAAGATTTCAATTCTTGGAATTAAACATATTTTGCTACAGTCTTCTTTTCATCATTAACAAATGCCTAACTTCTCTAACATAAGTAAATTACAGTGAAATTCGTTATTGTAGTATATGAAGGATTAACAGAATTTTTGTGTTATGTCTCCACGCTTACTCTTTCCTCTTGGAACTTATGGACAATGTAAATACATGTATAATGATCACCAAAGAAAAATATCTCTCAGTGAAATCAAGCACTAACACTTATTTCTCAGTGAAAGAGTTGAAAGTCCTTTTCATTGCAATCTTATTGATGCATGAGGTATATCTTACCAGTAAGACATATTATTAGATGCTACACAGACTCGATATGAACAAAAAATATTAAACAGAAAATGTTTATATTTACATTTTAGAAAATTTAGCACTATTGCATGCTTGTTGATCAAATGTTAAGGAAAACCAAATTGAACCTTAAAAACTCTTTTGAATTATTAAATAAAAGGCTTTCATATTCAAAGCTAGTTTTTATTTTTTAAATATTTTAACCTAGTTTTTATTTTTTAAATACTATTTGTGTTCAAAGTGCATGTATTGGTAGAATTTATCAATATTATCTTTTCTTCAAAATGTATTACGTAAAGTCTATATAAAGGGACCACTCCTGTGGCCTAGTGGTTAGTGTCCGCCGCAGAAGCAGGAGGTCATGGGTTTGATCCTCGGCTGCGTCATACCAAAGACTTACAAAAGTGGTACTAATGGCTGCCTCGCTTGACGCTCAGCATTAAGAGGTTAGTGTTTGGACTGGTTGGCCTGATGTCAGGATAATGTGATTGGGTGGACATCATGCTACATGTCTGTGGCATGATGACCCAGTGCTAGACATCACTATAAACTTCCTCACTGCAGACATCGTAGTGATATGACTGAAAAATTACGTTGAAAAGCTTACGTTCAAAACATGCCACACAGCGTTGTTATTTAGGCAGTAAGACTCATCATCCCCAGAACAAAAATGTCAAGTGATGTGTCGTCTTACATTGTAGGACAGGGGAGGGGACATGTGCTGTAAAATTCATGTAGCCTATATGTGAAACTTAACAAGCCTGTCAAGTTTTGCACCCCTCAGAAAAAAAATTGAAATTAGTCCCTGGGCAGAATCCTATCTCAGAAAATACATTTTGTTATTGGTCGGGTCACAATAAATGTATTTGTAATATAAATATTATTAAACATTGTTCAAATGCATACTTCTTAAAAAGTTTTTTTTTTTGGCGTTTGATGGGCATTTATCTATATCAAAAGAAAAGACTTCTTATCTAATATAAATCTTTTTGGGGATTTATTTTGTATGTATAATATTTTTGAGTTTACTTCTTCACGTAGCATGATAGTTTTAAAAGACTGGCTATGGCAAAACATTTGATTGAAATTCAACGCCAATATTTATCAACGTCTTGTTTTACAGTGGGGGTGGGCAATGCATAATTACATGTATGCACAACGGGAAGACTTGGTGCAAGTATTTTCTTGCTTTTGTTTAATTTGCTCATAAACTTGTTACAGTGAGTAAAATGGTCCTTTTCCCTAATATGTGTTTGAGATGCAACAGTCCTCACTTTATATACGAAATCTCCAATATTGTTAAGTGTAAAAAGTCTTTATGGGGTTCATCATCTTAGAATTGCTTTTTTAAATAGAATGTAAACTGTTTTGCATTATCACACTTGTTTTAACCTAACACAATTTAAAGTTAATTGGTAAATATGAAATTAAATCTAACCCAGTCATTCAATCTTGCAAGTTAGTCCAATTTCAACTGTCAACCCATTTCATAATAACTTTCCAGGTTGTATCAAGTATATCATGATTTGTATTGTCAAAAGAACTTTAATATTTCTAGTATGTTTAGCTGTGTCATTACCTACCTCCACCTCATTGGTCAGCAGACAACATCTTGATTGCTGTAAATACTAAGTATGAATGATTATAACTTTAATACCTCAACATAAAATTAATAAGTATAATTTCATTTTTGCTTGCTTAAACTGGTCCCAAAAAAAATTCTAGGAATTCAAGAAACACTATTTCTTTCTTTTAACTGTGGATTGTTTCATATCTTGGACTCAGCAATAAAATGATGTTCAAATTAACTGCAGTGTTGAAAGTCAGATTTGCACCATTTTTATATCATACCAAATATACTTCATTAGAAGTCATTTTGTGGAAACCCCATGTCAATATGACCATCCGCTCTGAGGTGATGGCAACAGCAACATTTTTACAATAGCCATCATGGCAGCTATAAAGGCTGTACAATAGGTACCATTTTCTTTTAGGATCAACTAGGTATCATAAGAAAACCCCATGTTCATAGCCATACATTTGGTAGGAGCAGATATAACAATATTTTCAAAATGTCCAGGATCATTCATTCAAAAAAGTAGTAGGTAGTGATAACAAAATTTTCAAAATGATTGACCAGGTACTCGTACTGAACATCTAATAAGCACCATTTTCATTTAGGACCATCAGAAGTCTTTCAGCAAGAACCCTATTTTCATATATAATCAATTCAGGAGAAAAAGCGATAAGTTTTTTTTTTAAAAGCAGTAGTAAGGTGACCATCTTAGACTTCAGATCAACAAACATTTTCATTTAGGAACAATGTAAGAAATCTAAAGGTGAAAACCACATTGAAATAATTTTCTGTTTTAAAGGAATACATGTACTATTTCAAGACAGCTTCTGGTGAAAACCACATCCATATAACTTTCCATTCTGGAGGATTTCTGTTTCAAGACAGCTGCTGTGGTGGCCATACTTTCCATTCTGGAGGATTTCTGTTTCAAGACAGCTGCTGTGGTGGCCATACTTTCCATTCTGGAGGATTTCTGTTTCAAGACAGCTGCTGTGGTGGCCATACTTTCCATTCTGGAGGATTTCTGTTTCAAGACAGCTGATGTGGTGGCCATACTTTCCATTCTGGAGGATTTCTGTTTCAAGACAGCTGCTGTGGTGGCCATACTTGACACTAGATCAGCATGTTTTTTTTTCAAGATGAACTAGGAATCAAAAGAAGTCATGATGGGATACAGTTTTGATATGACTATCCAATGAGAAGCTGTGATAAGATATTCAAAATGGACACTCTTGTGGCCATAAAGGATGTCCAATTGTAGCCTTCATTCAGAAACAACTAGACAAAGGGATGAATTTTATTTGTAAAGTTTTTATATAGCAATCCTCCAAGTTGTTTAGAAATAGCAATAATAAACATGGGAAGATGGATGACAAAAATAAATACTATCCCATAAGCTCATCTGCTCCATGACCAGTTGAGCCAAAAATGAGAGAAGCACACATGTGAGAATTCATATTTATTTTAGATCAATAACAGAGTGAAAAGAAAATTGTCTTAAAACAAAATATCATTTCTATCAAATTGCTATTTCAGGCTTTCCTGCTTTCACACAAAAGATTTCTGCACATTTGTTCACAATATATGTAAAATGCGACAAAAAAACAGACATTCCATAACATAGTGTATTCTATGTAATTCATATACAAATGAAAATACTTGGGGGCTTTTGACAATTTATTCCACAAGTATACAACAAAACATGTAGATCAATTGATAGGTAATTATGTATACTTTTAATAAAAGCTACATCATACTTAAAAATAATGAAAATTATCAGTTCTATATACAGTGTAAATTAAAATCCATAGACATACAATCACTTTCATGCACAAGCTTCACATGCATCCTGTCAATTTAAGTTTTATAACTGATCCTGGAAGTCCTTTGTATCTGTCCCAAAATGACATACCATTGACATTTCGTGACAACAACCATAAAATAATTTTTAAATTTATGTTTATTTCTTATTAAGCAGCTGTAACAATTTAATTTTTTTGCTGTTGAAATATTTCAGTCATAAATTCTAAACTTCCTAAATTTGTTATCAATTTTAAAAGCTCTGCCCATAACTTAAATGCAAAGTTAATGTAAAGACTAAATAATTTGTTGCCTGATAATCAAAACAAAATATATTTAAGTGACTGAGACAGAATAAAGCAAAGTAAATATCAAAATAATTGCAAAATAAAAATAACTGGAAAAGTAAGTATAAGATGTAATAAAGCTGAGTTTTATTAAACACAAAGTTTTTATTTTGCACTTGCAATACTTTTCAATGTATAGTTCAAGTGCATGGTATTTTCATTAAAAAAAACAGGTAAAAGTCCTTTGACTCTTTAACACCTCAAAATTTCCATTTATCCATTGCTAGGAAAAATGCTTATTGCTTAGGAAAGGAGAAAGTAAAATAAAAATGGATTTTATAACTAATATTTTCAAGGTGATAGTCTACAGCTCCACCTTAAATGGAGTGCCAGTGCATGTTATCGCCAAACTCCAACCATCCTATGCATCTCCTGGGATACTGGTAGTTGAAATTTAAGAAATTTAATTCCTTTTGCTAAACCGCAATAGGCATGAAAACTACCATACTTTCACTCACTGTTAATATCAAGTTTTCAACACCAAACTGAGTAGACCCTGATCTGTTGTTGAATAATGTTCCAGCAGATCTCTACATAATTTGTTACAAATAATCAAATGTGCCAGCAGACCTTTGTCTATGCTATTTGTTACAATTAATCAAATATGCTGGCAGATCTGGGTCTGTGCAGTTTGTCTTGAGTAATCAGTAGAAAAAACAACATAGACCCCAATCTGCTGGGCTTTGGCTAGTTAAAACTACTTTTGCACTGTTCCTTGTCAACATCCACCATCCACAAAAATATAGGCTATTCTTGTAAAATATACATGGAACCCAGGGAAGGCATTTTTAGTGTGGAGTAGTCATATAGCATAAAAAAATATTTACATCTGTATTTATCCCTCTCTTGGTACCATGTATCTTTAAATGGAACAATCATAACCACTATTATCTAACCAGTCTGATTATCATAACCAGTCTGATATTTATAACCACTATTATCTAACCAGTCTGATTTTCATAACCACTATTATCTAACCAGTCTGATTTTCATAACCACTATTATCTAACCAGTCTGATTTTCATAACCACTATTACCTAACCAGTCTGATTATCATAACCACTATTATCTAACCAGTCTGATTTTCATAACCACTATTATCTAACCAATCTGATTTTGATAACCACTATTATTTAACCAGTCTGATTTTCATTGATCTTTAAATGGAACAATCATAACCACTATTATCTAACCAGTCTGATTTTCATAACCACTATTATCTAACCAGTCTGATTTTCATTGATCTTTAAATGGAACAATCATAATCACTATTATCTAACCTGGTCTGATTTTCATGTATCTTTAAATGGAACAATCATAACCACTATTATCTAACCAGTCTGATTTTCATTGATTGTTCTACAAAGTTAACATCTCATGAAGTGCTGCCTCCAACACTCAGATTAAATGTATTTATTTAACCTCTCCTGAAGTGCTACCTCCCTTTCCCAGCTAAAATGTATTTAATTCTCTCATAAAGTGCCTCCTTACACAGCTAAACTATATTCATCTAATGTCAGTGCCAGTTAATGAGAAGTTGCACTTTATACTCAACCAAGAAATACATATAACATGGCCCTTAACTAACATAGTAAAGAGTAAGAAAAACTCGTACAATTTTAGGAAAAACCAATGCAGTGATCCATGATAAATAATATTTACATTTTATCTTTGTACATATGAAACCAAACAATACATATAGTTTGGTGCCTAAGACTTGCAAAACAACATGGTAGCAAAATTGTACAAAGTCAATGAACTGTTCATATAGTATCGTCTTCTAACATGTTTCCAGACGATATCTTAACCCTAGAATAATATATACAGCAAAGACCATGACCTTTGATCTTTTCATCCAACATACTCCAAAAACTTTCTATTTCCTATGTTGAACTTGTTCATACCATATGTCCAACAGAAAATTCATTATGCAATTAAGAAATAATGCTATTGAAAGTAACAGCTGGGACCTGTTGGTCTCAATGACCCTGACTTTTGCTCATGGTATATTGTCTTGAACTAAACTCAATGTGCTGAAACTGTTAATTACTTTGCATGATCATGACCTCTGACAATAAGACCCCTAATAGGTTATCATAATGGTAAGCGATGCACAAAGTTTGGTTTATACCAGCAATTATGTGTTGTGTCAAATCTGATAAAATTATATTACATGTATTTAAACTTTGGAAGATTTTATCAATGGCAGTCACATTTGATGAAATTTGCCTTCATGACAGAATGCTCTCTCTAACATTTTGTGAATTCTGTCAAAGGATTTAAAGACATCTGGAGTTTTTTATTTTTAAGTAACATCATTTGTAAACAAATTTAAAGACCTTTATGCCAGAATGTTTCTGTCAAATCTGTTCAAATTCTGTTGAGCTGGTTCATTGAAAGGCTTGCGTACTTTTAAAAATAGTAAACATATGAAATGAAGGACCAGAATCATGTGTATACCTTTGGAATACCTTTATTTCAGTATGCTCTTTGACATGTTTGTTGAAACTTGTCAGGTTTATTTTAAGAAGAATTTGAAAATAGCATATGTTGACACATACATGACAGATTATGCATGACAGATGCTGGACTATACCATAAGTTCTCCTAACCTTATAGCTAGGAGAGATAATTATGAGAAGGCTCAAACACATGTATCATATAATAGTTGGTCCTCTTTACAAACCATGTCATGATAAACTATCCAGGTATATATGTCCCTTACTATAATGTCCAATGTTATACCATTGCATTCATATGAATCAGGTCACTTCAATGACTCCCATCAACAGCATTATAAACAACACTGTAAATGGTTTTCAAAATCCATAAATATCACTGATGATAAGAACACAACTACATAAAACTTATGCCAATAATCTGTATAGCAGGTGAGACAATAAAATTATTCTGAGTATGTCAATCAACTCATGTTTGTTCCAACTCTCTGAGCTCATCCAGGCATTTCTTCACAGCATACTGGTCCAAAGATGGAAACAGCAGGCATTGACAAAATTCTCAATGTGGGCCTGTACATTTTCCTCCTCTGTCTGCTTGAAATCCCTGGACTCTTGTTCCTTTGCCTGCTTCTTAAATACAGCACTCAAATCCTGAGGAGAGAAAAGAGCAAATGGTGTTCCATAAAACTGATACCTCTTTGTGAATGGTATGACAATGTAGTTCTCTGGTTAAGCTGAGATGGAATTTAATAGCTTATCATGTTGCAAAATTCATTTTCATTTCAAAACAGAAAATAGTAGAGAAGATGTATGGTTTTCAAAGTTTTGAAACAAATCACCAAATTGCGAAATTAAGAAAAGTGAGGGAACGAGTCACATGATCGTTTATATCACTCCTAACATGACCCTGATGAGAACCATCAGTTTTACTTACAACAATCAATCATTTTAAAATTAAAATAAAACCTGTTTACGTGGGTGTCACAAACCTTGAATCAAGGTCAGGATCTAGGTCAACATTACTTGTTTACCAAAGAATACTTCAGGCCAACTGATTTTCTAAAAAAATTCAACTCTAGTGAATAAATTTACATTACAATAGCATGACATGAAAAATAATATTATTTAAAACTGACAAACAAACAATTAAATATATATACATAACACCTTTTAATTCTGAGCGCCAAGCAGGGCAGTTTTTAGTACCAATTTTGTAAGTCTTTGATATGACTCGGCTAGGGATCAAACCCTAGACCTTCTGCATCCGAGATGGATGCTCTAACTACTAGGCCACCAGAGCAGTAGGTCAAATTAGTAGTATTATTAGAAGAATATACCTGCCATACACTTACAACTCCATTGTTGAAGTTGTCTATATAAAGCATCATGAATGATACACTTACAGCTTTGTTGTTGAAGTCGTCTATACAAAGCATCATGAATGATACACTTACAGCTTTGTTGTTCAAGTTGTCTATACAAAGCATCATGAATGATACACTTACAGCTTTGTTGTTGAAGTTGTCTACACAAAGCATTATGAATGATACACTTACAGCTTTGTTGTTGAAGTTGTCTATACAAATCATCATGAATGATACACTTACAGCTCTATTGTTGAAGTTGTCTATACAAAGCATCATGGATGATACACTTACAACTCTATTGTTGAAGCTGTCTACACAAAGCATCATGAATGATACACTTACAGCTTTGTTGCTGAAGTTGTCTATACAAAGCATCATGAATGATACACTTACAGCTTTGTTGCTGAAGTTGTCTATACAAAGCATCATGAATGATACACTTACAGCTTTGTTGCTGAAGTTGTCTATACAAAGCATTATGAATGATACACTTACAGCTCCATTGTTGATGCTGTCTATACAAATCATCATGAATGATACACTTACAGCTTTGTTGCTGAAGTTGTCTATACAAAGCATCATGAATTATACACTTACAGCTTTGTTGTTGAAGTTGTCTATACAAAGCATCATGAACATGTCCAGATTGTTTGCATTGAGGATTATCTGTAAAATATAAACAATTTTGGCATTATTATGAGATAACAAAATATTCACAAACTAAAAGCAACAAGAAAATTATATTGGCAACTATATACATCAAAGAAATTTCCATATCTACAACTTTACGGACAATCTGACAATCCCATTAAAACTTTGTAACTAAAAATAACTCAAAAAGATGACACAACTTAATATTATAAAAGCCCAACTTCTACTGAATAGCTCGCTCCAAAACATCACTTATATACTTGTTGTTACGTAAACAAGAAAGGAGTCACAACCTTCTAGAAACTATCAGAACAAATTTACGTTCAAGAAATCACGTAACTAGCATGATCTACAAAGATGTCCTTGGAATCAACCAATCATTTTTAAAGTAAAGCTCTAATGTCCTTGGAATCAACCAATCAATTTAAAAGCTTGTTTACACTCTGAAGCAAGGTCAGAAAATGAGGTTAACATCTGTTGTTTACTTGTAGAGTGAAAATTTCTAGAAAAATTTCCCAATGAATGAATTTTTAATCCAAAATGTCAAATTTGAAACTGACAAAAATAAATAAATTATTTAAATCAAATATACGTAACACTATTAAACTGGTTCCACTTTCATAAAAGATCTTAACGATGAGTAAGATTTCAGCCAAGTTTTGTATACTGATGTAGTTTAAGAAAGGATAATTGTATTAAATCTTTGCTTTTCAGCAAGCTGTTTAACTCATGGCTTAACACAGAGACAAACATCTTAAATTTCACTTGTATAAACTTACAGAGACGAAATTTTGAGTTGAGTAAATACTAAGTTGAGAAGAGCTATAAAGCAGAACCTGGCTGGTACTTTATTTGTAAAGGACCAACTTTTATATGATTATTTTGCGATAGACTTGCTTGGATTAAAACTAGATATATCTCTATACACTGCTAAATCCCTCTCTGATTTTTTTTTATAGAAATAATGAAACTGAGTATAGTAGTAGAGAAAGTAAAACAACTGATAGTGAAGGGAACAAGAGGTCCATGTGACCTCGATACTATTCACCCACTTATATAACACAAAAGTTGACCATTTCACTAAGGAGGCACCTGCTCAACAACCAGGCTTATGCAGTATAATCTCAACATAAAGTATGAAAACATTCTTCCAAGACATTATATAATACAGATTTTATCTATTTCACAAAAGTCCAATCAAACCTCTGATAAAATAAATTGAATCCAAGCGTGAACAAAGGCAACCAGATGCAAGATAATTTCATACATATAAATTGGTCTCAATCAATATCAAGCTCTTTCAAGAATTTGATTATATAAACCCATATTTTAAGTTTGATAAAAAAAATGTATAAAAAAATAAAGATTTTATGCTGATGACAAGACTAAAGTAATCTCTGATGACAGAGCAGTTACAAAATTGGAGACATGGTGCTTAGTAAAAATGGCAAAGACTCTTGATGAGCAAGGAAGCAATATTGACACTGTTTTATTTAGCTATAGTTATGAAATGTATGGCAGCAAATGTGTGGGATGGTCACCTATCCTGAGGGACAGTTGCTCTAATATCCCCTGCTGTCACCTGATCAGACATAATCAGATTGATATTAGATATTTGGACTATCCCCACCTCGAATCTAGCCCCAATGCAACAGAGTAAAATTCTAAAAGGATTTTGTACATATGCTTGAATGTCCCCATTTTCAATCCTATGTCAAGGCTTAAAAACTTACATCTGATGATATAATAAGAAATGATAGTCTGAAATTCTATTCATCTACTAGGTAATGTAGCATGTTGTTTATGACAGCATTGCTTTAATATGATGCTCTGAATAAGATTTTTTGAAACTTGCCCAATACTAGGTTTATATCTAACAATTTGCATTAGATATATTAAAACTAATTGCACACTACTTTTCAGTGATATGCATGCAAGAATGAACAAACAGGATTGTTATGTCTTCATTTTTGTATCAAAGTAAAAGAAAGCTCATTGTCTAAAGAGTACTATAATAACTTGTATGAATTGACTTACATGGTACTGCACTTGCCCATCAGGACTACAGAAGTAGCGGCAAAGATCATCTTGGTATTTGTGCGAGAGTACTTGAGCCAGTCCAGCATACCAGGTTAAACTCATGTGTTGAAAGGTAATCAGTCTACTGTCAATTTCACACAAAGGGCACCTGTGAGCCCGCCCAAGCAGCTCACAAAGCTCTTCATAAGAAAGACGCAACAATGTCTGCCAAGAAAACAAAATGATCACATTGTACTAGAAATGAGTTTAATGATATACAAAAACTATTAGCATACAATGCATCACAAAGGACCCCACTCTCTATTAATAAACTCAGCAAAGCCTTTAACAGAGGAATCAGTGTGGCAATGAGTGCATCATGAAGGGCCCCACTCAAAAGTTCACTCAGCATGGTCTTATACAGAGGATCAGTGTGGCAATGACCACTGGTCAACATTTGTAGAGACCTGAATCTCCTCATACCAAATGCTTTCCATCTCATTTGGTCAACTTCTGATAAACTTTTTTTGAGAAAAAGTTAATTAAAGTTTCTTCAGTTTTCAATAAAATATAGTCACACTGCAAACCAACATCATTTGCAAAAACTTGAAAGCCCTTCATGCCAGAATGCTTTCAGTAGATTCTTCTAATATGAATAATTATAATCATACCTAATAATGAATCTGTTTTAGAAACTTGAAAGCCCTTCATGTTATGATGCTTTTGTTTCAATTTTGGTCAAATTATATTGTGGATTTGAAGTTATTCAATTTTTTTTTCTTCTAGTTTTAGTAGCTATGGTGTAATTGCAGACCAGCATCATTTATACAAAACTGAAAACTCCTCATTTCAGGATACTTGTGCCAAATTTGGTTCAAATTAGTCCATCAGTTTTTTTTAGAAGTTTAAATGCAAATGTTGACAAAGAAAAGAAAATTGGACCTATGCTAACATATATCAAATTCAGGGCCATATCAGAAGCTCATTTTGCATTTTTAAACATTGACCTAAAATTGTATAAAAGAGAGGGAGAATGATTGTCTGATCTTCAACAATGGGCTTTTCAAAGGTAATTTACAGTAGATTTGTCCTTGTGTTCCAGTTTCTAACTTTCTGGACTATCATTATATAATTTTATTTCATTTAGATTTGTTTACTAAAATTTGAAATTGGGCCATAAACCTACATCTTTGCTGTCTTCTGTGTCACTCCTCCTTTTCCTCTTGGCCTCTTCTTCTGCACGGTCTCCAACCAGCATGCGCTGCCATAACACATCACGACGGCACTTCTCCATTGATTCTGCTGCCATTTGCTCTATCTTTTGCCTGTAGGTTTGATATTTAAAGAGAGTCAAAGAAGAAATGTTACTCTGTGTGTGTGTGTTGTGTCTGTGTCACACGTAAATGACAATTCAGACATACATGTAAACCTCCTTCCCAGGAGTGTTTTTCTCCAGAGATAGAGGGTATCTCCCATTACCTGCTGGAATCTTATGAAAGAGTAGTGATAGTGATGGCAATGAAAACATCAAAGGTGTCTGCAAATTAAGCTAAAAGTCACAATCAGTGTGATGGTATGAGTTTGTGGTTATCATTTGAAGAATCTTATTGACATTAAAACAACATCAGTCCCGTACTGTGCCAATCTTGAGCAGTATCTGGCTGTCAGTCTGCAATCTGAATTTACACACAGGCACTAAACAATTTAAACATCTTGGTGGACTCAGTATAACTGTACTAACATTGCCACATTCATAACTACTGAAAGTACTTTTTCCATTCTGAGAAAGTTTTAGGCTGATTCAACCTGAGTGTTAGGATCAACAATCATGAGGACTGCCACCAGTGTAATCCAGGCAATGATCTCTTAAAAAATGCAATAAATGCTTATGGTGCATATAAGGAAGTATGAATGAAGAAAAAAAATATTGTATTATGTAGTTTAATTTTTTTATCCATTTGTTTGCTAAAGATTCTGCAAATGAAAGTCCTCCCCCTTTTAAGGCCAAAACTCCTGATCAAATTCTGAAAATCAGTAAGTCTTGAACTAACGAGTTATTTCTGTTACATCTATGAATCATATGAAGTAAACATACTGATAGTAGTACATATTTATTCTTAATAGTATGATGTAGTACAAATTTATTTTTTAATAGCATGATGTACATATTTATTTTTTAATAGTATGATATAGTACATATTTATTTTTTAAAAGTATGGTGTAGCACATATTTATTTCTTAAAAGTATGATGTACATATTTTTTTAAATAGTATGATGTAGTACATATTTATTTTTTAATAGTATGATGTAGTACATATTTTTTTTAATAGTATGGTGTAGTACATATTTATTTTTTTAATAGTATGGTGTAGTACATATTTATATTTTCAAAGTATGATTTAGTACATTTTTTTAATAGTATGATATAGTAAAATATTTTTTAATAGTATGATGTAGTACATTTTGTTTTAATAGTATGATGTAGTACATATTTATTTTTTAATAGTATGATGTAGTACATATTTATTTTTTAATAGTATGGTGTAGTACATATTTATATTTTCAAAGTATGATTTAGTACATTTTTTTAATAGTATGATATAGTAAAATATTTTTTAATAGTATGATGTAGTACATTTTGTTTTAATAGTATGATGTAGTACATATTTATTTTTTAATAGTATGATGTAGTACATATTTATTTTTTAATAGTATGATGTAGTACATATTTTTTTTTAATAGTATGATGTAGTACATATTTATATTTTAATAGTATGATGTAGTACATATTTATTTTTTAATAGTATGATGTAGTACATATTTATCTTTTAAAAGTATGATGTAGTACATATTTTTTTTTCATAGTATGATGTAGTACATATTTTTTTAATAGTATGGTGTAGTATATATTTATTTTTTAAAAGTGCAAGGTATATTGTGATTACATCCATCTGTATATCAAAATATCTTCTACAGATAGCTATACATACATACATTTAACCTGATTAATAGCTCACCATGTGATTCAACATGAAATGACCTATTGCCTAAAAATTGACAATGGGCAATGTCTTAAATCCCATGGAATAACTTTGTAATATGGCTGCTAAGTTTTCAATATGTAGAGACAATGATCTTGGGGCAAAATTATGTTACATGTTAGCAGAAAGTCATATTTGTTATACAATTGAATGAGTGGTCACTACAAGTGGAAACTGAAGTAAATTTAAGTTATTTACTTCAGTCATTTTGGCTACCATCCTACAGTACATATAAAAAAGGTCATACAATTGGAGTGGAATACATTTCGTATAGTATAACTGTCGGACATTTATTTGTACAGGTATCTGCCCAGTTAATAGATGGCAAACAAGCTGTGGACCTTGAGATAATATTAAGTTATTGACTTGTATTGACATGGAACAGCACACCATCATTTATCTTATTAATGTTTTTCTCTAAAACCTTGGTATTTCTTTTTAAGAAATCTATGGTGTTCATCAGGAACTAACAGTAAATTATTTCTGGAACCGAACTGCAAACAAGTCTCTAAAGCAATGTCACCTTCATATCTATCTGCCTTTATATTAAGTTTATGGCTAGAACATATAAATAAAGAAATGTCCAAAGGAATGTTAAGAGGTATTCCTTTGCATAGATATTTCTCAACATTCAAAACTGACTCGTGTTCTTGACAATAAATTGATTTTGTTGTTTAATTCACCTTTTCAATCTGGACACATACAACAATCTTTTTCAATGCCTGAAAAAGATACTGCATTAAACAGTTTTAATCATGCACATTGTTCATTAGAAAAAAATTCAAATAATCGTCAGGAATTTCTCCACCATAGATGTATCAATTTAATTATAACTGTGTCTTAAAATATTTCTGAAAATATTTTTTTCTAAATATTTAATATTGAGACTGCCATTAGTAATTTAATTAGTTTAGCTTTTTATTTCACGAGTCAGTCGATATTTAAAAGGTATGCATGAAAAAATGGACGAACAGAGATAGGTGCAAATAATAAAATGAATGAACAAATAAATAAAAGAATCAACAATAATGAATGTAAAAAAAGAATGTGACATATGCATATGAATTTCCACAAAAATGAGAATAAGAGGATAATAAAGGACCATGACATTTCATAAAATGGACATTATAATTTTACCAAAAGGAGATTACTACAGAAAGGTGTTCTTGCATGTACTGTTTTTATTAGAATGAAATATACAAAAAGAATTTGTTTGTTCTATCTATTAAATTGGTAAATATTTGTTTCTTTGAGATGCATTTTGTACACACTGATATAAGCAGAACAACAAAGCACATAGAATGTTCAGCATGTTCTGTTCATCCAAAAGCCACTGTTTTTTTTTTTGTGACAACTTGATCAAGTGCCCAATGTATTCTTAGTTGTATCTCATAGAAGTGCTTCTTGCATTGTTACAATCAATTAAAAGTAGATCTGCTTTGTGTTACAATATTAATTAGATTTTGAGTAAAGGGGGTAAAATTCAATAAACAAAAGGTAGGCAAATCCCACTTATGATGAGAACTAATGTTCACAGTCAATTAATTTCAGCTAAGCAATCGAACACCATTTTAAATATTATTTATGTAACATCATAACAGTATCTAACATTAATCTGTGTTTTATCATATTCATTTGCAAATGTAATTAAGGTGAATGAAAACCAAACTTACATTGACAGGTTTCATATTCATTTGAGTGTGATTAGGATTTTTATTGTTGCTTTAACAATTTTTCAGCCATATCACTATGATGTCCGCAGTGAGGCAGTTTATAGTAATGTCTAGCACTGGGGCATCATGCCGTAGACAGATAGCATGATGTCCCACCCAGTCACGTTATCCTGACACCAGGCTGACCAGTACAAGCACTAGTCTCTTAATGTTGAGCACCAAGCGAGGCAGCTGTTAGTATCATTTTTGTAAGTCTTTGGTATGACTCAGCCGGGGATTGAACCCACAACTTCCAGCTCTGTGGCAGACACTAACCACTAAGCCACTGGAGCGGTCATATTTGTTTGAACAACTACAGAAAGTATAATTAACAATCAACACATGCTTTCAGCATGCTTATAACTTTTGCTTCAGATTTTTGTGAATATTGAAAGAAACGTGTAAAAACTGCTAAACAAATCATTGCACAAATTGCAGAGAATGACTTGTGTTTGTGAACTTGCTTTACCATAATGGTAAAATATTTATATAAAAAAATAGAAAACTAATAACAAGTTCATAAACAAACACATATAAAACAAGAGAACTAAATTCAGATGGTCTGCAATTGTCACAATTCACGTTTTATATTATAACAAATTTAATCTGAACACATATAATTTCATACCCTTTCAATTTGCAGCTAATAAAGTGGACATTATTTACTGGTCAACTTATTGCATCTAACGACACTGCCAATAAAAGCAAACTTGTTAGTCGCTTTTTTCTTCTCATGTTTATTAAATTTAAGAAGCACATTTTGGCTATTGCTTAAGCAACAATTGTATATAGAATTAATTGAAGACAATCACAAAGATGACTTACTGGCTTTACTCATGAATCAGTAATAAGTAACATTTCCAATAATGTTTAATATGGCATAGCGCTTCAAGAACATGGTGAAACTTAAATTTTAGAAGCCAATCCATAATTGTATTATATTCAAATTCATACACTAACACTACACCAAAATGATAATAAACATTTTATAAAATTTCTCATACTTAAAAAAAGATATTATTCCATGTACATGAAAAATATACATACATATATTTAAAATCTAAGGAAGCATGCCATGATCATATTGTATTCAATCTCATATGCTATCTCTTCCCCAAAATGATAAGAAATATTTTATACACAATTTTACGTACTTTGAACAAAAAGTAATTTTCATGTGCGAATTTTGGGGGCCCAAATTATATCTAAATTTGCCTTATCATGGGGTGCGTTATGACAGGGTTGCATTGTAAAATGCTACAAAACAACAGGTAGACCCTGCATTTCATGGGGAATTTAAAAAGTTCTAGACATAGATTGAGATAGAATAGACATGTTTACTTCAAAAACAAAAAAAATGATTAAAGTCAGGTAGAAAATGAACATGATTTTGGAAAAGGTCAAGTCCAAATACAATTATCCATGGATAAAAATTTTAAAAAATTAATAAATTAAAAATTAAAAAACAAACAAACACATGATGAAACATGAGAAATTTTTTTAAATACTAAAAATTCTAAACGGAATTTCTTTTTCATAATGAAATTTTGCAAATTTCATTAAGTTTATTAACATTTCTGAGCACTAGCTGTAGTTTTAGACTACAAAATTTGTGTTAAGGTGTGTATACCCATTTTGATTGCAATTTCATTCACAATGAAAAAAGTGACTCATATTTATGGGGCATTAAAAAAAAAAATGGGATCCACACCTGCCTCAATGTTATAAATAGGTTAATGGGTATAGCATGTAAGTTGTGTTCTTCATTATCTTACACCTCAGTTTTACACTGTAGTCAAACGTTTTTGTACACCGTTGTGCACAAGTTACTAAGGGAGAGGTGTGTATACAATAATTTCTATGCTGTAGTCTTTGCTTTCATACCTCCTTGTGCACAAGTTACTAAGGGAGAGGTGTGTATACAATAATTTTCAATGCTGTAGTCTTTGCTTTCATACCACCTTGTGCATAAGTTACTGAGGGAGAGGTGTGCATACAATAATTTCTATGCTGCAGTCAATGCTTTCATATCCTTGTACACATGTTACTGAGGGAGAGGTGTGCATACAATAATTTTCAATGCTGTAGTCTTTGCTTTCATACCACCTTGTGCATAAGTTACTGAGGGAGAGGTGTGCATACAATAATTTCTATGCTGCAGTCAATGCTTTCATATCCTTGTACACATGTTACTGAGGGAGAGGTGTGCATACAATAATTTTCAATGCTGTAGTCTTTGCTTTCATACCACCTTGTGCATAAGTTACTGAGGGAGAGGTGTGCATACAATAATTTCTATGCTGTAGTCAATGCTTTCATACCCCCTTGTACACAAGTTACTGAGAGAAAGGAGTCAATTTCTATGATTCTGAGACCCAATCTGCATCATCTGGTATGTTGGATATTGAAGAAGACCAATGGCTGCCAGTTTATTCTCTGCATCTGGTAATGAAGGCTGTATGGTGCTGAAGAAGCCCAAATGAATACATTGGCCCAGGTAGAAAGACTGAGAGACAGACTGACTGGTCATTAGTACTTACCTGACAGCTCCTGTTTCCTTGTGTAGCATCTGGTACATGGGTGGCTGATATGTATTGGAGAAACCCAGGTAATTGGGTGGGTCTCTAGGTACACCCAGTAAATGACTAATGGGGGTGAAATCCTTAAGGTCTTTATCCTCAAAAGTGATTTCCTCTGCAAATGACCAAAATATTTACATTTTAATGTAAAACCTTTTTAACTGCAGCTGAATAAAATATTTTAAACTGAGTAGCTTGAAGGTATGAAGCTAGATTTTAAACTAAGTAGAATGAAGGTATGCAGATTTTAAGATTTTAAACTGAATAGCTTGATGGTATGAAACTTCATCAAAGATTTTAAACAGAGTACCATAGACTGAAGGTATGAAACTGCATAAAAAAATTTAAACAGTAGCCTGAAGGTATGAAACTAGTGAAGATTTTAAACTTAGTTGCTTGAAGGTATGAAACTGTAGTGAAGCTTATTAACTGATTAGCTTGAAGGTATGCAGCTGTATCAGAGATTTTAAATAGAGTAGCTTGAAGGTATGCAGCTGTATCAGAGATTTTAAATAGAGTAGCTTGAAGGTATGCAGCTGTATCAGAGATTTTAAATAGAGTAGCTTGAAGGTATGCAGCTGTATCAGAGATTTTAAATAGAGTAGCTTGAAGGTATGCAGCTGTATCAGAGATTTTAAATAGAGTAGCTTGAAGGTATGCAGCTGTATCAGAGATTTTAAAAAGAGTAGCTTGAAGGTATGCAGCTGTATCAGAGATTTTAAATAGAGTAGCTTGAAGGTATGCAGCTGCGAAGTCACATTCTTTTTCAAACAATTTTTAAAGGAATCTATCTGAGGTCTCAAAAGCTGGTAGTGGCAGTGTTTCTGGCCCCATTGTAACCATTTTTCATTTACAATGCAAAGAACTGAATAGATTTGAAAATTAAGAATATTTATGTCTCACTGTTGCACAACCTTCACTCCATTTCTGGGACACAGCTCATAACAGAGAAGTTCTGACACTGACAGAAAGATCAACCTACCATCAAGAGGCTGGTGAATTTTGTGTCCTCTAAGGACCCCAAGTGTTTGCTCATGAGTATGTCGAGGAAAAACCTCCCCACAACTTGTCAGTACAATGAAAAACTTCAGCACAAGGGAACTACGATCCATTTCAGGACCAAGCTGATGGGGATCTTGGAATATTATCAGTCCGAAGCTGTAGCTCTCTTTCTCTGGTTTGGATGATTCAGAATACTGCATAATTTCTTGGGAAAAGTTACTGACTAGGGCATAATCAACCATCTTCGCAAATGATAAATCCTGGAACATTTGAAGATACATACTGTAAATTCTGTTTGTAATGAAATCAAATGTAACAACTTGTTGGATATCGTTATACACATTGCAATCTCTCTTCCAGCTTTTATATTATATTTTAACCCTGATACAATGAAATTAAGCTATAAGGAAATGATATTTGGTGCACCTTGAATTCCCCTGTATTCAGAGTTTACTGCATATATGATATTAATATCAATGATGATGATTATGCTGACTTAAGATACTATTTTAAAGAATGGGATATGTCTGAATGCTAACATTTATGCATACTATGTTTACATGTCACCTGTACCTGTTTGCAATGTAATTTCCTTGTCTGATACTAAAATGCATAAACCTACTTAGCCAAACACTGCAAGAATAAGTAAAACATTTTCACATGACCTGTTTAACAATAAAAGGCTGTAGAAGGTAATGATATTCATTCTAGAAGGAAAATATTGATATACTTCTTTTTCTTTAAAACATTGTACTAACCTAATATTTCCGGTTAACATTAAAACCATAACATGTATGCAAAGGAGGGGAAGTACTTTCCACTTGCCAAGCCATAATACTGCAAAAAATTATTTTAAAAAAAGATCTATCTATGAAGTAAAAGGAAAGGGGTAATAAAGAAAATGGAAAAAAGATATACATGGAGGTATAGAATCGGCCAAGATGTTTCACTCTAATAATTCAGTGCTATCTATCTGCTATCATTCCTATGATGCAAAAGTAGGAATTGAATAGCAGTGGAATATAATGACTGAGTTTTTTGGGTCTCTGTAGTGGGCACTGAATTATGGAGTGAAGTATGAACTTCATGATTTAGCAGAACTTATTAGAGAAACCTCAAGTGAATCAAATACTGCATGAAAACATATATTTGCTCACTGAACAGTAAATCATAATTTCAAAATTTAGTAATCCTAAATAAACATTGGTTTGTTTCCTTACTAAAAGTCACAAATTGGAAGATCAATCAATGGGGACATTATGATGACAGAATTACCGACACATAATGGAAACCTTTCACCCATGCAGCTACACAATGTTGAAGAATGTGTCTGTTTAAAGTTTCACAGAGATCCATCAAGTGGGAGTAGTGAAATGAAACCTGTGCTAACAGATGGACATCAGACAAGAGACCATCTCAATAAAATATGCTGGAATCTGGCAGAACTATCTATGTGTTTACTCACCAAATCCTTAATCTCAGGATCGGTATGATACTGCATCTTCAAACTGGTCATGTTGTAGAGATTTGCATGGTTCAACATATATTCATATAACTGCTGACCTGAACACGAGGGCTTTGGGATAGTTACAACATCTGTAAATAAGGTATTCTTTGACAATTAGAAAACTTTTTTAATTTATAGAGGCTTTAAATGATTTCTCTGAAGTTGTTTGTCATACCTAAAAGCCTAAACATTATATCTAACTTCTTGAAAGACCTGAATTTCTTCATTATATCTGTCACAAAACTTTTTAACAGTCTGTTCACCAGATCATGTATTTCCATAAATAGTGTATATTTCATACCTTTTGAGGAATCATTAATATGCCATGAACATTTTCTTAATTCTTAGGAAATGATAATGATGGAATGAATGGCAAGTTTATTTTGTTCTATTCTGGGAATAATACAATAACATTTGTTGCAATATAGATATATATATATATATATATATATAGGTAATAAACTGGCTTTAGTATTGTCAGCAATTTCAAAGAAGTGAGCAAACTAACAAGTTCAAAGATTAAAATAGAAGCCTACCTTGTTGTAGAAAATTTCTAGAGAAAGATGGAGCATAAGGGTAAACCTTAATGAAATCTATGAGGAAATTCACTACATGATAGTTTGGAGGAAATCCTTTCTGTTCTCCATTCAGGTATGCCTGCACACAGCGCAGGTGGAAATCATGAGCAAATGAGTGAACATGAATAATGTCCTTGCATTTTTCACACTCGTCAACAAACATCAGCTTCATCTGAAAAATGTTAAGAATAATAATTAGAAAACTAGTAAAGGCATAAGTCATACTAAAAACCAAGAGTATGGTTTTTAATGGCAAGATTTAAAATCAATTATTTACAAGCCACACAATATTATATTACTGTATTATTTGTTGATATCTCAATCTATTATTCTTTCTCTTTTATTTATTTTGTTCTTAATAATAGCTTCTACAGAAACATGACCACAACAGTTCACTCTGGTGATTTTTACCCAGGGAGTCTCAATGACCTCAACCTTTAGTCAAGGTATGTGGTGTTGAACTCAAGTTACTGAGTGGAAATCATTAATTTCTTTCTAGACTTAACATGATCATGACCTCTGACCTCAAGACCCAATGATCCACAGGGTTTGTTTATTACCCAAAGTGCAAACCAAAACACAAAATTTGGTCAGGGAACTTACTTTAAAATCCAAGCTACTCTGTAAAACCCATTCTTTGAGTCACAGTGACTACAAAATCAACAGGCCTCTTTTAAATCCTAAGTGCAAACACATGGTATAGAATTAATGTTATTATGAAGAAGAAAAAATAATATTCAACCTTTAGTCAATGTGACCTTGATCTTGGATCATTTTATCTCAAAATCAACATGCAAGTAACCTAGAACTTGTATAAGGTACATATTCCAGAACCAAATATTGCATGCAGAACCATGTTTTCTTCATTCAGTCATTGTGACCTTCCCCTTTGGACCCAATAATCACAAAGATTTTCCCTTAGATAATTGCAAACTTATCCACATGTTTGGTTCTGCATGAGATATATATACCTAATATTTTTGTGCAGAAACAATCTTTTTCTGTTATAGTGACCTGACATTTGACCTTTTAACCAAGGGACAACAAGACTTATTCCTTTCCTAACTGGAAGCCATACAGATTTTGTGCAGTAATGTTGTCTGGACCTAATGTTATTGTGCAGAAATCTTTATATTCTTTCAGTCACAGTGACCTTGATATTTAACCTTTTGACCCTGAAAATCAATATGCTTCATCCTTACACCATGATCAAGTTATTTATCCACACCATTTGACCAAAATACCTGCTGTAAAACTGATGCTATCATGTGCAAAAAAATTTGAATTGACAAACAGACTGACAGGATCTGAGCATAATACACCATGCCTAAAGATGAGTATACAAAACATATTCTGTTCTTAATAATAATAAATTGAAACAAGGGTCATAATGGAAAACATCTGGTATGTCCATCAAACTATTATGTGCCCCTACTTATATAACTTGCACACAAACTCTCTTTTCAATAATGACAGCCATGTTACCATCACAATTTAAATCATATCTATGTCTTGCCATGCCATGCCGACAAAAGCAAGATAAAAAAACGACTATAAAAAAATTAGGTGGTCAAATGTTTGAATAAATGAAAACAGAATTGTGATATTGTCACAAAATGACATTAATGTCCTTGAGATATCAAAACTTTTGTAGTTTATTTAAAATGTATGATGTGTTATTCTGACTAAAATCATAACAGTGAATGACTTCAAAATACTTATTTACACTGCATTGTAATTGATTAAACTTTCTTTGAAAAAGATATCTTGCAAGGGTCCATACTACAGGTAAACCACTGATTTTCTGACACCCCTTCTTTTAAAGCAGCTTCATCTGCATTATACACCTGGTTGGAACTGAAGTGCTTGCTCATCAACTACAAGCTTCTGAAATTTGTCCACACACTCAGCAGCTCCTTCATGGTCTGTGCACCATTTTTCTCCACACACTTTATGCATGGAAATTCCATGATGCTATTTGAACCTTTGAAGCCATCTTTCACTAGAGTCACACTCATGTTCTACTCTTAAGTTCTTTATGAAATAACTGAACCTGGTCCACTAACATCCTGCCAGACAAGTCCACTCCATCATTGTCACGACCATTCCATCATCACCCAGTCATGCTCAGTTCTCTTACCATCCTTCATAATTTTTCTAATGTTCACTCACTTTTTGGAATCACTGTCTGTACAGAATTTCAATATTTTGTCCCTCTTCTTTATATCATAAACAATTGACGAACCAATACCATCTGTCACACAGCTTTCACACAGAAACACCAATGTCCATATTTTTCAACAGTTCTACTTTATCTTGTAGCGATATTTTGACTGGTTTTTACGCTTGACAACACCACTGACACTTGCATCTTTCTTAGAAGCCACAGCTAGGGTTCAATGTAAAATAACTTAAAAATCCCACAAAATATAACCATCAACAATTGCAGTGTAACCAATCCAAGTGAGAGCAAGTACAGTAAACTAATTTGGCAGTGTCTGGAATTTCAGGTGCCCTCTCGTAATTTTGTCCAGAATAAAAGAGGTGCCAGACCACCCATTGTCAGAAAATCAGTGTTTTACATGTGAAAGTTGGTTCAAAGCCTTAATTTTAGGAATGAAGAGGTAAAAAAAGGAGTTACCATCCTTGTTCATGGCTGCTCTACGGATAAAACTCCATAACTTATAAGGCCCCAATTATTAGCACCACATTACATGTCTGACCATCTAACCAATGAAAATGTTACCCTGTTACTTCAGAACTTTTAAGCCAGCATTTTCATGCATGTTCAATACTTCCTTTTAAATCTATGCATTGAATCTGATGACAATTCAATAATGCCAATACAAGGCTTACATGAAACAAATTCCACAACCTTGATCGTGTTTTAGGTTTTTAATTATTACATCCAGTACTCTGAGCACCTCAGATATTACCATCTGCTGGTTAATGAAGGGCAAAACTGGATGATCAAGTGAAAACTACAACCGAGGATGAACAATCACTCACCCTTGTGTGTTGAAATACAGTATCAAACCAAAAACTGCTGATTCTGGTAATGACAGATGGCTAAGCTAACTTTTACAAGCTCTAGGGTAGTGGTAACAAAGGATGCCAGATGCCAGAAAATACTATGCAATCCATTCTGCAACAAAATATTACTCAATATTATATATATATATATATATATATATATATATATATATGAGAACTTGCCTTTCTGCTGCAGTTGTAACAATTAATGACAGGTTATATGTAACATGTACATGGATCTGATGCCTCTTAAGCATCAATTATATCAATCGAAATGAATTGTCCTGAATGTTCTGTTTTTGATATTATCCCCTTCAAATGTTGAGTAGTATATGTTGCCTAGATTTTGCAATATATTCTGTGCAGATAACATGAGAAACTGAGTTCCATAAACCTGTTGGTTGACTGTGTCTGAAAGTCTGCTAGACTCGTAGGTGTAGAGCTTGACACAGAAGTACTCTGCATGGAAGCTGAGTTCTATTAGAAGAATTCCACCTGAAAGTGTCTTCTGGAGGTTGAATATATTCGTGTGCAGAGTAGCCGTCTCTTCAAACTTTTGCTCACTTCTTCTATCCGATCTGAATGCAAACAATAGTTTTAATGAATGTAATTAATGTAATGATTCACTCACCTGCAAAATGTTCTAGTCTTACCCACATATATTGACATTGCTTACATTTACAAACTGGCAAAGTCATTGGCCAATGCTCATTTGTTATGATAAATTTTGTCATGCTTATGTCAATGACAAAAAAAGTATTTATATGTCAACATTAGCCCTAGCTCTAACTTCAATAAGTCCTTTGTTTTCTAGTCATTTATACTGACAAGTCTTGACCCATAGTTTTTCATACAATTATTTAATTTTCCCACCTGGTTTGAATGTTTCTGTCAAATTAACAAACATGCAATTATTTGGTCTTCCAATGCTGACCATTCTCAGGGACTTCAATAATGCATTAACCCATTATCAAACAATAATGCATAACTCTTTTTCATTTAGCTTTGAATAACCTCATTCCCTTGGTAGTCTCAGTCATATGATTGCCTCAGTCAAAATGAATTCTATGTCAATGTAATTATCATGTAAATAACACAATACAGCCACATTCTACTGGTGTCAGTAGTGAATTGATTAGTTACATGTTGGCTGACAATGGGCTATTGATTAAATGAAGACTACCAGTTTTGAATATGTGTTGTCTATAGGATGTGATCAATACATACTAGAAGTCAAGGACATTTCATATTCATGTACTTTAGGCATTATGAATATTATTACAAAAGGTAACAAAATTGTAAGCTGTCAACATACAAGTGTATTTCAAACAAGTTTTGTCTTCATTTAATCAAAATTGCCATTGTTTATTTTACCAAAGTATAAATCCACATCACTGATGTCACCCCATAAAGATAAATTTCATTTGTTTGCAGGTCACTCACCCACTCACCCCACATCTCAACATCTGCTTATGTCTACAATATTACCTCATGTCAAGATAAACAGGTGGTACTATATAAAGTGGCCCTAGTTGTCAAACTTTCAAGTTGGGGTTTCATAATGAAACTTAATGGTCATAACTAGGCTGTCATTATCACTAGATAAGCATTACCTATATCTGCTAATGTAGTTTAAAATAGCAAATAAATAAATAAATTTGTTACAGAGAGTATAAAAGACAATGAAAAATCTGAGGCAGTCAAAATATTTTGTCACAAGATTCCTTCATTAATGTAGTTTTCAAAGTACTCCATGTATTATTCTTCTCACAATATATCCTTCACAACATCACACAAACAAATACATAGCATCTTAAGTACCCATGGGTGCTCTAAATTCCAACTACATTTCTTTCTTATCAAAGAATCAACATACTGTCATATAATACAGTGACCCCTAATGTAAAGAACCCTGTATACTATGGCCAGTCAAAAAAGTTGAAACCCATTCAATTAGCTTCATTTAATTTTATGGCTGCTATTAGTTCTGCTTCAATTTAGTTTATGGATGATGAAATCCAATTATCATTTCATTTCAAAACCTCACATGATCAATTAAGTCACACAACAAATATGTTTGCTCCTCACCCTTTTGGATCGGATTTGTAAAAACATAACTTTCCAAAAATCTTGTTTAAGACAGAGAGTTTTTATGACTGAAATATATGCCTGCAACCTGTAGCCTACTAAAGTAAACTGTCATGATTAAACATGACTTTGGTTTTAATGCTCATGGGAGACTATCACCACATGTTTATCATGTCATAATGGTGATTCAACGATGAAATGGTCAGCAATATATAACAAACCATGCCACTGAGTGCTTAGAAGACTGATAACTGAAAGTGTGATCTTGTGTTTGATAGTCCATTCTACATTTCTGTGGGTAAGACCATTAAGCAAATTTGATGATAAAGTATGCAAATTAGCAAAGGTATAGTTCACACATAATGCAAACATATTGACATGAGACATTGCAGAGTAAACATCTGTCCACAGAGTTACACCACTACCCACCTCGTCCCCAACACTGCTTAAAAAGTTTACATGTATAAAGAAGGTTGGCATGTATTTGAAACAAACTATTTGTTTTATTAGATGTACAACATGCACAATCATGGCACACCTTGCTTGTAAAAACCCTCAATACAAAGTTACCTCACTTAAAATGTAGTACACCTCGTACTCTCAAGAAGATTCTAACAAAAAGAGATCAACATAACTTTATAGTCCAAGCTCATTCTATCTTTTACAAAATTGATGAAATAATTCTGATTTCTGAATCAAAATAACCAATATAAGATGACAATTAGGTTCCTCGTGAAATGCAGATCTAAATTAGCAGCAGGCAGATTTCCCTTATAACAAAGTAACAGCAGTAGATGCCTCACCCAAGAAGATTACAAAGTCTTATAACCTAAAAAATGCTTGAGTTTATTACTTACCTATGTTTATATGAGACAGGTGTGGTGTGTATGTAGTGGAAGCCGATGGTCTGTAAGTATGCAATGTACTGTAGTCTGAACTCCTGTAACAAGGCTCGGTGCCAGTCCTCTTCAATGACAGGTTCATAGGTTTTGTACTCTGGTGAGTCTGTTAGTTTCCCCATAGATGATGACATATTTAGTGGCTTTTTCTTCAAATCTTGGCTGTCCATATGTTTGTTGCGAACACTTCCTACAGATGTGCCTGAACTGTGACGAGACCTCTGCTGACAAAATCATGTTTAGTTAAAAGTACAAAAATGCAGCATCATTTACAATATATGCTGGTCATTTTTAAGGCGATTATAATAAACACAGTAACAGTGATACAAAGAATGGTTTGTAGATGTTTCGATGTCTCATCTAGAGATGGTACCTACCCATATCCCATTTTATGTAAAGAATCCTGAAAATATCAAATGGTCCAACAATCTCAACTTTTATACTTCTTTTGTAAGTACATGTACCATACAGTACAGCATTCTTAATTTGTATACTACACTAAAGGGGTTGTTTGCATTGTAGCAAAGTTTCAAAAGGCATCTCTATGCATCTTCCATGACATGTGTACCAAGTTTGGCTGAAATACCTTAAATGGCTCTGAGAGCTATGCTCCAAAACAGAATCTTTTTTACAGAAAGACAGACATATTGATCGCAATATTTTCTTGAATTACATGCTAGGGAAATAAATACAGCACTGATTTTAGTACATAACAGGGGGATAAAAAAATAGCACTGATTGGTACATACAGATGGTATTAATATAGCACTGGCTTGTACATACCAAGGGGATAAATATAATATTGATTTGTATTTACTAAGGTAATAAATATGACAAGGATTTGTAAATATCAGTGGGATAAATTTGCCATGGATTTGTACATACCAGATGGATAAATATACCCTGGATTTGTACACACCAGTGGGATGAAAATGGCATGGATTTGTACACAGCAGTGGGATAAATATGTTACTAATTTGTACATACCACGGGATAAATTTGCCACTGATTTTTTTTGTATACCATGGGTATAAATATCGCACTGATTTGTACAGACCAAATGTTTAAATATGGCACTGATCTGTACATACCAGGAGGATAAATATAGTACAAATCTTTTTACATACCAGGAGGACATGTGATTGATATTTACACACCAGGGTGATAAATATGGCACTTGTTTTTGTACATACCATGGGTACAATATGGCATAGACTTTTTACACACCAGGGTGATAAATACAGAACTAGTTTGCACATACAGTGAAACCCCGCTATAACACGCCCCGCCATAAAGTGAATTCGGATATAACGCGGTTGCAGCGTGGCTCCCGAAATTTTGTATATTTATTCACACAGGATTTTTTTTTTCATGAGGTGTTATGCCAAAATAAACATGATGTGGTCTTTGTGGTTGTCTTCAATTAATTCTGTATACAATCGTTGCTGACGTGTGTTTCTTCTGTAACTGCACACACAACCAAGCAGCAGACAATGTGGTAATGCGGTGGTTGACGAAAGACACCAACATGTTTTCAGGGCTTGGAGGTGTTATTTGACGCAATCAGTTGACCAGTAAATAATGTTTGCTTCACTAGCTAGAAATTGAGAGGGTATAAAATTGACATGTGTTCAGTTTTAAAAACAATCATAAAAGTGACTTGTGACCATTGCATGTTTACTGCACTTAGTTCTCGGGTTTTACATGTGTATGGGGTTTGTTTATGAAATGGTTATTAATTTCCCCCTTCTTTTTTCTAATAAATATTTTACCGTTGTTACAGAAAATCAAGTTCACAAACGGAAGTCGTTCAATGCACTTTGCGCAAAAAAACGTTTATTATGATTTTGGGGAAGAGATCATGTATGAATTCTAATATAATACAATATATAATACAATAAAGTATAAGAAATAGTGTGTAAAACGTGGCTTCTGAATTGTATTAATTTCACCAGGTCCTTGAATTGTTATGCCTAAACAAACATTGGAGATATAACTTATTATTAATCCAAGAGTAAAGACACATGTTCTTGAACTGCATAAACAACCAAGCAGCTGACAATGTAGTGGTTGATACAAGATTCTCACAATTTAATACACACAAAAAAATGAAAGCAGCCAATATTTTTCTGGGCTTGGCGGTGTTATTAGAGGGAATCATTTGACTAGTAAACAGTGTCGGTTTTGTTAGGTGGAAATTGTACATGCTGGAAAAAAAACTTTATATCAGTGGCGCGTGACCATTACAGACTCACTGCATGCTATGTTCTGGTTCTCATATTTTATGTGTATGGTGTTTGTCAATGAACTCGTCATTACTTCCTTATTTTTTGTATATAAAAAAAAATATTTTACCGTTATGGAAAATCCAGTTTACAATATGTATAGACACCGTTCATAGACTCTGGAACGTAAATTTGCTTCGTCTTTCATAACCTAATTTTCTGTTAATTTTTCTCATTGAATTCAGACATAATGATTTGTGAAAAAAATACTGAATAGTTTAAATACATTTGCAATTTTTGCAACGAAATTAGGTACAGGTATTATGGATTAGCTGCATGCCATGACGATACTATATCAGACGGTAAGTAAATGGTGTTAATACTCTGTTCATGCTATATATTGGACATTATATTCAGACACAATGATCTTGGACAAAATTATTTAATATTTTAAATCTGTGCAATCTTCCAATGGAATTGCATGAATTATGGATGAACTGCGTGTCATGACGGCACAATAGTAAACGATGTTAATACCCCCCTATTTATTATATAACGTCAGTCGGGGTGTTATCGCTCAACATGTATTTTCAGAGGGAAAACAATAAAAATTAGTAAAACTATCTAATGCAAAGAAATAACCTATAAATATATTATCTGTCCACTTTTTTGAATAAGTCTTATTACTGCATTCCATTTAATCTTTGTCCGATAATACTCCGATCTTTTACATTAGACACGAGTACACATATATACGCCAATGCGTTATTTGCTGGAAAAAAATTAAAATACAGTAAAACCCTGCGATAACACGACCCCAATTTTAATGTGATCTAATTTCTTGAACCCCGATTATTGCGTTATAGTGGGGTTCCACTGTACATGTATCAGTGAGATAAATTTATCACTGATTTTTGTACATAAAACTGGTATAAATAATGCAGTGATAGGTACTAACTGGGGTGATGAATATATGTACCTACCAGTGGAATAAATATTTTACAGATTTGTACCTTGCAGTGGAATAAATATGTTACTAGTTTTAGATATGTTACAAATTTGTACCTACCAGTGGGATAAATATGGTAATGATTTGCACATAGCAGACAGATTAATATGGAATCAATTTGTACATACCAGTGGGACTAATATGGTATTGATCTGTACATACCAGTGGATTAATATGGTACTGATTTGTACCTACCATTGGGATTAATATAGAATCAATTTGTATCTACCAGTGTGACTAATATGGTAATGATTTGTACACAGCAGATGGATTAATGATACTGATTTGTACATACCAGTGGGACTAATATGGCATTGATCTGTACATTTTTTGTTTATTTGTTTAGGATTTTTAACGTAGCTTTAACAATTTTTCAGTCATATCGCTACAATGTCTGCAATGAGGGAGTTTATAGTGATGTCTACCACTGGGGCATCATGCCGCAGACATGTAGCATGATGTCCCGCCCAGTCACATTATCCTGACACCAGGCCGACCAGTCCTAACACTAACCTCTTAATGCTGAACGTCAAGCGAGGCAGCTGTTAGTACCATTTTTGTAAGTCTTTGGTATGACTCGGCCGGAGATCGAACCCACGACCTCCCGCTTCCACGGCGGATGCTCTAACCATCAGGCCACCGGAGCGGTTTATTGATCTGTACATACCAGTGGATTAATATGGTACTGATTTGTACCTACCATTGGGATTAATATGAAATCAATTTGTACCTACCAGTGGGACTAATATGGTAATGATTTGTACATACCAGTGGGATTAATATGGCATAGATCTGTACATACCAGTGAGATTAATTACCCTGATTTGTACATGTTTGCCAAGGTACATTATTTGAGCTATGAAAGCTAAATATTGTGTCCACATAGCATAGATGACAATAAGACAGTGATCTCCCCTTAATACAGGATTGGTGAAAATCCCATGAATACTTCATCTTAACGGGAGCAGAATACACATTCTCTTAGAAGCATGAAAACTGCAGCAAGTGAGTGAGTGTACATTCATATTAAGATCTGGAAAGTATTACTGAAGATACATATTTTACTACAAAAGTTGTCTTCTTCAAAAATGTTACCCAACTTAGAATACCTTATGTGCATTGATCAGAGGTGGCTGGAGTTATATGCCTTTTATGCAGCTTTTAGAATAAGAAGGTGGAGAATTGACTCTGTATGCCAATACATGGCTTTTGGAAAAGAAACAATTCTTCCTCCACCAAATCTAATAGGTCATCATGCCACTTCCTTTAGAAGCTTCAGAACAACCTGGAAAACTAACCAATTGTGCTGCAGAAATGGGTCTCATCAGATCTAACGGAGACTTCTGGAATGAAAGGTCTCTGATGATGAAGCAAGAGAAAGTAGACTCTGACTTCTACCCATCTGCCTGTATAATGTGTTGCAGATGATAAAATCATGCCAATTGTCCATTAATACGAAATCTGATAGGCTCTTCCATTTCCATGCATTTTTGTACTCTTTAAAACAGATATACTTAATATTAAAAACTGAACACCGTCCAACCATTTATATTTTTATTATGGACATGCTCCAATTGCACAAGAATGATGCACTGTTGTGTAATGGATAAATGCAGTTTCTATAGTGAGACTAACCAGGCTGTAACTCTGGTGAAGCCTCATCTGTAAACATGTCACTGCCATCTTTTCTTAATTCAGCCATAGTAAAGATGCCTGTATGTATCCAATCAAAGCAAAAATAATGTTAATAAATGTGAAGCATCTACTAAAATAACTGCTGCAATATTGAATTTTCTAAAGCACAAAAATTATCTGCATAACAAGATACAGTTATTAAACATATTATCAATGTCCAGTTAAGAGAACACATAAGCAACACATGTAGGTAAATACAATATCATACCTATATGTAAGTTTATGACAAAGTTATAATAAACCAAAAGATAATGTCTTCAAAAGAAAGGAGCAAGAAAAAGTTGGAAATAATTATGGACTTTCCTTTTCTGAGAAGAGAAAACCTCCAACTTATTCTAATGTATAATGTGTTTTCCAAAATTCTACTTAGCATGAACAGTAGTAGTAACTGAAGTATTCACAAGATTTGGTACCAATCCCTGTATGATGGGGCGATCCCTCTGATTACCAAGATAACTTTTCACAGCTACAAGAATTTAGCTTCTGAGGGCTGGATTTGCAAAGAAGTGATATAACTTACTAAGGTATTATGATCAGGTAACATATTTGAAGAAAACAATATAAAATCCAAATCAACATAAAATACAAGATACCGATTTGCTATCCACACTGACTGACACTGGAGATGAATGTGAGTCCTGTCCTGTGGCTCTGTATTTCTCCAGCACCTTGTGTCTCCATTGTGCAAAGAAGAGAAGGGGTGTGGCACAGTAATGGAACAGCCTGGAGTGCTGTTTCAGAAGCACTATATCATCCTCCTGTTTAAATTAAATTGCAATTACAATAATAGAAGATATCTGTAACGTAAAATGTCAAATTTGTTGTCATGTTGTACATAGAATATCATTATAACCAAAATGTGGTCAGTTTTAATAAGAATAGCAAATTTCAAAGCAATGTTTCACTATTTGTAAGGTCTCTATGTCAACTTCTCTCTTACATAATGGATACTTAATCTCTTGTCTTCATATACATATGTGGATATGTGTGTATTCAATAAGACCTTGAACTGTTCCTGTCATTCCAATTATAAAGGTCTATCCATCTGTCTGAACAACTTGTGTTTATAAAACTGTTGGATAAATGTAACAAGAACTTGTGTTTACAAAACTGTTGGATAAATGTAACAAGAATTATAAGGAATTATATGCCTATGAGCTCCATTTACTGCCATCACCAGAATTAGTGATATAAATGCTAAAACAGACTATGAAAAATAAACCTGATAAATATCCCAACCTTCAAATTATCTGAGTCCTGTTTCAAAAGACAAATATTTAAATGTAAGATACCCAATTATGAACTTAATGTTGAATAAAGTGATAAAAGTCCTATATTACATTTTATAAGCATTAATATTCTGGCAGTTTCTTGCCTGACTTAACTTGACATTCTAATTATTTTAAAAGGCTCAACTTTGTAAATAAAAAATAAAAATAAGCTAATCTTAAACTTACAGAAATTTGGATATTTGGCCCTGCTGTTTTCTTCAGCCACATCAAGTACAGCTTCTGAATCTTCAGCAAACTTTCCTCCTCTGATAGTACAAATGTTTAGCAAAACTTACAAAACTAATTTTCACATGCTATCTTTACAAAAGAAAAAGAAAATGAAACTGATGAGTAATTATAAAGTCCCAATATCATAAATGTTGGAGTTTTATTTCACACTTACAAATTAGTGCCAGGCAATCAAATAAATCAAAAAGATAACGGATGACAATATTATCATTTGTATGGCAATTTTGGATCTGATGCAAGTAACAAATTAATCTCTTATCTACATTTTCTTTATATATTTATCATGAAAGATGGGAACATGCTTTATGGATATTTGTTTCTTTTGCAAAATGGTTTTATGACATGATATGATATGTCCTATGACATGTCAATGATATTTCTTATGACATGATAGTATATTTCGTTAGCCCACTGAAGAATTTATTTACTATTAAAATATAAAATCATCACATCAGAAATGAAGGTATTATTAAAAATTTAAAAGCTAACATGCTAGAAGGGTCTCTCTAGAAGCTAATAAAAGTTATGGAGAGTTTCTGGAAAGCAACTGTGTAAAGGCCGAGGTTGGTGGTTCCTTTGAGTGCCATCTTGTTCCACCAACTAAATCAATAAAAGTACTTTACAGAAGTTGTTAGATTGTACAATCAATGTACACCTGCATGTAAACAAGTCCAAGTTTCAGCTTAAGTTTTTAAAATAAATTTAAATTTAGATAGGTTACCTTTTTTAATGCCTCGTCTGATTTCCTGTGCCTGTTGTCCATGCTGTGTGACAGGGTCTTTCTCATTAACCGGAAGATTTGCACGGACAGTTTTCCATGGGAATACATCCTTAAATGTTGTGTCAAATAAGAGACTTGGGGTCCTGTCTTTTGCTGTCATGCTATTGGTGCGTCTAATGTGTTCCTTGGAGGATGGTGTGGACGATCTAATCAGATGATCCACATCTGATGTGTTGATAAAAGGGTTCTGGCAAAAATATTGTAAAAAATATCAACCACTTTTTTTCAGCCACAGGTGTTGATTTGCATTCTAAATGTTATTTTGAGTAATGTTCTGCCAGGTATTATGGGTGTGGCTGGTATCAGGTTCTTGCATGTAGATTATTGGAATGATATAAGTGGCAAACTAGTTTAAATATAATGTAGCACCAGTTATACCCATAATTTTTGTAAATAAATACTTACAATGACTTGTAAAACAGATTTCTACAAAAAATTCTGTTTTTGCTGTTGTCCACTAAAAACATAAATCTAGCTTAAATTTAGACATAGTAATCTGCTTGAAGACCTACAGTCAGCATTTTAAATCTGGAATTGGATAAATTTAACAAATTTGAAAATTGTCCTTTGCTTCTATTATCATTATTAATCAGCATCCGATGCTGGTATTGCTATGTGCAGAGTCATAGTGTAGAATTATTTTATGATACTATAACACTGATGTGAATAAAACCAAAAAAAAATGATTCTGCCAGGATTTGATGGCAAAGAAATCAGTGTGGTAGTTCTGATGACCAGCAAATCAAGAGTCAAAAACATAAGGGGTGCTCTCACCTATGGATGTAAATGTTAGGAAATAAATTCTTAGGTCATACTCACCGGAACAACTGCCAGGTCACTGAAGAGGTAGTGGTTGAAAAGACCCATTTTCTGGGTAATGATACTGTTCAGAAGATGTGCCCGGGCATTATGCCACTGTACCAAGCGAGTTAAATACTTGGACAAGGAACTGTTAAAATCACTTGCCCAGTTGTATGTGAACACAACTATCTACAAATTGAAGAAACACAAAATATAAAGAAATAATTAAGTCTAAACCAACAAAAAGCATCAGGCTTAAAAAATAATACAAAAATGAATGCAATGAATGTTTGAATAAAAGAAAAGTGACAGGTATAGTATAATAATAATAATAATAATAATAATAATAATAATAATAATAATAATGCTTTATTTATGGAGGGTGACTCATTAGTCAAGAACTATTCTCCCTTGAGGCCCTCTTAATGAAAGTATAACAAATACACAATGTGTGAAAAAGCAATAATTAGTGCTTATATTAGCAGGTTTCGTTTGAAAATACTAAATTCCATTATCTGTTAGAAACACATGCATGCTCCTGATATCTCTTCTTAAATACTCTAATATTTTCAGCCGATTTTAAATGTAGTGGAAGCTTATTCCACAGAACTGTACCAGAGTATTGAAAACTCTTTTTGAATTGCTCTGTTCTTGATTTTGGTACTAGAAGGTTTCCATGTGAGATTGATCTCAACTGGTATTGTGTTGAAAAAAGCCTGAATAAGTCCTGAAGATACTCTGGTGCAGTTCCATGTAGACATTTATATAAAAGAGTATGCCCCATGCCAGGCATATTCTAATAGTCTTGAAAGTAGGCACTAATCTTTAGGTTTCTTTCATATCCCAAGTGCAAGCTATCTGAATAGTCTGACCAAGGAACATAGTCTAGAACAAAATTACTGTGAGAAAAACTCATATTTTCCTTCAGTCAAGAGTTATCCTGATATAACTCTAAAATCAATAATCTTCATCCTTACCTCACCCCCAAGGGTATCAACAAAGTTTAGTTATGCTATGTAGTCAAGAACGAAATTACTTTTACCGGTATTACGACTCTATGGTCTTAAAACAGATGAAAGAAAAGAGTGAGAACCAACAAGTTTTGCAAAATTTATTGTATTTCTCTAGAATATTAAATAAAAAATTTAAAAATAACTTACAGTATTGCAAAATAAAACCCAAATAATCCTGGAATTTCTAACACAAGTCCTAAGGTATAAAGTTCTGAATGAAATATAGTGATATTACAAAATAAATCCAATGCTTGCAGTGTTATATGCCTGTGGTGGCCTGTATCATAGTGATGTGCCAACAGTCTTTTGTTGAATCAAAATAATACAATCCAGGAACATTACCTTATTTGAAATTTAACTATAAATCCAAATCTCCCTTCCAAAAATGGTATTTTTGAGCACATTGTATTTCAAGAGAAGAATACCTTGAATTAAATAATTTGAGTAAATTCCAGCCCAAATGAAATACTGGACAGAATAGCAATACAACTGATTCTGCTCAGATCTTATATCAGTAATGATCTATTTCTATAAATATTTATATAAAAAAATGATTATATAGTCATCTACTTGACCTAATGTCACAATTAACATTTTCTATTACAAAAATATATTACCTAATGGAAAATTTCACTCTGAAAGGTTCCAAATGTTTACAAGATAAAGTCTTAGTAATATTTAGAAAGTCTATTACTAAATTTTTTAAATATAATACATAGTTAACACAATATCCTTGACTCAGACCAAGATAAATATATACATAGTTAACACAATATCCTTGACTCAGACCAAGATAAATATATACATAGTTAACACAGTATCCTTGACTCAGACCAAGATAAATATATACATAGTTAACACAATATCCTTGACTCAGACCAAGATAAATATATACATAGTTAACACAATATCCTTGACTCAGACCAAGATAAATATATACATAGTTAACACAATATCCTTGACTCAGACCAAGATAAATATATACATAGTTAACACAATATCCTTGACTCAGACCAAGATAAATATATACATAGTTAACACAATATCCTTGACTCAGACCAAGATAAATATAATACATAGTTAACACAATATCCTTGACTCAGACCAAGATAAATATATACATAGTTAACACAATATCCTTGACTCAGACCAAGATAAATATAATACATAGTTAACACAATATCCTTGACTCAGACCAAGATAAATATATACATAGTTAACACAATATCCTTGACTCAGACCAAGATAAATATAATACATAGTTAACACAATATCCTTGACTCAGACCAAGATAAATATAATACATAGTTAACACAATAGCCTTGACTCAGACCAAGATAAATATAATACATAGTTAACACAATATCCTTGACTCAGACCAAGATAAATATGTTTTCTTTCCTAATGTACAAATTATTCAAAACGTTTGGTCAAGGTCCGTGATCTGGAACTCAAGATGTCTGCAACTATTTTTCTTCAAGTCAGAGTGTCCTTGACCTCTAGATCTCTAAATTAATAGGCTTTTACTTTATTTTGTGCAGGGGGAATGTGGTAGATCAGTTGGTAGAGCATCAAACTCATAATCCAAGCATCAATGGTCAATACCGATCCAAGCCATCCTAGTCAGCTGCCTTGAAATGTACTTGAAAAGGTACTTGGATGCCATCAACTTGGCATAATATAGTCAATAAAGCACTAAATGCACCCATATCCCACACACACACACACAAGCCATCTACAAAAGCTGTTATGCAAGTTATATGACTTTCAAAAAGTGAAAACCAAATCTTAACACTGTCAACGCTTCTGTCAAACCATTATCAATGGAAAAATGAAACCTATGTTTTACTATCTGCTAATGCTGGTAACACAAACCATTTTTATAAGCTATAAGAAGAAAAGGGGCTAATAATAGTTGATAAATATTTATTGAAAGAGAAATAAAATAAAGGCTATAACTCATAACCACACTTAAGTTATTTACCTGCTTGTGTTTAATGAAGATCATGAGAAGTCTCTGGCGTGGTACAAAGTTACTTTCACTCTCGTCTATCACAGTTTTGTCAGTAGCTGTGCTTGGGGTTGACGAGTAGAACTTCTGGTTTGTTTGCTTACTTAGCACTGGGAATAAAAATATCGTTAGCATCATTGCAAAGCTAAAAGTTGCATTTTTGTTGGCACTTAAATTCATGGAAAGGACTTGCAGAGAAATGTTATTTTTTTCGAGAAAACACTTTGTATTATTGTTGATTCATTTTGTTTAAAAACAACAAGATTTTCATTTTTCAATAACTATGGAAATAAAATACTGATTCTGCACTTTTAACTGCAAATAATACTGAAATTTCTTCTCAACATTGGAGTAAACCTCTGTGTGCCAATTTTGGAATTTTAAGCTCAGTACAAACATTGAAACTCTTATCTCCATAATGAATCATATCTGTGAAAAATTTGAAGGAGAAATAACTTTTTCATGCAATGAGTTTTGTTTGATTTTATTGCCATCATTGATCACATTTGTAATAAACCATCAAATAATGTTAGATACTTTATGTTAACTACCAAATAATCTTAAGTGTTCTATTGGTTGACTCAAACATGTTGACCTGACATACTACCATGACTACTAGCTAATTTGCATGTAACATTTATATGCCTTTAAACTTTATGTTTTACTCTACCCGTTTATTTGATTTGATGCAAGAGATGTAACTGATGTGATAATACAAAGCAGGTCTACTTAATAAGCATTTCTACATGTGAGAGATCAAAATACAATCGACACATAATTATGTTCTCACAGAAATTCTAGTGGACATATATTTCTTATTGTAGAATTAACACTTTTATTTTTCATGTTTAAATACACATAAGCATATCACATTCATGATGATTACACTATACTGAATTCAAAGGCAGAACTAAAACATTGATTGATATTTATTTCTTAAAGTGCTGCCACTAGTAGACATTACTGACATTTCCATGAAGTAAAATTTCTTCGAATCTTGTTATTTACAGCATACTGATTATATATATACAAAATGCAACAAAATATATGACACTGTATTAAGACTTGGAAATTATGTTGATTGAAATTTCTGGTCACTAACTGCTGTTTCAATGATAAAACAAGCAAGATCTAAGTTTCATATACCAGTTTTCATTAAAATTTTCTACATGTCCAACAATTTGGGTCCTGTTCAATTGGTAATTTCTTTATTTGAAAAGAAATGGGATTCATGCCTGATTCTGTGTCGAATGTTGTACATGACTACAAGAAATGGGATTCATGCCTGATTCTGTGTTGAATGCTGTACATGACTACAAGAAATGGGATTCATGCCTGATTCTGTGTTGAATGTTGTACATGACTACAAGAAATGGGATTCATGCCTGATTCTGTGTTGAATGCTGTACATGACTACAAGAAATGGGATTCATGCCTGATTCTGTGTTGAATGTTGTACATGACTACAAGAAATGGGATTCATGCCTAATTCTGTGTTGAATGTTGTACATGACTACAAGAAATGGGATTCATGCCTGATTCTGTGTTGAATGTTGTACATGACTACAAGAAATGGGATTCATGCCTGATTCTGTGTTGAATGTTGTACATGACTACAAGAAATGGGATTCATGCCTGATTCTGTGTTGAATGTTGTACATGACTACAAGAAATGGGATTCATGCTTGATTCTGTGTTGAATGTTGTACATGACTACAAGAAGACCAGGGCCTACATGTTGAACAGATGAACTAATAATCAGAGCGTTGTAGAAATATTTGAACAAAACCTTAACAAATCATTGATGCTTCTACTAACACGGGCTCAACATAAAGTAAATTTCCAATATGATTTAAGGCAAAGAACTCATATTCCTTCATATTCCATATGCCTTGCATCTGTTACCTTACTTCTATTGCCTTGGTTCTTTTATCTTACTTATACACATACATCCCAATATTACAACTTTGGTTGAAATGCCAGTAGATGACTCAATACTAATTGGAGCTATATACAATAGATATTTAGACAATGATAAGTACCCCACCATCATGACTGTTTAAAGAACATAGTTTTGGTGTGCAATAAATTTAATTTCCAGATACACCTACATTGCTAGACAGATACAACAAATAATGGAATTAGAACCCTTCAACTCAGTTTTTAAGCAAGGCTGAATAAACTCTGAAATGTGGGTCACAATAATCCAATTTTTGTGTGACCTGCACCTTCATCTCAAGATATACATCAATGGCAATGTGTTCTAAATTGGTGTACTGAAAGAAGTGTTAATGCCCAGACTTATGCATTGACACATGGACGTGAGAACCCTTAGGTGTAGATGGAATCCTATATGTACAGCTTGCTTCTAAAAGTGAAGGTAATATAGATTCTTTTGATAAGATATACTTATCAGATGATACTAGTGATCATGTAAATACATTTATAACAAAGCTCAAGTACCTTTCTGGGTTACCCCTGTTACTAAGTGTCCACTCTCCTCTTCTGAATCACTCTCTATACTGGACTGCCATTGGCTGAAGTTTCTACCAATCCCAATGAAGGTATCTATTTTACCCCGAACAAAGTTCACTGTGGAAACTGCATCTACAGAGGTCTCCTCAGAAATATTACTAGACTGGAAATACATTTATAACAATATAGTTAAATGGACAGTGTTTCCTAAGAAAAATATCCCCAAGTCCCTGTAAAGACAGACTTGGTACGTTAATTGCAACTAATCTTTAGTTGCACATATGACTTTGTCTTTTCATGCCAAGCATGGAGTTTGGGGATCTTATAAGTCAGACACAATGATCAATGTCCACTGCATATCTGACACTGTCTTTTTATTTCTATCATGTGTATATTGTTACAGGATGGAGATTTCAATAATGTGTCAGTTATTAAACCATGAAAAACAATGGGGATAAATCATTGTAGGGGGATTACTACTACTACTACTATTACTACTACTATTAATAATAATAATAATTATAATAATAATATCCAGGAACCAATATTGAATTTGTCTTTTCATGCCAAGTGTCTGTGTATGGTTATAGGATGTGGTTATTAGTTTCAAAGTTATGCCCAGGGTCAAAGGGTTATGCATTTAATAATAATAATAATAATAATAATAATAATAATAATAACAACAACAACAACAACAACAACAGAAACAACAACAACAATAATAATAATAATAATAATAATAATAATAATAATAATAATAATAATAATAAGAGGAATTGCAAAATCTCTTGTAGAAATCCAATTCCTGTTGGATGTGTATTCCAACAGTTTGATAAGCCACATAATGCAGATGGGAAGGATGTGAAAGAGATTGAGATGAGTAAAATATTCCATAACTAATGAATGGAGGGCTGGTTGTAGAGAAATCTTACTTCTCCCAGATCACTAAAAAGTCCAGCTGGGAAAAATGTTGTTATGTCTTGCAACAGAATCTAACATATTTTTTTAAAATTTTGTCATCTTGTCATGCTGTGGTCAAAGTTGATGAGACTGACCTGAACATGCATGATGAATCAATCTATGGTCTTTGTAAATGTCCATGGGCTGAGGATGAAGCCAAAGTATAAAATCAGCATAGAGTTCCTTATAACTCAAAAAAAGGGACATGCAATAAGCTGGATGGAAAGGGGTATGAAAATCAATCAGATCGAGACTAATTGCAAAACACATCCCTCTTGATGCAAAGCCAGATTGACAATACCATCTTCATTACGAACTTCTGCATACCTGTGTATTTGTTAGCCAGCTTATATCCATAAACAGTCTAAGTTTTTTGTTGGTTTTTGGCACCGGAGAAAAAAGGTAATAAAAGATCGGAGTTCAGTCTGTGAACTCTCTGTCACCTGTTTGGTAAAATTAGAGCTGATCTCAGCCAACATAATTACAATCTTCTCAGGATCACTTCCATCATGGAAAGGGATGATGAAAGGGATTGGATAAATAAAATCTTACGACAAATTTTTAAAAAAAAACTTGAATCACCTATTCATTTTGTAGCAAGAGGGTACGTACAAGACTGTCCCTAAAATAGGGTATTGGTGAGTGGTTTGGGTGTAAAGATGCTTGAAGTTGTTGGAAGGCTTGTGGAAGGAAAAATCCTGTTTGTCTTTTTTATTATATTGCCTCCAAACTGTTGGGAACTATGTCATGCCAAGTCAAAATGTTGCTGAAACTGCTGATAAGTAGGATTCTGCCTTTTCTGCTTCTGCCTAATATCATCTCTACATTGAGAGAGTGAATGAAGTGGTGAAAAGCTGTAGTAGGTGGATATATATATATATATATATATATATATATATATATATATATATATATATATATATATATATATATATATATATATATATATATTATCAATAACTCCATGGAAAAGTTGTTAGTCATCAATGTCAAGGTGACCATATTTTCCACAAAAAGTCTGGATGCACATGCAAAATATAGCAAAGAAGTTAACAGAACTGTGGGGTTATCATGTTCACTGGTGCAATGTTCTATTCTAGTCTCAGAATGTTTATTGTTCATTTCTGAATGAGAGCAATACAAGTGGGAGAAAAATGACAGGGCAACTGACTCTCCAAATAGAAGGCCTTTGAGATATCATTGACTCTTTGAATGACTCTTTGAATTTCTCTAAACGATGGTTGGAGATTTCATTAATCTTTGCTGACTGCATTAATAGAGGGAAGAAAAGGTGTTCATCCACATCCTCCATGTTTAAAGAGGCCGTGACCTTAAAGACCTGGCTAGTGCACAGTGCCAAACCATTAAGACTTTTATGCAAAGATCTTTGTGGATATTGAGATGTGAGAGTTTGATGCTAAAGTTTGAACTGGCATACAAATGTACACACTGAGCCAACAAGAAGTGCAAAGGGGAGGTAACTTTTTAATAGACTTTCTTCCTTTTGTCTATGTGATATATAGACATGGAAATGCTAGATTTGATAGGTAGCTAAGATTACTTGTCTAATGTTAATTGGGGAATGTAATCAACTGAGAATAAAACTGATTTAAGAAGCTCACAGTTAGTGGATGTCTGCATGGATTGTAGATAATTCCTACTGGGAATTCTTCCATTTCCTTCCCTGGGATGACTTTAAATATCTTGATGTTAATGTCAGTGCAAATGTTGCCAATGATGTTTTGAAGCTCCTGCAGTATAAAGTCTACTGAGAACTGAGACTTCAGGCATAGTTCTAGCTGAAAAACTGTTGGAACACCTGCAAACAGAAAATAAAGAAACATTGCCTAATTCTGCATGCATGCATTGCTTTAAGAATTTTGACACTTGGTGAAACAAACTGTCTGACTCGCATAAATTTTCAATATTTTGGACCTGACTAAAAAATCTGCAAAAATAAAACCACAGAGAAATTCCCTCATATATTGTAGATGCAAGTGGCACTGCATCCATACTGCTTTCAATTTGACCTAGTAAACACTTATAATCTTATGCTTCCGCCAAATCACCTGCACCTTTAATAGACTAATCATTCAGGCTCTTCCACCTACTCCCTACTGACCTCCATCAAATATGCACACAGGATCTTCTGACTCATCCATACTGACCTCCAACAAATATGCACACAGGATCTTCTGACTCATCCATACTGACCTCCATCAAATATGCACACAGGATCTTCTGACTCATCCATACTGACCTCCACCTTTGACCTACTAATGACTCAAAATCTTAGACTTCTTTGAATCTGATTTAAGCACAAGATTTAAGAATAAAATGCAAATAAATTCAAAGCTATTTTCAAAAATCTTTAACTGCCAAAAGGATGTGAGGACAAATATAAATAATGATATGACTGTCTTTGTTGAAACTGGTCAAACTTTTCACATGCTTTACCTTTTCACAGATGAAAATCAAAGACTAAAACAATTAAATACATTTGTCAGCTTTAATAACTACAGTAAGGCTAGAGCCTTAAAAAAAAAGCAATAAATATCTTTAAAACTACATATTTTCCAGACATAATTTTTCACTCATACACTTGCATGGTAGTTACAATACATTTAAGGATAGAAGCTTTAGTTTATATAAACAAGATTTTCGCCTGCCCAGTAACTGAAACATCTGAAATATGACAGCTAATGTTTTAATAAAAAAAACTTATGTTTTGAAGGTCAAGATTTTAAGGCTTTACACTTCTTTTTATTGTTCTTAAATTAAATTTTGTGTAGATTCTATATTTCTGCATTTCAAAAATATCTTTAGACAAATATTTAACTGTATACCTCCCTGCCGGATATATGAAAAGCTATTTAATAAAATATTTAAAAAATGTTTGCAAATTCATTTTCATGGGTATTAATTTTCATTATTTTAAAAAATACATTTTTCAGTGGTACTTAAATTTATGGAATGGGGATTTACTGTTTTTAAAGAAAGATCATATATATTTTTGTTTGTTTACAGGAAACAGCAACCACTGAAAACCATAAAAATTGATAATTCATCAGAAATAAAGACATCACAGTACTCTACCATTTTGACAACAGAAGCTGAACCAGTCCTCCATCAATAATGTGTAGACTTTGTGCAGGTTGCCAAAAGTGCCACACTGGTACTTCTCCAGTAGTTGACTGGTACTCTCCTGTACATGACTTCTAGAGGGAATTTCTGACTGGTGACCTGGTCGAATCTGCTGCAGGGTTGAGGTACCAAAACTAATAAGATCAAAGGTCTAAAGAAAATAGAAAGATTAAAAATATTTCATAGGAAATATGAATGTCTTATGTTAAACAAAGTGGTATGATAAAGATTCCCACAAATTCATAAAAAGAAGATCAAGATGAACATATGGACTAAGAGAGAGAGAGAGAGAGAGAGAGAGACAGAGAGACAGAGAGAGAGAGAGAGAGAGAGAGAGAGAGAGAGAGAGAGAGAGACAGAGAGAGAGAGAGAATCTTCAGGGAAATAATAATCTTTTGTGGCATGACTCACCTTGTGAATGTCAGGTGGAGGGGACAAAACTCTCTTAGAGGACATGATGGCCTCCTTCAGAGATTGAAGGGGAGATTGATTCTGCAGGGACTGACGTCTCTCAAGTTTAAGATGTGCTGTATCAGGTTTTTTCTTCAAAACCAATGAGAATTTTCTCTCATGGATATCTTCGACTAAAACACAGAAAAAATATTGTGGAACTGGCAAGAATTGAAAAATACGGTAGAATAACTGTAAAGGTTAAATTAACATTCATACCTAGTACTTCGTTAAATCCAAAACTAACTGTATTGTTTTCCTTTTAATAACCTGTCCTAATACATGACTATATAACTGTTTGTTTGAAATGCTTCTGGATACTCAAATTGCTGCAAGTCTTGTTATACTGGAGATGTAATTGCTGTTTAATTCTTACTTAACATACTGCATACACCTAATTGTCAGGTCCAACTGTAAAAAAAAATCTGCCATTGCATAATGCATCAGTCTATATTTGGTTTTCCTAATGATTACTCCTAGCAAACTGCATTGACTCGGATCTCCCAGATACATTATGCAATCTCATATTTTTGTCTATGCAGTTGGATCTGACTTAATAATATTTCTTACCATAACAATATGTCCATTTTCCAGATGCCTTCAAGATTGACAAAATGCACTCTCTTATGTAATGAACAGTATTATACATATAAAAAAGCAAATATTAATTTTGAACAAAATATGTTGATGAATGTATTGTCAATTGTGCAACTATGAGGATTCTTATTCAGTTTGCAATGTGTTCATGAAACATGGATAGCATATAACAGTACTTAAAAACTTAGCAAAATTCAAACTTAAGCAAAGAGATGGATGGAGAGATGGACAAGGGTATCCCTGTATAACCCTATAATTGGGAATTTAAATATGGTTTGGACAAGTAGTGACTAATAAACTGTAAACTGTGCAACTACATATTTACAACACTGCATTTGTCTTCTTTTTTTTTTTTTATCATGTAACAGGTATAATTACACTAACTGGAATAATCTGCTGTTATTCCATTCTATAAAAGTCCCTAAGAAAATCATGCATATATTTGTTTTCATTGAGATTTGCTAAGCAGTGATAAAACTTGTGTTCAGTAGAAAGCAGAATTAGAATAAATATTTATTGAGCTTTGGGTTTTTGTGTAGGATAACAAGGCAAACTGGTTGATCGTTAAGGTCAAGGAATGGTCATGGCACTAAAAATTCCAGCTATTTGTTTCAAATGAAACTAATTCCAGAAAATGCAACATAGCTTGTGCTGACTTTTGGATACAGTATGTTGTCTCCAACATTATTAGGGCCAGTTTGGTGCATCAGAACTTTTAAGTAATGTACCGGATTTCATACAAATGTAGAAAAAAGAACAATATGTATATGTAACTTGATCAGTGTAGTAATAATTTGAACAGAATAATGATGGAAAAATATATGAAACTTGATCAGTGTAGTGATACCTTGATTGGAATAATTAGTAAATGTATTTGGAACTTGAACAGTGAAGTGATAATTTGAACAGAATAATGACGGAAAAATATATGAAACTTGATCAGTGTAGTAATACCTTGAAAAGAATAATTAGGAAATGTATATAGAGTTTCATCAGTAATGATACCTGGAAAAATCTGTTTTTGATATTTAGGAATATTATATGCATTCATTGCTATATTTTAGGTAAGCAAATTAAATTAGTAATTATATCAGTTATTGGCACAGAATTATATGCTGAAAGTATTCAGAATAATGTCTTCTTAGTACTTGTAGTAATACCAAAGTGTGAATAGGATACATGTCTGCTTTTTGTTTTTCCAATCTTTTGAAACCATGGTACTTTTCTCAGGTAATGGCTTTATAACTGGATCAATATTTAGTCTTTAGAAAAATTATAAACTCTGAATTCGTTCAAACCCTTTTTCATGGAAAAGTCTGATTTATCCACTTATGATGATACAGAGAGCCATGATACTTTTGTTTGATTAGGATTTTTAATGTAGTTTTAAAAATGTTTCAGTCATATCACTACGATGTCTGCAGTGAGGCAGTTTATAGTGATGTCTAGCACTTGGGGATAATGCTGCAGAAATGTAACATCATGTCACACCCAGTCACATTATCCTGACACCAGTCCTAACACTAACCTCTTAATGCTGAGCGTCAAGCAAGGCAGCTGTAAGTACCATTTTTGTAAGTCTTTGTGTATGACTTGGTTGGGACACGAAGCCATGGCCTCCTGCTACCGCAGCGGATGCTCTATCCACTGGGCCACTGGAGCGGTGAGAGCCATGATACACTGTAGCTCCTGGTCTGGCTATTTGTCAGGCAATAACTAAATGTCTCCTGGTCTAGTTATTTGTCAGATATTAACTAAATGTTTGTCTCATGGTCTAGATATCTGTCAGGCATGGACTGAATGTTTGTCTCTGGAGACATCCTTAACAGTGTTAATACTTTCTGAGAATTGGAAATCAAGATACAGATGATCATAAAATATCAATGTTAAGGCAGATAGAATCTATATTTTCTGATCTGGCCCATGAATCTCCAAATGTCTTTTATTTGCCTTTTGGTGCATATAAACTATGTTCTTTCTCCAGATAAATTAGAAGTACCATTTTAAACATTTTCAGGTTATGTTAGTTTCTGTGGAGATATGTCCATAAATTATGATATTTTAAATAGCAAACACTACATAGGTTCAATATACACTTTATTATACATATAAAATAATATCTGGTATAACGGGGGCACGTCCTGTCACATCACACTGCACCAGCCCAGCTGTGAATTTTGTGTAAGTATAGGAATGCTTTAGGAGTAGAGACTTGTGGGAGTTTGTACAAGGGTTGTGAAGTGTGTCTGACACTTGTATGTGGAGCCATAAGGGACTAATATGAGGTATATAGGGAACCAAATAACCAAAACTCGACAAGTCTGATAATGTGGATGCCATGGCAACAAACATCAGCTGATACTCCATACATGCACCGTTGGAAGCAGGTATGAAGTATATATGGGCATAAGAGTTGGGTACCTATAGGTACTGACACAAATTGGGGTTCCAAAGCCAAGTTGTGAATGCATGAAACCTGGCAATGGCCCAAACAAAGTGAAGGGAGTGCTGTGACTATGGAACAGCAAGACTGTAACAATGGCTCCCAATTTAAAGTAAATGCAAGGATATATACAGATAATACCATGCAACTCCAAATGTCTTTTATTTTCCCTTTGGTGAATACAAACTATGTTCTCTCTCCAGATACATTAGAAGTACAATTTTTAAACATTCTCAGGTTATGTTAGTTTCAAAACAACAACTTCAGTGGAGATATGTCAATAAATTATGATATTTTATTATTTTTTTTAAATTTCAATATCTGAAAATATACCAGAATTGAATAAAATTGGCCTTTGAAAAAAAAATGGTTTATTTGTGAAAATCAATTCTGACTTGTTCAATTATACCAAAGAGTATTTAGAGATGGAGAAGTTTTTGTGTTTGGATTTTACATTTGTAACATTTGGCATCATATGACCTCTACTTTAAGAATGCTGTCTTGTAAGATTAACTGAACTCTACAGCAAACTACAATGACCCATGTGCAACCACACTTTATAGTTATACTTCAGTGTAACTACATATACAAACAAAACAAATGAACTAAATAAATAGGTGCAACTTTTATCATCTCTTCCTGGTATTCTATTAAATACTACTGTAGTCTGTATAAGACTCATTCAGATTTTATTGTGTTTTTCCTGGAGATCTGCTAAGCAGTGAAGAATATTATTTGCATTCAACAGAAAGCCATATTAAAGTCAAAAGAGATGAGGAAAAGTTTTTCTGAAGAAAGACAAAACAAACATCACTTACACTTACACACAAAAAAATCCCTGAAAATGCAGCCTAATAACTGCTTTTCTTTTAACATGTTATATCCAAGTTAGTGCTTACAGTTTTGGTACATCTAAACTGACAACTACTGCGCTGGATTTTTGAAAAAATGTGGAATAGTAAAAGAAACTGAATTATTGATATGATAGGGATACCACAAAAAAGATACCAGTAATAGGAATGATTGCTATATATACAGATATCAGGTTTTAATACCATGGATACTCACTTTTAAGTCAAATTGCAAACAACAAAGATCCTGATCAGCCATAGCACAATCAGAGTCTATGCCGCTTGTTCTATTGATTATTCCTAACTGAACTGACCTAGATCTGCTGGCACATTATGTGATGGCACATATGGGTCTGTGCACTTTGCAATTGGATTAGACTTAAAAGCATGCATATACATTAATTCTTCCCTTATAATTACTGTTCCTCATATTTCAGGTAATCCTTAAATAGCAAATATATGGAAAAAATTAATTCTACAAAATATTAAATGTTCCCAGTAGTGTTTCATACCAAGTACATGATTGTGGATTTGTCAAAGCTTTTCTTAATATGTTCCCCAAATCTTGTGCTCTGTGTGTTTAAATACTTTAATTTATTTAAAATCTGCTTGAAATTTTTCTGTGTTCATGTCATTATATGTATATAAATGTAAGTAACATTCATTTTAACCCTAGTAATTGCCAAAATTGCCTAGCAGTCATACTTTTCAGACAATTCATTCAAATCAAAATAGCGATATATATATATATATATATATATATATATATATATATATATATATATATATATATATATATATATATATATACGACTAATTTTTTTAGGCTGAATAAATTACTAAAATGGATTCATTTTCTGAAGGAAAAAATATGCATAAATATAGAATTTAGCATTTAAATCAATAAATTATTAAAAAAAGTTAAGTAAAAGATTATTTTGATTGAAAATTAAAAAAAACTAGTAGATTATGGGTGAAGGCTAAACTGAAAAGTTAAATCCGAGCATAACGGGAATTGAAACTTTTTATAGTGATGCTTTTTTCAGGTAAACCCATTATTGGAATGTTTCGGTGCTTTTAACGTTTAAATGAGAACATAAAATGTTAATTATAAGAAAGTTTTCACATAAAAGATGGTATTACAGTAAAGATTCTAATTTTTTAGCTTGCCAAGTGGATGACAATTCATTAAATATGCAAGTTGAAATTTGCCCATCTCGTGAAATTGGCAAAGTTTCGCTTAGAAATTCTTTTATGTCATACACATTTATCTTATGTGAATATTAGAAATACATTTGTCACTCGGATCATGCATATTTACACTTGTAGATACCAATAACTTTAGATTATCAAATAGATGCAATTTTTCTCCAAGCCCAATTGATCCACAAATGGACAGAAAAATCTAAATGTCGGCATTAGCACATGGTTGCATAGTTGTTATTTACATGCTTCAAGTACATATACTTAAATTGACCTAGATTTTGGTCAGTATGTTCCCATCTTATTGAAGCTACCAAGGGGATGGGGCTTTTCACAGGGAAATGAAAATCTATCAGAAAGCTGGTTTAAACAGTACATATATTCTCTACAAATAATTTTGTATCGGATGTTATGATGAATTTTAAAGAGCTATTGAACCATCCATTTGTTGCAGTAAAGTTCTCCACACTAAGTTTTTTCGCAAATGTTTCATTGAACCATTTTGTGGCTTCCTCCACGTCTTCAAAAGAAGAATCATTTTGCTTCTTCCTTTGGGGAGCTTAGTTACCTTCAATGTAGTCTTTCTTTACAGACTCAGCAGCTTTCATCCATCCTGACAGGGTGTTATGTTCAAGTGAAAAATTTCCACAGATATCTTTGTGAGATGTTCAGCCCTCAACTGCCAGATATTTAATTTCCAGAGACTGTAAATTTAATTTGCAGTTTACACTGCTGTTGGTAGCCATTGTAAATATAAATAAAGTTAAAAAACAAAACTTTCACAGCACAATAAACTTGTTTTAATCAACGATCACTTTCAAAAGTCTCAGAAACGCATAATCTGTATTTTGATGCAATTTTTTATATATCTGGGACTCAGAAAATCATGTATACAGGAGTCCTCTGTATGCATCAATTTACTGGATGGCATATTTAAGGGCTTGCTAGTCCTGCTTCAACCATATGTTGAGTGGGAAAATGTGTTGAGCAATTGATCATTTTAGCTGTGCTGATATTTACAATCAGAAAATTCAGTGGCTGAATGACCCTCAGATATACATGTCATTGTAAGAGTACATCTGAAGAACATGACCCACAAGCTAGGTGGCAAGTTCAAAGATTTGACTAGCCACAGTGTGGTGAGAAAATGTGCTGATATTTACAATGACTGATTTCAGAGGTAGAATGCCCCATTAATGTACTTGTGTATAAGAGTAAATCAAATGAACAACTCTAGCTTTCATTATTGTGGTCGTTTCCAAGTGTAGCAAACAAGTAGTGCATATGACCTCAAAATCAAGACATGTTGAGAGTTTGAAAAAATGCTGTTTGCAAATTTGGATAAGAAGGATTAAACTGCAAAATTGACAAAGATTGTAAAGAAATTCAACAGCGTGCTAGAAGTTGCTAGAACTGACATTTCACATGGAACGCTATGTATGATGCCTGACTTAGTGCTTGGAATAAGACCTTTCCTTGGCCTGACATAATTCACTCTCAATCTAATTGGCACACAAGGACTACATGTTAGTGCTGTTTTTTTATTATTATCCAACCGCAACATTAAAGACTGATGGCAAGATCAACTAACTATTGAATAAAGTCCAGGTCAGCACTAGCCGATAGCCGACAGAAATGATTAGGCCGGAAAATTAAAGCCTGGCAGCAAAATCAACTAATTGTTGAACAAAACATGCATCGGAAGTGGCAGCTTGTTGACATAAATGATTAGAAAAAGAAGTATTTATTAAAGCTGGGACCAAGGGCTTCTGTTGACATGTACATTTAATCTTTATCTCGACGTCAACATAAGCATGACAGTGTTGGTAGTAATAGTAGACAAAGGGACTGGGACTTTTTGTCGAAATAGGAAGCTTGTCAACTTAAGTGATGTTGATATAAGTGGGTATGACTGTACCTTGAAACTCAAATGTCAAAAAATTATGTTTTATATAATACCTGACACAGATTAACACACTATCTTTTGATTAGAACTCACATAAAAGTTATCCATTACTAAGTGTGCATGGTTTGATCATATTTTGCATCTGCAAAAATCTACTTAAGAACATAAAGATCTCTTTTAAACCAACAATTCGACATATTTGTTGCAACCCGCAACTACATAGGGCAATTTACTAATTACCACTCAACTTTATGATAAATTCAATCTGAAAAATGAATCATACATATTTCAATGGTCACAATATCTGGAGTGAGAAAGAACACCCAAAGTGAAGATCATTTGGAAACTCTAAAAAAAAAAAATACAAATAGAGCAGACTCTTCTATTATATATATATACAGGTGGTGATGTGCAGGTGATTTATTACATGAAGGATATTCTTTTAAGTGCACAGTGCATTTATTACATCAAAAACATGTTTTTTAAAATAGTATATTGGAATTTTTTGTACAAACAAAAGGCTTTCATGCAAGGATGTTTTCTGTCAAATTTATGAAATTCTGTTTGCCATTTAGTTTTTGAAAAGTTGTGATAATGATGATGGATTAGCTTAACTGATATAAAACTAAGACCTGCATGTCACAATACTCTCAGCCAGACTTTGTTAAAACTGAGACTATAAAACTGTTAATAGATGATGCAAATGCATGAGGCATGATGGACACACACTGCATGTAAGCTAAAAATGTAAATCAACTTACAACATTGCATTATTTCTGTGTAAAATTACATGAGCAAATAAACACATCCTCAGGGGTAAACAAAGGGAGTGTGTTTCATAACTGATTTTTAATAAGCAAGATTCACCTTTAGTGACAAGCGGGGAAGAGGGAGCAGAGTGGGTGGGAAGGGAAGGCAACTCTTGTAGATGTTCTGGAATCTCACATATTGGTGCTGTTAGAAGGTAGTACTCAATGACGATGTCACACAAAGCATGCTTCAGAGCTCCTATCAATTTCTCCTTTAGAACTGCAATATCTACACTGCCACGCTCCCATATACGAAACTGAATCAGGGCAGTTGGACCTGTAGAAAGAAGGCATCTTTTAATAACATTTCAATATCCTTATAAAAAATAAAAACTTATTAAATAATGTTTGTTATTTAATGTTATACTGTCACTTATACTGTCATTAAAAAGTTTGCTGATGACATCTGGGCTCAAAGCATGCCAACATTTGCATGATGACTAGGATTACACATTTAAGAAGCCAAATTGTCCCTTCTAATCGAATTGTACATACAATAGACATGCAAGTATTCCCACTCCTAAGCTCTACCCACCCCTATATAGCTAAAAGCCAAGCTCAATTATACTTGAATGATTCAAATCTTTTTATGACCATTTAGGTGGACTTGATTATTGCACATCTAAACAGCTAAAGAAAATCAACACCATTTCTTCAAAAAGCTTGAGGATAATAATTTATCAATATGAAAAGAAAAGAATTAATTCAGTTTAATGTTACCTGGTCTTTTGCCCTTGGCTTCATATTGTTCAGTATGGATGAATGCCTCCAGGTCACTCTGGGTATGTACAGAGGAGTGGGCCTGACTGGAGGGTTTTGCACAATGGAGCAGTCGCACAGTCTGCTCCTTACCATCCACAAGGGATACACTCACACATGCAATACCTGGGAAAATCAACATAAAAGAATGTCAGAAAACTAACTTGATTATTTTTGTATTTTTATCCAAATAAATATGTTTTGTTATAATTTGAGAGCCATAATATTTAATCTTCATCTTTTTAACAGCAAGGCCTATGCTGTGTCATATGAACTTAAATGAACATTCTTATTTAGAAAAGACATTTTTAAATAAACTGTGTTTCCTGGAGGATGCTTACAAGATCACACTGAAATTAGGAAAATGATACCCTAACCTCAGAATTCATCTCTTCCTGAGAAACAAAACAAAATCCTTCCATCTATAATTAACGCAATTGGAAATAAATCTGACCAATCCCCATCCCCAACCACACAGGTTAACATCTGTATCCTGGATGTTAACCAGTTCATACTTAAGTAAAACCAAAAACAGGATGGGATGGTGTGAGGGACTAAAAGTAATGTGATAGGGTAAGTATTATTGGAGAAACATACTTTACCAAAATAATTCTCCACTGAACACAGTATATGATCAAAAAAAGATTTGAGGAGGACATGCGAAAGCATCCAACTGCTATATGCATCACCATCTGAGAGTATTATGTATGACTCTCTTTGTCTTGAAAGACTTATCATTCCATACATGCCAAGTACTTAAAACTTCAACAATTAAATCCAAATTAGGAAATCATACTTGGTGACCTTGATATCAACAGCAAACAAGACAGGATAACTTTTTTTTTTTAAATTAGGATTTTTAACGTAGCTGTAATAAAAATTCAGTCATATCATTACGATGTCCGCAGTGAGGCAGTTTATAGTGATGTCTAGCACTGGAGCATCATTCCGCAGACATGTAGCATGATATCCCACCCAGTCACATTATCCTGGCACCAGTCCAACCAGTCCTAACCCTAACCTCTTAATGCTGAGTGTCAAGCAAGGCAGATGTTAGTACCATTTTTGTAAGTCTTTGGTATGAATCGGCTGGGAATCTAACCCACAACCTCCTGCTTCCACGGCGAACGCACTACCACTAGGCCACCGGATCAGTTAAAAAATAATAACTAGAATGCTGATGTCTGCATGGCAAGCCAAAGATCAAAGAATATCTATAAAATCTGCAATTTTTACCTCAAAGTCAAAGACTGAGTATGCTAGAGAATGAATTGTATTTGCTTCTTGTTGATTCATCCAGAGAAAATTAATCAATGGGTTAATAAAATACAAGCAAATTAAAAAGTATAACCAAATTCTTAATGTAAATTATTTAAAACCATGAACTTATAACCCAGATGTTAAAGAGGAAAATTCCTTTAGTCAAAACTTTAACACACATTTACTATGACTTTGACTCCAAGATAAAAGAGCATATTAGCATGTTGTATGTCATGGCTTCATAATGATTCAAGCCAAATACCATACAAATCTATCAGAGGGTTTAGGAAACATTTGCAAATGACAAAAATAGAAACCAAAACTTTTAATAAAATGTTGATGATGCAGATGTTATATCTCACTTAACACTAATGTGGGTTTCGGAAAATATGATCCTGGCTTCATATAATAAAAACATCTTAGCAATGATATTATATCCTTCACATATGTTTTACTTATTTACCTGTTCCACCAGAGGAATGAGATCTGATGAAGAGGAAGACCTGGTCATCTGGAATGGCTGTCATTTTGCCATCAATCATATCCTAGAAATATTAATTACACTGTATCAATTTAGGCGAAGTGAATGAAAGAGGACCAAGAGGATGAAAAACAGAGTTTAATGCAGAGAAATCAATAAAGAATACAAGTTATGTTAATATTGTTTTATAATGTGAAAAATTACAGTACAGCAAAACTGGACTTGAAATACAACTGCTGTGGGATACCATTTGTTTTGTGTACATGATTCTTAATGCATACATTAATTTGTCATATACTGTAATGACCTCTTTTGAGACCACCTGTCTTGAAAGATCACTTTTAATTGATGGAAGGAGTGGTTCCCATGACCAGTTTAACCAAAGCAACATTGGCACATTCAATACTTTCCTGGTGGTTTACTTACCATCAAATGAATAATTATCATGCAGGCAAATAAGAACAGTTATAAAGAGTACAATTACCTAAAAAAATGTTAAGTTATTAAAAGTGACATTTAAACAAAACACCAAAATATAAATAATATATGGATGGATAAAATCACACCAATGAAATTGTGAATAATGGATGGATGGATAGCAATAGTTATATGTTCCATAAACAACAATGTTTATGGACAGACATATTAAAGAGACAGGATAGATGACATGATAAAGAGACAGGACAGACCTATTAAAACAATAATGTTTATGGACAGACATATTAAAGAGGCAGGACAGATATGCATATTAAAAAGACAGGACAGAAAAATTAAAGGCATATTAAAGAGACAGGACAGACATACCTATTAAAGAGACAGGACAGACAACATGATAAAGAGACAGGACAGACAGACATTAAAACAACAATGTTTATGGACAGACATATTAAAGAGACAGGATAGACAGACATATTAAAACAACAATGTTTATGGACAGACATATTAAACAGACAGGACAGACAGACATTGAAGACACAGGACCAACATACATATTAAAGAGACAGGACAGACAGACATATTAAAGAGACAGGAAAGACAGACATATTAAAGATACAGGAAAGACTGACATAGACTTAGCTGTTAACTTCCATGGATGAAATATATCATGCAAATTGTGCAAACCATGAATTTCCTATCTGGCCTTGTATCCACATAGTTGGGTATATTGAGGAACTGAAGCAGATTCTGTCTTAGGTAATACAGGAGTGCCTTCAAATGCTGGCTAACTCGACTTGGAAGGGTCAACAGAAGCTTCTCCGTAGGGCTGCTTCCAAGTGGCTGAATAAACTTTAAAAAATATGTGTGCGATTAAAAATAATGCTGCCATTAAATCAAAATAATGAACAATCTAAAAGAAACCTAAATTACAATGTCCTGCCTGCCCCAACCCTCATCTATGTTCAAAATAAAAAGTGGGATAAAATGATATTAAAATAAAAGTGAAAAACATCATTGAGGTTAATCTGGTGTGTAGACATTCACATGGTTTGTCTTGGTATCCTATGGCACAGCATCATGAATGGATATAGAGACATATACAAATTGTGGCCCAAATCAGTATTTAATGGGTATTCTTTTAATTACTTAGTTACTGCTTAAAAGTAAACAATTAAAATGAATTTCATTTAAAAGTTAGCAAAATAAAATGAATTGTGTTTGTTAAAAACCAATAAATAAACTGATATCTATATAGTAAAATTGCAAATGGATGATATGCAGCTCAAAATGTTGAAAGAAGAAGCTTCAGTTGGCTTGAGGTCACCGACGAACCTGATGTATGTTCAATGACTAATAATATCAATAGTTTAAAAAGTTATGGTTTTTCAAAAATCTTCATCCACATGTGAATATCTGATGTCACATCAGCACCATTTGTACGTTACTGAATGTTTTTTCCACTAATGTTATCTATTAAATGTTTTTAATCATTATGGCAGACATATTTAAAGGTATTTTGGCATTACTTGTACAATTTAAAATCCTTTAATGACAAACTGCTTTCTGTCAAATTTGGTCAAATTCTGTGTGGTAGTTTTTGAGAAAGATTTTGTCAAGATGGTTTCTGAGTCACAGTGGCGATGTTTGTCATTTGTACCTGATTAAAAACTCTTAATGCCAGGTATGCTTTTGGTCAAATTTGGCAAAAATTCTGGACAGAATATTTTTACAAGAAACATGTAAAGAGTTTTCTTGCTTTTAATATTCAAACATTAAGCAAGGATGTGTTATGCAAATCTGGTAAAGTTCTATTGATCTGATTAATAAGAATCATGGTTTTTTATTTTAATAATGGTGGCCATATTTGATGGTGAGTTGGTATAATTGGTACAGACTTTAAAACCGTACATGAAAGATGTTTGTTTGTTTGATTAGGATTTTTAACGTAGCTTTAACAATTTTTCAGTCATATCGCTACGATGTCTGCAGTGAGGCAGTTTATAGTGATGTCTAGCACTGAGACATCATGCCGCAGACATGTAGCATGATGTCTCACCCAGTCACATTATCCTGACACCAGGCCGACCAGTCCTAACACTAACCTCTTTATGCTGAGCGTCAAGCGAGGCAGCTGTTAGTACCATTTTTGTAAGTCTTTGGTATGACTCGGCCGGGAATCGAACCGACGACCTCCCGCTTCCGGGGCGGACGCTCTAACCACTAGGCCACCGGAGCGGTTGTACATGAAAGAAACACTTTTTAAAAATTTGGTCAAATTCTGTTTAGCAATTTTTGCGAAGTCATTTTAATGATTTTATATTTTTAAACTCTTTATCGCTTGTTGATTAGGGTTTCATTTCATTTCTTAGTGCAGCAGAGGCTTTATGTGGTGTACTGTATAACTGGTGGAGGAAGAACGTAGGAAAATCCTGATAAAAACTGCCTACCATTGGAGAGCTTCTGGCAAGCTTTCTGACATACCCAGAATGAGAGGTAAGATAGCAGTGCTTGGTTAAAGTGCGAGCTTTAGCCCACTTGGCCACCTAGGCAGCTATATTTTAAGTAATTGCATCCATCTTTTATAGTGTATCAAAATCATTTGTAAAAATATGAATTGCATTTATTCCTGGTAACTCTGGTGTAAAGTTTATAAGTTTATTTTAATCTTAATCAATGAGTGTTCAAGATGAAGTCACTGAAAAGTTTTTACAATCTAATTAATGGTGGATTAGCATTATCTGCATAAATCTGAAAGCCCTTCATTACATGATGCTTTCTAGCTTTTTTTATCAACCCTGTCATATTGCTATGGGGATTTTTCCTAAGAAAATTTCTTATGTTGCATAATTGTTACAAAATATAATTGTGTCAATATGATGTCCAATAGGGCCATGACAGTGGCCATATTGGAAATGTTTTTATCACCTGAACGGTAGGTCCTTATTAACATGGTTATTTTTTTAAAATTCTAAACATCTTATGATGTTTAGCTTGTCCTAATGGTACCCAAATAGCTATCTTGAAAATCTTGTTATCAATATTTCTCCTGAATTTTGTTTGTTTGTTCATTTGATTAGGATTTTTAACGTAGCTTTAACAATTTTTCAGTCATATCGCTATGATGCCTGCAGTGAGGCAGTTTAAAGTGATGTCTAGCACTGGGGCATCATGCTGCAGACATGTAGCATGATGTCCCACCCTGTCACATTATCCTGACACCAGGCCGACCAGTCCTAACACTAACCTCCAAATGCTGAGCGCCAAGTTAGGCAGCTGTTAGTACCATTTTTGTAAGTCTTTGGTATGAATTGGCCAGGGATCGAACCCATGACCTTCCGTTCTCGCAGCGGATGCTCTAACCACTAGGCCACCAGAGTGGTTTCTCCTGAATTAATAATCATATCAACATGGGGGTTTCACTGAAAGATTTCTTGTGATTTCTAGCTAGTCATAAATGAAATGATGTAAATTTAATATGACTGCCACAATGACCATTATGAAAATCTTGTTATCACTACTTCTTCCAGATGACTAGTCATATTGATGTGCTTTCACCAAAAGACTTCTTATGAGTTCTAGTTGGTACTAAATGACATCCATTATGTCCACCACAACATCAAATTTGAAAATCTTGTTACTAAAATTAAAAGAAGAAATAGTCTTATCTTAAATTCCTGGAAATTCATTTCAGCCAGTAGTCTCAGACTTTTTAAAGAACTCTTGTTTCAAGACAGGTGTAATATTTGAACATTTCAAGGTATCTGGAAAATTATCACTCATTACACTTGATTTAATAATGTACATTGGTGGCTGTTATTATTGACACAAATATTTAAGAATTAATGGAACAATTCCATTCAGTCCAGAGGATGTATTAACATTCAACTCAACAAATGTATCAAAAATCTCAACTTCATTAGTTACTGAAAATTTACCTCATGAGTAAATGAGCTCTCATAAACAATATCTGAAAGACTTTCATTGATATTTTAATCAAATTCTGTTGTGCAGCTTTTAGAAAATATTCTATCATATAATGGTGGAGATACTGGAATTTAGACTGACAACAAATGATCAAATCTTAAAGCTCTTACACTAATTTTCTCCATGTACAATTATGTTCAAATTAATGAAGGGTTTGTCAAAGTAGTTGCAAATAACAAAGGTGTGAAAACAACAAATGAAACTTGACAAACAGAGGACCCTGCCATAGGCTCAACTCAATACAAAATTGACACAAGACTACAAATATAACCATGTCTGTCACCAGAAGTATAAAGCCTTTTTAAAGTTACTTCTCTTTTACTCTAATTTTTTATTATCAAGCTTATGCATTTATTAACATTTCTTGAAATTTTGATATTCAGGACGATAAATGGTCTGTCTGCATGATTTCAAAGAGGGTCACAGAGCCAACATAGTTTGACAGAGTTCTAAACAATCAAGGATAACATGTAGTTCTCCAATTTATTTAAAATTCAAATAATGTACACTTTAGCGTCTGCCTTAAAAGCAAATCAGAACTTATTCAAAACTATGTTTTTAATATTGTTTTTAATAAAGTGCACACACACTTCTCAACCCTCTGTAAAGGTTTGGCTAACCTGTACATCATCCCATGTGAGTTTGCACACTGGATTTCTCCTCAGCATTACTGTAATGATATCCAACACTGACTCATCTAATTTGCTCTGTAGCAGCCGCATCAGGTCAACCTTTATCTCTGGACCTATATATATATATAGAGAAAACAAAGTTATTATAGCTAAACACCACTCTAATAATACAGACTGCAACATAATTGAGTCATTGACAAACCTTTGACAAATTAAGAAAGGGCTGGGCATCATTGCCTGAGAAGGAAAGAAAGAGTAGATGGTTTAATGGACATTTTGTATTCTAGTATTTCTATTGAAGTTGTTTGCTTTTCTGTAGAAATTACCTATTTTCAACATAACCAATTTTTTAAAAATCTTAAAAAAACATTACTCTATAATGTTTCAATATACATCAAGTAGGTACCAACAAAACATTGTGTATTACTTGGTGTTTATGCTACAACGTAAGTGTAGCTTATCTTCAGTAACTGGGAACCCACTATTACTATCATTGTATATAAAGACTCCACACCAATATAGTTGAGCTGCATATTAACATAACATACATTAATAGTTCTTATTCTTGACATAAGTGTAAAATGCATGTGGGGTATTGTTGTCATGCAAAACCATTTAAAAACATCATATAGATATTGGTACATACATAATTATCTTTCCATCTGTTCCATTTTCCCCACTGCTGCTGAATTTTCTCCTTATATGTTAAGGCTTTGTTTATTTTAGTCCTTTGAACACAAAACTGTTTGGTAAATACCCCCCACCCATCACTGATTAAAAAAACATTTGACATTCATTTTTTTTGTGATGACTAGTTAAAGTTTTGAAATTATTTACTACTATGTTGCTAATTGTACAGTACTGCGATTTAATAATGAGGGCAAAATTTGTGTGGATGAAATGCCTGAGCCTATTTCCTGTATACATCGGCTTTAATTTATCATGATATAATATTAATCTTAGTGTTACATGTACTTTAGCCAACATTTCTTTCAGTAATGGAAACTTGGCAGTGGGAGACAGGTACTGGTAGATAAATAAAATGTAATAAAATAAAATGTTAGGGAAACATGTTACATTTTTGTATTAATATGCTGGCAGCTGGTCATCTGGTCAGAGGAACCATTCAAGCAAGGCACCACTGTACTAGAAAAAAAATCAGTTTTTTCATTAAATACACCACCAATTATAATACCTTAGGAGAATAGGTAAGAGATGGCAGGAGGTATATCCCCTTATCATGGAGATGCCATCTCCAGTCTGCTAAGGTATGTAAGACAGCTTCTAGGCAACCCAACTTGAGAAGACTCCATCTGTAGGGGAGCAGCTTCAGAAAGGGAAATTTTTCCCTCCCATAAATCCAGCAGAAAAGTTGAAAAGCCACATCTTATAAAGTTGTCAAATGATCTGGAAAGGTGACCCATTGCATCATTGCTATAGGTTCCATAAGATCGAGTTAAGCCCTTTGAGATGAAAGATCTCTAATGTAAAAACTGCAGAATATGGACTCAGATCTTTATCCCATGGCATGGATACTATCAGTAAGAGAACAGTTAAGTCAAAGTTGATACTTGTGGCAAATGCTCTAACATCATGAGCTGAAATGCGTAACAAATTCATTTGAGTTATTTCTCGATATGCAGAGTAAATAACCCAGTTAATCCAGTATAAAAGGATCTGTGCTGGTATATCATATTGTCCTTGTTTTAAAAGTAGAAATAGGCTTGATCTCCCTCAATGCAACAGCTTGGTCTTTTTTAAGATACCACTCCAAAGCTCCTACTGGATCCTGTAAGTGATCTTGAGTAGAAATGTCCAGTGTTGACAATAATATGATTACAAAAGTCTGTTTATCCATGGATGGAGACTTGTTCTTGGCAATAAATGGGAACCGTCATAAGTGAAACTGATTCATCTTGTTGGAACTGCATGTAATTCAAGTCATGTGATAGAGCATGTATTACCAATTCTGTCTGCACTGTTAATATGATAAGGAAGCAGATCTTGTATGAAAGTAGGCCAAAGATGGCCCACTCTCACTGGAATTATCACAAAACTGTCCCTAGCATAAATCCAGTCAGATACATAACTTAATGTTGTAAGACATTCCTTGATTCTTACTGGTGATGTTATATTTGACTTACCTGGGTCCTGTATGCCATGTACATAGAGTTCCACCCTCTCATACCCTCCCCGCTGTGTTGATGACAATGCACTGGTTGATGATGTAATGGATATGGTATCTAAATCCTTCTCTTTATCCATCCCAGAATCCATACATCTCCATCCTCCAGATGAAGAATCTAAGAATATTGAAAGAATGTGCTGTATAACTGTACTTTACATAAAAATTTGTGTTCTTCTATGTGATACATGTGTGCATGTGGAATGTAATATTGTACAATTCTCTAATACCATATAAATAGATATCTACAAGCAATATTCTTGAGAATTTACTTTTTTCTATTATATACAACTTACATTTTTTAAATCATGCTTGAACAAAGTAGTAGGATGACTTTAATGTTTTAACCACCGAAGAATGATTCATCCTTCATTAATTTCTAAAAATACAACGGGATCCTGAGTGGTCTAAAGCACTCATCATAACAGATCACTGCTATGTCACCTCTTCTGTGTTATTTTGAGTCTTGGATTTGGCCAATGTGTGTATGTGAGAAAGCTTGCCAGTTGCTTCTCATAGGTCGGTGGTTCTTTGCAGGGGGTTTCCTGAGTTCCTCCACCATTTATAATGACCACCATGTAAAGCCTATCTTGTGCTGAAAAATGGTGTTAAACCCATCAAACAACAACAACAACAACATTGTACAGCCTATATTGCGCTGAAAATTTGTGTTAAACACTATAAAAACAATGTAACAACATAAAAAACGTACCTGTAATTGAGGGTTAGAGTGCATAGCTAAATTTGGTCTATGATTGTAGATTATCTATTAAGATTTTACTGTTTGTAGGTCGACAAGTTTACTTAGATTTGAGTTCAGGCCTCTGGTTCTCTCCTTGTAAATTTATTGTTTTTTTGCCATGTTCTTTACTAAAGTTGTAATAATAGACCTGGTATTGTTGACAATTTAGAATGTCCAAAATGTGATGTTTTGACCCTCAGCCTGATCTTCATGGTGTGATTCTGTTTCTGTATCAGGGACAAGTGAATCAGTCTTTTAGTTGTGTTCAGTTTTAATTTGAGAGGATTTACAAAGTACTCAATAATTTCAGACTAAATCATTATTTTGGATTATTGTGAACTCATTTAGAGACTTTTTTTATTTTATCACTGAGATACATCAAAGACTGTTTGCAAATCAACACTACTCCAGACTATTGGTATATCAGCACATTTAAAACTGGAATTCATTCAGAACACCACTGGAATTCATATTGATTACTTGTACTTTTGAACTAGTGATAGAACTTATAGGATTATTTGGGATTTATTTCACAATACTGTAAGTTCAATTTGTATTCAATAAATAATTTCTTGAATTTTACAGAATACTGGTTTTCACTCTTTTCTGTTGCTTAGTTTAAGACCATAAAATCATAATACATTCCCTACCTCAAACATAGCATTCTGAACATATCTGCAGGGAAAAGTTAGTATGAATTACATGTTTAAAAGGCAAAATGCCAGCACAATGGATGTAAAACTTGTGACATCAGCAGGCTTACAAGTGACAAGATGTTCCTGATGCTTTTGGAAGGACCAAATGAAATTGGACAAGAACAAATCGATATTCATAACGAAAATACCAATTGTGAAATCTTGTACAATGCATTTGCATCTGCTAAATAGATCATACAGGTAAACTATTTTCCAATTCAAACATATTAAAAAAGTCATTTTTAAGGTACATGTTTATCACTTACATGATTATTAGGTCATAATTACCTTTCAATCGACTGTTAAATTAGAAACCACTAAAAAGGTTCAATCATGGTAGGGAAATATCATCAATGATAACCTATAAGATTGTGACTTCTTTCATGCGCTATGGAGCTTTGTATCAGTCAAGTATTAGATACAGACTAAAAAAAGCATGTAGTCAAGGATGTTGCCACTTGGTGATGTCATTGCACTCATCTGTGCTAGACACTCTGAACTTAACTTGGTTAAAGCCCCAGTGCTGCTGTTTGTCATAAAATTCACCTTTCAATCTAATTTAAGATTAAGAAAAAGTGAGACATAAAAAATACATTAGACATTATTAATTTCATCTGTCCTACATGAACTTATGAAGTGACAGCAACTTTATGCAAGTTTGACATTTTCTGCAATAGATGTATCTATCATGAAGCAGAAACTGCCTGCAAAGGGACCAACCATATTTTTCAGATAATGTTTTTTAAACTACCATAATTTTGATTGAAATAGTTCAACTCCCACTCCTTCTGAAAATCAAATGGGCAGTCCCTGAGTTTAATGTGACAAGAAGAAAAATATTTGAACCCAGTTTAACCAGCAAATTACTAGTATTTTTATCTGCACCTTTATTTCAATGTTGGCCTAGTAAACCAAGCTTGATTCTTTTAAAGTATGTTTCATGAACCCCCAATAAAATTAACTTCATTTCTTGAAAAGTAGTCATGAGTTGTGACCTGTTCAAAATATTTATTTTCATACTAATAAGCTGGCAGTATGTGGGATATACATTGTCCAAGTTTGAATGTGGGTTAATCTGTCTCGAATGTCCTTTCTGAAATTCCTATGCAGTTTCACTTATAATCATTAGACTTTCACCAAAGGTGAACATGAGATTAGTATGTATTCCATTTCAAAAGATAGAGGGCTCATCCTTTTGTTATTTAATTTTATGAAATAATGTAAACTTTAAGTTGGCAGCAATGAGATCACCCCTATAATCTAATTACACAAAATATTTACTTACCTATCCACTGCTGTAAAAGTGCATATGTAAAGTGGGTAATACCAGGCGAATACATTACTACATACTCAAACTTAATGTAGGCAACAGTACATAAATTAATGGGAATACCCACATGCACCATTTGTGCATTAGATTACCAATTTGGTTTGTCATGTGACCATATTAAATGCCAATAAGCTCTGTTTAGAAAAGGAAAGCCCTAGGTACACTGAAGTTTGACCCTCTTTAAGCATGTTGTTCAGCCTTATTTGATTGAACACCATGTTAATTTCAACATTTTATAACATTTCAAAGCTAACAAACAAAAAGAAAAATGTGAAAATGTGAAAGATACAAATTAACTGCTATTTTCTTTCGATCTGAATGGTGTTTATAGAGCAGCACAAAATTTGAATAATCACAGCATTAAATACCATATATTATCACATATAAGTCAAGTCAAACTGCAAACAAAAAAGATGCTAATCAGCTGTAGCATAATAAGCCTGTAGATCAGGGTCTATGTTGTTCACTCTACTGATTACTTACAACAAACTGCATTGACCAAGATCTGCCAGCACATTTTGCAGTTTAATCCAATTTATAAATGAGTATATACAGTACTCACTTAATCTTTGATGGATGATTTGCCAAACCATTAACAAATACTGAAATTATTTAGTTGTTTCCTGGCATGTGATGCACACATACTATTAAATTCACCAAAATCAAACCTTTCTAATTCAGAAATGACTTTAAATTTGTTTCATGCTGTATATCTAAAATTATTTGGCAATCATAAACTGCAATTTACTTTAGCTGGGAGAAAGAATTAGATTTTTATTGCACATAAATATATATTTGCCTGACAGCTTCAATGTACCCCTATATCACATCAAAATCAGAAAAAATACACATGGGTTTGTGTATCAACAGAAATATATTTACACAATTACCATTCATCTCATCTAAGCTGACGGTAGACAGCTGTCTAGAAGAGCTGCAAGTTTCCTTTAATCTGGAAGAAAAAGATAATGCTCCATAAAAACCCATAGCATTTGTTCAATAAAATCAAAGACTTCTACCTTTTGGTATAACAGTATATTCATGACTTTCCTATATGTTTCAAATAGCATTAAATGAAAACTCCATAGCTGAGTTATTCAACTAACAGTCTAAAGATTCTACTGATTTTGGCAGAAAAAGCCATTGAAGCAAAAGTTAACAAGGCAACAGTGCTAAATATTTTATAATGCCAAATTTTAAAATATTTTTCTTGTTATTCATAACTTTTAAGGGTCATCACTATTCTACAACTTTTCCAAGATTTCTGTGATCCCTGAAACTAGGGATTAACCTAATAAAGGAATGAAGCATTACAAAGGTACATTTAGCATCAAATACAACATGAAAGATGATGAGGGCTGTTCCATTTAAACAGACATGGTACCCAGGAAAGGCAACTATTAAAAAATATGCCAAGGTACACTGCTTTTACAGAGTTCAAAATAAAATGATAATAAAATCATAAATTGTATCTATGGGTGAGTACCCCACATTAAAAGTGCCTTCCCTTGGTCCCAGGTATGTTTTACTGGAACAGCCCTGGCTAACAGACACGAGGTAAATGAACAAAGTTAGAATGATATATTAAACAATACATTGTGAAAATAACCAATCTGCATATTTTAGGCACTATACATTGTAAAATAATTATTCTGTGTGATATTTTAGGCACTATACATTGTAAAATAATTATTCTGTGTTATATTTTATGCACTATGCATTGTAAAATAATTATTGTGTGATATTTTAGGCACTATACATTGTAAAATAATTATTCTGTGTGATATTTTAGGCACTATACATTGTAAAATAATTATTGTGTGATATTTTAGGCACTATACATTGTAAAATAATTATTCTGTGATATTTTAGGCACTATACATTTTAAAATAATTATTGTGTGATATTTTAGGCACTATACATTGTAAAAAAATTATTGTGAGATATTTTAGGCACTATACATTGTAAAATAATTTTTGTGTGATATTTTAGGCACTATACATTGTAAAATAATTATTCTGTGTGATATTTTAGGCACTATACATTGTAAAATAATTATTGTGTGTGATATTTTAGGCACTATACATTGTAAAAAAATTATTCTGTGTGATATTTTAGCCACAACAGACTTGCAAAATAACTGTTTTAAGGAACATTTAATATACAAATAAAAGATTAATATATTCTGCCAAAATACAATAATTGTATTTGCCAGCATTCCAAAGCAGTGCAAACTGACTGCAAACAATGCAATGATCAAAAAGCAAGAATCTGTTGAAATTAACAAGAGATCAAAGTAAATATTAAATTAACAAGAGATCAAAGTAAATATTAAATTAACAAGAGATCAAAGTAAATATGATATTGAGTGTGACCTAAAATCTAACTTAAGATTCCTGCATATGCTTTAAAGACAGAAAAACTGAATATCCATCGCCTCTTATTGCCAGCTGAAAGCAAAATGTACAAAATCTAGGCAAGCTCATTTCACTCTATAAGAATAAGCTGGTTTCATGGTGTTTTGAGAAATATGCTGTATGTCACATTAAGCAATCAAAAACAATGAAAATGACACAGTTATTTTTTAGAAAACACTTGTTATATTTGGACTGAAATGTTTGTTTCCATAATTTTCTTAACAAACAAACAGCACAAAATCCTTTCAAAATGAATGGGCATAATTTTGCGGAATATTATTTAAACCTAATGGTCCTGACTGGTCCTCTACTAACTGAAATTATATTCCAAATGGATTTAGCCTAACTTGGTAATTAAACTGTTCTATGCTTGCACACTACAACAACACAAATGCCACCATCATTACAAATGCAGTTGAAGAGCAAAGTTTTGTTTAATTAAAAACCGAGGCAACAGTTTGATTCAATTTGGCTGCAGAATTGGGAAAATAAAACTTTTTCTAGATATTAAACTATTAAAGTCTCCTACAAAATTGTATGAAGTCCTTTAAAATTTGATGTAAATACAAATGAAAGTGAAGGTCAAAATTTCAATATTTGAAAATGGCAAAAACTTTACTCAACTGAAAGAGGCCTTCCTGACGTAAACACTTGAACAAAATTTGGTACAATCTATTAAATCTTTGAGTGGAAAAAAATTCATCATGGGATGTGATTGGATGGTATGGGATGGAATGGATTGGGATGGAATGAGATAGGACAGAATGGGATGGAATGAGATTGGATGGCATGGGTAGAGATAATACCATATATACATAATTGGGTTCAGATGCCTTAAATGTGCCATTGCATAAAGCACTGACTTATCATTGTCTATATTGTTTATTTAACTGATTACTCCAAATAAACTGCATAGACCCAGATCGGAGTCCATGCTGTTTGCAGCTGGACAAAACTATAAGCGAGTTTATATAGTTTGCTCCCTCCAATAACAGGGTTGGGGTATATAAAGCAATTAATTGATCTCCATGGCAAATAAAGGTTATCCAACATTGTTTATGATCAGTTTGGAATAATTCTGTGTACAGGGACTGTGCCAATGACTGCTGAAATTGTACCAACAACCAAAATGTCTAACAATTTACATTTGGGTGGGGTGGGGTGGGGTAAAAAACAGTTTAATGATAAAAGAGGCAGTAAACTTGTATCACTGTTTTATTGAATGTCAACTTCCTCTTCGACCAACACCTGACCCAACATATGAGAGAAGAAGGGGATTCTATAAAGGGACAAGAACTACTGCCACTTCAAAAAATTTCATTTGAGTTTATCAATGCTGGAAAGGACAACATCATCCTGACTCCCCTTGAGGCAAGACAGGACTGTCCTTCCAAGTATATATCTGTTATCATCCCAGGAAACACTCATGGGGGGTAATGACAATAACTCTATTAACTGTCCTCCTAGGTAGATATGATGGCTGATCCCTTCTAGATCAACTAGGAGGTGTGTGGCAGCACTACTCCTTTCTACTGGAGAAGGCATAAGGTAACACTGCCGGAAGAAAGACTTGCATTCTGCTAAGAAGGGTGGGGCTTAAAATAGGAATACAGGGAAAGGGATGTTATTAATATGATCCCCCTCATTATTTGGTTGAGTATAACTGACTCCCTATCTTAATATAGGTTAAATAGTACTATAGAAACAGATCTCATAACCCTTGCTAAGCAAGGCACAAAAACCATTCAAAATTAACAAAACACTGAAAATAAATAAAGGACTGAGGAATACAAGACATTCAGAGATGAAAATGAAGATGAGCAATACAGCAAGGAAAAGAAAAAGACAGCATTCTGCAAGCTGGTTGAACTAAGGAATCAGACTGCAACCCTGTTTTTTTTCTTCATTTCTTGGACTGGGAATGAGGTGTCTCCAAAAAGACAGCAGTGCTTGTAGTACATCACTACTATTAAATTGTGGATGAAGACAACTTCAAGCTCAAAGAAATTTCATCATTCATGTGTATGTATCAACAGCAGAAAGCATTACTCAAAATCTGTAAACAACAGGTTTAGTAATTTATTCTTATTTTCAGTGACAGTCAAAACTGCAACTTGATAATGGAACATCTGAATTCATGTTATAAATAAACATGTTAAAGCAAAGTTACATTGCACTGTTAATTGCATTATGTTGATTGTTTCTCAGTAAATTTTTAACTCTTTGCTGGACAACACTCAAATACTATGTTAACTAGGTTATTGCTCATTACTTTAACATCGAATTTCAAGAAGATCATACCTGAGGTAGAAGACTGCTTGTGTGCTTTCTTTAATAACGAACATGTTCTTCCTGTTAATCACACAAAATTTGTTCAACACTGATCTCAGAGCTTGAAGTCCTGTAAATTACATGTAATTACAAATATCTTAATTTCATACACTGCACATTTCCATAGAAATATTTAAAATATAATTTAATATTGCTCATAAGAAGGCAACAGCGCATTTGTTCTGAATTTCACCTTCTTAAACTTACATATCTCATTCTCACAGATGGAACAAGACTATCACAGTCCATCACCATTTTAGAGACCAGTGTAGCTCAGATGGCAGAGCACCATATCATAATTCCTGAATAGTGAATTCCTTTAACAAGTTTGGCCAAAAACATTAGTTTTGTTTACAAATTATCTGTATTATTTATTTAGCTTCTACTCATCACTGACAGTATTTTCCACCTATCAACAGCCTAATCAACTGGTTTATGTTTTATAAATCATTTTTATTTTTAAAAAATATGTGTTCTATGCAACAGTAGTATCATACCGATGCTAAAGTACTTTTCTGCGTCTATTTGGAAAACTCTTCTTCAAATTTATATTCCATGTAATATAGATTTTCTAGAATTTCCTCAGCATAATTTTGAATAAAGAAATTTCACTACAAGCAATTTTAACAGTTCAACAAAAAGTCTGCAATGGTTGATATCTCTCTGCTAGTTATATTTCAATATAGAAGCAAGCATAAAATGTTTACAGAAGATTTATCTGCAAGTCAAAACTATATTCTAATTATTTCAAAAACTTGCTGGAGTAGTCAGTCTTACCTCTGGATACACCAGTTCTACCTTGGCCTGTCTTCAGCCTGGGGTGGAGGGTAAAGCAGATCTTGAAAACACAGTCACAGTCAAAATGCCCAGGACTCAAATTCAATGCAGCTGCCAGATATTTTCTCTCAAAAAGGTCATCATCATCATCAGCCTCAGAACCTACAACACAATTATTCCAAGAATATCATGCTTCACTCAACATAAATTACTTTCAAAAACTATAATACAATGAATTCACTTTAATGCACACAGTTTTTCTGGATTTTATGGTTGCTAAAATCCAATAATTTTAATGCACAATGTAAAAATCGTTTGCTGTGAATGCCATTTCTGTTACCCTAAGTATTTTTGCTACCACAACTTCAAGTCCCTGTATAGGGGTTATCTGTAGTAATTTCACTATTCACACACTTCATGTCCATGTATGGAGGATGAAGGTGGGGTGGCTTAATAGTAACAGATTTAAGGGGAAAATTGTTTCAAGTAGAATAAATGCAAGAAAACTTCATTCAATCAAAAAGAACCTCTGAAAATAATCATAACAATTGATGTAGCTTCAAAGAAAAAGTACAAAAAGATGTTCTTGACTGGAAATATATCTGTCATCTTGAAAACTACAGACATGCAGCATAATGAAATTTAGTTGTACTTTTATTTGTCTATTTGGACATACAAATGAACACTCTTACTGCTGCTAAGATTGATGTTTTTCTTTATATGTGTGTCCAGATTCCAGGTCACCTCCTCATCTGCTTCTGGCACCAATAGCATATGACAGTTTCTGTTCTCATACAGGTCATTCAACAGCAGGATCTGGAGATATGAAGTAAGAAAATAGTGTTCCCTCCTTGCAATGCTTTTCAAAGGAGCAATAAAAGTAACAACATTGTAAGTGTTCAAGCCTTAAAATGAAGGTTGTTCCAACAAGGCTGTGTTCAAATAGCATATTTAAACATAAAAACAGTATTTATCCATATGACATCACAATATAGTTGGTTCTGAAAAGTTAAAGAAATTAAAAAGCAATACAAACTTTTAAAAAAGTGACCCTCAAAGGGACTGGTGCTCTGCTGGACACAAAAGAAATGACAGAAATTCAAAATTTCCTTCTTTTAACTGTCAAGTGTTGAAACCATCTCTAATATTCTTCAGTGATTTTCACATTACTTGATGGGGTACAGATTCCCGATGCCAGCTTGACACCATTTTCATTTGGATAAAGTATACATCATTAGAAGTGTATCTGGTGAAAACCCATGATATAATTATCATCCATTCAGAGAAGAAGTGAAAATAAGATTTTTAATACAGTTATCATGGCAGCCATACTGGATGTATGACTTAAACCATTTTCATTGAAGACCAACTTGATACCATTGGAAGTCTTCTGGTGAAAACACCACATAAATATGACTTTTATGTTGAAATGGAATTGTGACAGCAAGATTATTAAGATGGCTGTCATATTGGATGTTAGATTGGCAACATTTTACTTAGAACCAGCTAAAATAAGAAGTCATTTAGTAAAAACCACATGTTGATACAACCATCAAGAGCAAGATTTTAAAGATGGCTGCCATGGGGCACATACTGGACATCAGCTGAAACTGGGCCATATTGGACAACAAATCAGCATTATTTTCATTTAGCAACAACTAGACATCATAAGAAGTCTTCTACTAAAACCCCATCTGGATATGACCATTCATTCAGAAGAAGTATCAATAACAGTATTTTCAACTGTTGAAGCCTTATTGGACATCAGACTGATACCATTTTCATTTAAGACCAACTAGACAGAACTTGGTAAAAGCCCACTCCTCTATGACTTTATATAATTTTCAACAATATGAGAAATTAACCTACCTGGTTGACCTTCTGACATATGCTTTCAATCTTTCCCTTGACCTGACACAAGAGTTCCCTCTGCTTTAAAATTTCTTCACTGTTTCCTCTTCCAGACTCCCTGTAATAAATAATATGGAAATGCATAACTTTTTCATAACTGAAAATTAAATTACAATTTTTTTGTTTGTTTTGATAGTGGTGGTGGAGATGGTTCATTAAAAAGCTTGTTTATCTACTCTCATTTGGAGTGTAGATTGTTATGACTCTATGGTCATAAACAAAGTAATAGAGAGAAACAAAACCAAAATGTTTTGCAAACTTAATCATTTAATTATCATTATTATAAAATGAAAATTTAACAGGAATTTAAGACTGACTTTTTTAAGAAGTCATTTAAGGTTTTTCTATATATTTTTTGTATTGGTGGCCATATTTGATAGTAGATCAGGATCATACATAAAAAATTGAAAGATCTTCAGGCTTTGGTAGTGTCTATCAAATTTGGTTACATTGTGTTCAATGGTTTTGAAAAGAAGTCATCTGAAAGTTTCTACATTTTTTCACAATGGTGTCTATGTTAAATTACAGAATAAAACACAACTGAAAAAATCTAAAGTTTTGATGCCTGAAACCTCCCTCTAAAATCACATGCCATGCAGTTCTTGAGATGCAAGACCTTCATACATAAGTCATATGAGTCAACAATATATTGTACACTAACAACTACTTAACTATGTACACTAACAACTACTAAACTATGTACACTAACAACTACTAAACTATGTACACTAACAACTACTAAACTATGTACACTAACAACTACTAAACTATGTACACTAACAACTACTAAACTATGTACACTAACAACTACTAAACTATGTACACTAACAACTACTAAACTATGTACACTAACAACTACTAAACTATGTACACTAACAACTACTAAACTATGTACACTAACAACTACTAAACTATGCTGGCTTATATCTTTGAAACTTCTGAGCAAAGGACTAATGTTGATGCTGAGAAATGCAAAATCATACCTGAAATAATTAATGTTTGTTACAATTTAACATGTTGATATTGGGACCAAAAGGAACAAAACCTGAGAGTTGTATGGTTTAATATAGCCTGAAAATGGTTGACTTCACATAAAAACAAATATGACAACTAAATGTAATTTGTTAAGCTCAAATGGTTTGCTTAATAATGCTGACAAGGTTTTTCTCACAAAGTTAAAAAAAAAAGTTTACAAATATGCAAAAAAGCTGAATAAAGATGACCAGGTTAAACATGCAAGTCACAGAATGAATTGTCTTCTGTGGGTTTAGGAAATATAAGTGAATACTTTGATCAAAACCTGATGACTGTGACCCTGCTAAAGAAGTCAGAGGGGCAACAAAGCATGTTGAAGAATAAATTGTCTTAGAGTCATAATGATAAAAGTAAGATGAAAATTTATCAAGGAGTTTAGCAAATGCCAGTAAATGAGAAAACTCCAACATAAACCTAATTGCAAATTTTCTATGACTGGTACCCTGAACCCATCATAAAAGGGAAAGGTTTAGGAAATATCAACAAACTGAATACAATCTTTCACCAAACCTTAATGCAAGTTTTCTATGCCTGAGATCTTGACCTCAAGATAAAAGAGGAAAGGAAGCATATTTTAGAAACTTTAACTAAAGTCTCAAGAAAATCTTGATTTTGCCAAAGCTGCCACCAGCAAAGAAGTGACTGCTCTGTCAGACTTCCCACAAATGTGGGGTTGACAAATATTTTTAAAAAAAAACAACTGAAAATCTAATCATGTCATCTAAATATGCATAAGAAACGCTATCCAAATTTCATATTTCTACATAGAGTGCTCTTTCTTCAATCCTGCTGACAAACTTCTTGACATGAACAGACCATTATATGGATGGGATGGATGAATAGACCGACACCAAATGAAGATGCCCCTGTAAACAGTTGAAGCAAATAGAAGAAATTAACTTGAGTTTTATTCTCATTATTGGACCATACCTCCTTTGGTAGAATATATCCACTGCCTTGGGACCAACCAGCATCACCAACCAGAAATTGGGCAGCTTCCAAAACATGGCACTAGTGTCACTGACTGAAGTCCCACTATCATCAATTTCACTCATGTCACCATCATAGGCTAGAAATCACCACAAATAAAAAAATATCAGACCCAAGATTGGCAGATTTTCAAAGATATATTCCTGTGTTGGAAAGCTTAATAAGGACTCAGTATATGCTGATTAACTGTTTTGAAAACTTGTAATGGACAGCAATTACAGAGACAGTGAAATATTACATAAATAAATAAATTAAATAGAAGAAAAATAATCTGCAAAATGGTAAATTATTGAAGAACTCAAGTCTGGGATCAACATCATACATAAATAAACTATGCAGCCCTTTTAATCATCACCAGCAGACAATTTCAAGTGTTAATGGTCATTCAAGCTGTCAGATATTTCTACATGAATCAATTCAAGTTTAAACCCATAAGGAGGCAAAACAAGAGAAACTACAGCCTGGCAGGTATGATTATGATTGCATAATTAATTGGTGACTCTTAATTTATAAAAACTCACCGTCTTCGGTAAAGCTTCCCCTGGAAGACTGCCAAGATGGTGTTGGTGGAATGGTAGAATTCCTATTACTGCGGGGTGTTCCTTGACTAGAAGGTGCTGAAAAGTGTCGCAGTCTGCCAAGGGGTGTAAGTGCTGGTACTGCAGTCTTTGCTGGAGACTGTGACAATATTTCCTCTTGTTTGGGAGTGGGAACTACCTCACATGTTCTAACTGACTTGAATCCTGCAAAACTGGAGCATCTCTTGAGGATACCACTGCTCTTATCAGCTTCATCATTAGAATTAAATTGGTCCTCCTCACCTAGCTCTCTTTCCTTTGTCTGAAGAAATTCCTCTGATCCTGTGTAATCCTCAGCCTGACCATCCTGGTTGGTCAATAAAGTGGGCATATCTGGAATATGGGCCTCTAATGACTGTTGCTCAGTCTCCACATATTGGAGATTCAAGGAGTTGGGTTTCTGGACAAAACCATGTCCTCCCACATTTGATAAGGACATTAGCTTAGCAGGATCAGAGCTTCTCCTTTCACTTGAATCCATTCCAAAGAGTATGGCCTTTTCATCAAAGGTCCTAGATGTACAACCATTCTCATCATCATCTTCATTTTGGTCTCCTTGTATAATACTTTCACTAGCAGCAGCGTCTCCAGACAAGTGTTTAAATGTCAAAACTATTTTTCCATCTTTAGATTCTGGTGGAACTTCACCTCTTTTATATATAGTGGCAATTGTGCCTGTAATAACAGATTGTGCTTGCAGAGCTGCTTCATCTCCCATGCTAATTGTACTACCCACTTCCTTGTTGTGAATTGTCTGTGATAAACTGTATCTACTCTTCCTGTCAGCTGCATCTTGAACCAGATTCTCATCATTTATTTCTGTGTCAACTCCTGACTCAGTAATCATAGTATATTGCAACTCCTTTGGAAATTGTTTTAACTGGCTGACTGGAGAGTCCATCTGCTTTGTTTGGTTTAGGGCAAGAGGGGATGTAACTGCCCCAGACATTTTGGATTGGTTTGGGATCAATGGAGAAATGACCTTGAGAGGTTTTACTGTGTCCATTGTTTCTAATGGTTCTGACTTGGATCCTGAGGAGTCGAGTTTCTCCCTTGACACACCTCCTTCCCACTTAAGTTCATCAAGTGCTGTGCTGAGGGCAACAGCATTCACAAAACTTATTTGAGACCTGTTTTTCACAACATAGTACCAATCATTTTCTCTGACAAGACGATATAGAGGAAGATTCATCTTCTCGAATTCCTGCATTATGTGTAAAATGACAGTGTGAATTATTTCAATTAATATCTAGATTGTAAAGTCATGATGCAATCCTATTTATGAAAAAGTACAAACACTCTGATAAGTGAGATGATTTTAAGAAAAATAATAAAGAAAATTAAATTGGAGGTAAATCCAAGGAAGCTAGCATTGTAAGAAATGACCTATGTTTATATAGTAATGAATGCCACTCTTTCAAATCTTAATCAGATGTTTTGCCATTTTTTTTCACAGGGGAAAATCTGGCAGTACGTTTAAGGATATACCTAGGTAAAATAATCCACTTTTTATTTCAAACTTTTAGTTATCTGAAACAACTTATATTCTGCTAATTTTAACCATCTTGAAATTCAATTTGTAGAATCTGAATACATTTATTAAATGTCATTGTTTTTAGTATCATGGTAACCAAACTGTGAAATAATTGGGCAAAATTTGGCTGAATTATTACACCAATGCCAATTTATGCAGTGACATAAAAAAAATTGACGAAGGTGTGTATCCAAATGGCATGCTACATAGTACATTTTACCTCTCTGAACTGTGGAAGGCTCTTGTCCAAACCAAACACAAACTGTAGCTGTACAGTATCATGGCTGCAGTTTGCCTTGCCTGCAATGGCCGACTGCTGAATGTGATTGGTCACAAACTGGAGCTCCTCACTGCTGATTAACTGCATCAGTCTCAGGGAAGACACTATTTCATCCTTTAGAAGCCATTCAATCTAGAGAAATATATTTTGAAGGGCAGAAATAATGAACAAAATGGACACCAAGGACACTGAGCGTTTACTAGATTTGCAAATCTCATAAATCTATTTCATTTCATGGTAACAAGTAATCTTTAGAACAATTAACCTGCAACTGATATTTAAAATGCTCCTATTTTATATCAAAGTCATAATTAGGAAAAGAAAGATCAGATGGTTCTAATTAAAAAGAATCATCTTGTAAATAGAAACAGTTTGTATTGCCTTAGACTCTGAAATCCATCTAAAACTAACCCTGAAAAGAAAAAAACAAGTGGCTTAGACATGGAATCAGTCACAACGCTGACATCTGCTTAACTGCCAAAAGAATGAAGAGAGGTTGGCCAAGAAACATGAGTCAGAAGGGAGCTTTCAGCAGAATTATTTTCCAGTTGATCGCATATGCTGTGAAAACAAGTGCTTCAAGTTTCTGTATATTTAATATCCCTATCTATATTTGATGGCACATAATCTTCACTTGTCCAGATATGAAAGGCCTTTATGTAAGGATGATCTTTGTCAAATTTGGTTAAATTCTGTTAAAAATTTGTGTTAGGTAAAGGCTTTTTAATGCTTGTCTATTTTAGTAAAAGTGGCCATATTTAATGGCAAAGCGACATCACAAGAACAAAACTGAAGGCTAAGAAGCTAGAATGCCATCAAAACAGTTTAAATTCTATTTGGAAATGTTTTTCTTGCCATCTAAAATTTTCTCTAATTTTAAAATCAATCTGCAACCATATCTGACAATGGATTCGTATGCTTTGGAAGAATCTACAAAGCCTACTTTTTAAAGAACCTGGCAAGTTCAGTGGATTTTGAGGAAAATATCTTTTTCAAGATATTTTGTTATTAGTATTATAGTGGCCATATCTGATGGCAGATTAGCATCATATCTACAAACCAGCATGCTAGGGTGTTTTCTGAAACATTTTGGACATATTCTCTTCAGAGCAAAACACATATAAGACATTACAGTTTTCAATAAGAAGAGACCTATTTAATGGCAGATTTTCACTGCTGTACTAAGCTAACGCCTTCATACCAGGGTACATCATATTAAGTTTGGTTAAATTCCATTCAGCAATTTATTTTAAGTCTTTTCGGGGTTTTCAAATTTAACAGCCGTTAATGCCAGAATTTGTTCTGCTAAATACTGTTGTCATTTTTGGGGAGTCATTGAAATATGCTGAATTTATCTACATGGTTTTTCCAAGGTTTTGGTCTCAGTGGCTGTTTATTCCATAAGCCAATTGATTTGTACAAAAATATTACTTTCTTTGTCACTTTTTCATGTATCTACAACCACCAGCCATGGAGTGACACTTTAATGTTAAGTCAGCCGATATGCTCTTAACAATAGCCAGTCAAAATGCTGTTGAGCTTCAAAGTTATATTTTAGCACCAATGTTTCAAAAGAAACAGTACTTCTGACTTAAAATGTTTCTTCTTATCTGTGGAAATGTGAAATTTTGACTCGTAATATAGACTTTGAAACATGTGGTTAACTTTCAATATTTTCATGTAAAATTAGTTCCTAGCAGTATATAAAACAAGCCATATATAATTTGTAATATCCAATTTAATTATTCAATGCAGTGTATACAATATATGTCTATCCCAGCAGCACAAATTTATTATGAAAGCTGTATGAAACTATAGGCATTCCTTTTATTAAATTATAAACTGTGTTTTCTTTGAAATCAAATAGTTTTTCTTACATGTAAACATGAGAGAGATTATGAACCATAACTTTTGATCAATGTTACATGTGGCTTTTTATTGTCAACATCTAAAATGTTGCTTTTGTTTTAGAGTTGAATGCCAATTTTCAGAGCATGATAGGCTACATGGCAGCCAGTATTATTGGTGGAGGAAAACCCCGATAAAACACAGGATAAGAACCACCGACCTACGAGAAGCTACTGGCAATCTTGCTCACATAACTACATTAGCTGAATCTTAGACTTGAAGCCACGCAGACAGAGGTGAGATGGCAGTGATCCGTAACAGAGAATGCTTTAGACCACTCGGCCACTCAGGGCCCCTGGGGGTTTGGATGGGGGGGGGGGTTAGTGATAGGCCGATAAATCAGCTGAGTTGAATATTGGATAGTGCTGTGTATATTTCATTACGAGTTGACTGGCAGAATTAAACCTGCCAATACTTACATGTGGTTTCTTTTTCCATTTGTTTTGTTTAAGAGCAGAATCTTTCTCTCTCTCATATTAAAATTATCATAAATAATCTTTGTATATTTTGTAAAACACCTAAATAGTTTCAGCATTCTTTACTCAGAAAACTTTCATCTCTTGCAAAACACATTATGTGATTGTGTTTCAGTGGGCGTGTCTTTGAACACTCAACGGTAGGGGTGCAATGATATATAATTTTTGCACAGCCTTATTTTCATCCAAAAATTCTCATAGGCATAGCTCTTTACCCCTACCTATTAAACAGCATTGTGTACAACTAAGACAAAATGAATTTTGCAGCTGAGCTTACAAGTTCCACATGATGTAGTGGACGTCCATGATTATATAATTATATTGCTGTTACCTCTAACATGGGCAAAAAACTTAATCCATTCACTACAAGTTATGACACAGATAATCCATGATGACCACTGTCCTGTCCATGACTGACTCAGCATGAAAAATATTAATGTCCACTGTGGGAATGTGGATTTCCACAAAATGTAACGTGTGAACTGTATCACTGGTATGATTGCAGACCAGGCAGTTTGCAGTTGGACTCATCTTAAAAGCAAATATATATGGCATGTGTGTATATATGTGTGTGCTTCAAAAAAGTAATGAGTAAGTTACTTTTAACACTAACCTCTTCTCCACACTTGGTGACGGCTTCCTGCTGAAGTGGAGGCAAACTGCCAATCACATCTCGTGCAGCTTTCATGGAACTGTAACATCCACATAAAAATACTTTATCTGGTGAAAATCCTCTGGTATGTTGCAATGACCCTCTAGCAGCAATATTTATTATTCAGTTAATTTGGTATTCCAGATAAATGTCTCTATGTGAGGTTATACTAGAATCCTAGCATGTGTCTAATTATTGTAACTTTGTTCAATAAAGCACCAACTACTACATAGGCATTTACCATAATTACTCTGCTCTACCATAGTAGACCTAGATCTGCTGTCATATAAAGCACCAACAGAAAATTTCTATGCTCTTTGTTATACTTAGGCTGTCTTTAAAAAAAAAAGTGAATCTGGTGGTACATTATATAATGGCAAAACTGGTTTTTCATGCATTAATATAGTAAATATGTCATTAAAGCATACTCCATTAAAAGTAAATACCAGGTCTAATCTTAAGTACTACAATATATGAAAATTAATCAACCACCTGCTTCATTAACAATTTTACCAAAAGCATATAAATATGTTTGAAGTAAGAAAGCAGATATATATGAAAAAGCAAATGCATAAAAGCTCAACTAATTTAAGAGATTTTTTGACCCCTTAACCCTTTTAAGATTAAATTTCAAATTCAGTTTCATGTTTAAAAAGTTCTGAAACAGCACTAATAATAATATTTCTAAAAATGAATTAAACAAAGGTGCTAGATGAATCTGGCTTGATAGGATTTTATTAAATGAATACATGAACTTTGAACTCTCACCTGTTAGAAAATATTCAATATGAATGAACTGAGTCTGAGTATGAGTAGCGAATCAAAGTTATGTTACATGGGGGATATACTTTTAAAACATCTTGATAGGCATGTGCCATAAGACATAGTTAAAAAGATTTCATTCCAAATCTGCTGATATAAAGTTTGAATCTTTTTGATTTTTGAAATAAAAAGCCCAATTTTCCTCTTTTTGGTGTTACTTTTTCTATAATGAAACTCGATAAATCTTTACTGTCATAATGAGCCATTTCTATCAACTATGAAAATATTTCAAAGGGCTTTGACTTCAAATATATAGCTCACAATTATATGTTAGGACCTCTGTGACCTTGAATTTGGGCCTAAGAATTGATGATATGAGATGCTTGCTTTAAGAGTCTTTATACACCACTCCCATGACAACCTGTAACTCATGGGATCCATAGATAGAATTGCAACATAGGTAGGGGACAAGATACAGAGGTAGACTCAAAAGTTTTGATGGTAAAATGATGGGGTGGAGTGCCAGCAACAAGTGTTGAGAAAATATAATCTGCATTGAAGCATTTAACATTCAAATAATGGATTTTAATATTTTTGGAAAGTAATGAGTCTCTTAGTACAGATCATTGGGACATAGATTGCTCTCAAATTCATATAACAGTAAAGTTAGAGTTGCTTAATATTCAAGGTACAAACATGTATCAATGGTAAGGAAATAATGATAAATCTTCAAAGAATTATGCTCATAAACAGATGGAGCCAAAACCATCAATATGTTTGCACTGATTATTTCTTCAAAACAGCATTTGGAATGTCATGTCAATAGTTCATTTCAGTGGGAGAATGATAGTCTTATATAATTTTTACTAATAAGAACAGCAAAGGAAAGTTACTTGGTCCTGGAAAAACTACACTAGGACTGAGAACAAATTGACCACCCAAAAAAAGAGAATAAACCACGATTTAGTTTGATTTTATTACAACTCACAAGTTTATATTTTTAAATGCATAACTTCAAATTTAGAGAAGCAATCCAGGGATAAAAAGCAGCACCTTAGGATTTATCTATGTGTAATTTTAACAAGCAATTAAACTGACCCTACACAAAGATGTTACTGTCAAGTTGGCACCTTTCATGTATTGTAACTAGCTGAGACAATTTATCTGTTTATTAGTTTGTCTTGTAATGCCGAATAACACATCAACTTTCAAAACTTGTCAAAATAAATTAATTTTAGCTACTTAATTAGGTTTTAATAAGAGTACTGGCATGAATTGCCTTGACAGTCAAATGATCCTTCTCACATCTAATTAGAAAATGCCATATTTATCATGATTACGATTAAACTGAATCCAAAAAAGAAATTCAAGCATAAATTTGACTTTTGGTTTCTTTCATTTGTATTTACTTCTTACAATGTTGACACAACAAGTAGGCATTTCCAAACATTTTTATTGATAAAATATATATCTCTTCTTAAAATATGAGAACTGACTGATATTGATTTCAAATGTGCTCTGCCATTTCAATACAAAAAACAGTATATTGAGTTTTCACAAATTTTGATTGCAATTTTTAAATCTTAAGCAAACTGGCAGTATATTCTTTGTATTGTATATGAGAAAATGAAATTAATTCTTCATCTGCCTTCATGTTATGTTTCCAATGTGCAGTGAAACGAGGGAGTGGTGTATTTAGACTACTAGATAATGCTCAAAAGGCCAAATTATATTTTCAGGAATTATGTTTGATTTGGGTGTTTTATGTCATCGAAACACAGACTGGTCTATTTTGCTGTGAAGGATACACCATATTTGCCAACTCTGGCTGATCCAAAGGTAGTATTTAAATCCTCACCCTTATAAGCATTGTTTTTTTATGTGCTGTTATATATATATATATATATATATATATATATATATATATATATATATATATATATATACACACACACACACACACACACAGTGGAGCCTCGTTAATCCGGACTCCATTTATCCAGAAATCTCACTATCCGGACATAATTCAACTGGAACAAAATTCCTAAATGTTAATTTGCTCCGTTAATCAAGAAATCTGCGTTCCAGATCCGGAAATCAAAGTCGGGGACCAAAATTTTAATATACATTAAAACTTGTCTCGATAATCTGGAAATAATCTGTCCAAAAATAATAAAATTCGAAAAATCATATTTGAAATCACAGTAGAATAATACATAAAACACAATAGTGAAGCCCTTGAAAATCTATGGCCACTATCAATAACTAAGTAGGGTGACCATATTATAACCAGCAATACAATATAGGGCTTCATTTCCGAATACAATGGGGACGTCAATCATTAGGAACTGTAACAGCTATAACATACGACTTATAAAAATGATTCAATTATCGGAAAAATTTGTTATTCCGGACATATTCACTGGGAACAAAATGTGTCCGGATTAACAAGGCTCCACTATGTGTGTGTGTGTGTGTGTGTGTATATATATATATATATATATATATATATATATATATATATATACATACACACACACACACACACACACCAGTATATATATGTATTATATTAGTATGTGGTGCTAACAGGTGAAGAGAAAAGATTGAAAGGTCTATGTTGGATAGGTACACATGCACACGCATACACACACATCAGTGATTCTGAAATCCTGTTATTTACTAGACATGTCCAGCAGATTGTAGGTTTAGACTGGCATATACACTCAGCAACCAGATATATCAAATATCAATATATATATATATAGTTGTCTTTGATTTGTTTATCCATTAAAGGGCCAAAAAACATTCTTAACAAAGTTAAAATCAATTGAATAAGGTTGAGTTTACAGACTGCTTCTTTTCTGATAATAAATAGAGAAACTGACTAGATTTAAATTGCCTCTGTGGTCAGAAAATCAGCAAAGCTGTTGCCACCAAGCTAGTTATGTCATTATGTTTTCACAATTTGTTTAAACACTCTACAGTCACAAAACCAAAAGGGGGAGGGAATGAAACTCGTCTATATCAATTTTCAGGACAAAAAAATGTCCTGCACGCAGTTTTAGAATTTCAGGATCCCTGATTATACACACACACACGCTCATGCGCTCACTTAAGGAAAACAAATTTGGTGAGAACATTTGGGGAAATTTTAAAATTGAAGGTAATACTTCATGTGATAATTGCTTTCTTTCCTGTGCCCTTGATGACTTTGTTATGGACCTTTCTTAATCAATTATGGACCCATAAAGTGTCTTACAGTCTTCCTCTTATGCTATCTCAATAACTGATTTTGTGACAAAGTAAACAAAAGTGAGTTTGTTTTAGACCAGTGAAAGATTGCATTCTGCAACATTTATTATGGTCCAGAAAATAAAATGCCATCACAGGTTACAGCAGAAGGAAATGAGAGTTATGGAAAAAATTGTAAGTGGGTAAGTGAGTGAATGTTGGAGAGGGTGTGTCCCTCACCTGATAGAGCTAACTTTGGAGGACAGTACAGACTGGTCATTCCGAGCCACACTGCCAGGAGAAGGAGGAAAGATGGTGTAATTAGTGAATTAATCATAAACAGAGAATCAACCTCTTTTCCATAAAATCTGAAGAGGAAACATTTCAAACCCAATACATGTACTTGGTTTTTAGTGGATGAAGATTGATGATACCACACCCCAGATCATAAAAACACATGTATTAACTTATTTCCATTTAATATTTTAAAAAAGCTAATGTATCACTTTTTTAATAGAGCACCATCCACTTCAGAATTATTTTCTCCAGTAAAAGTGGTTTAAGTATGGGCTTTTACTCTGCGCAAGGAAAAATAAAACTGGTCAAATCAATACTGAGGCTAAACAACAAGTTTTATGCAAAAGAGGTCTGGTTTAAACTCATATACTATTAAGGCCAAAAAGATATTATTGAGTCTAGGGTCCAACAAAATATTGTACCGAAAACAGGAGACAACAGAAATGAGTCTCAGCTATCAAAAGGTGAGTTTCCAGTAGCCCAGAGGTCTTCATAGTAATATCAAAACTTGTTCAACATTTTTCACAAAGAAGGATAACACTGAATAATTGATAATAAAAAAAAATAGGAAATCCGAAAACAAACTGCTGTATTTTAATGGGCTACCTAGTTATCTTCAGGAGTTATAACATGATTTTGAAATTTGTCATACCCTGTACTCAATCATAAAACACCTATCTTGATTTTTTTTAAATATAGGATTATAATACAACTAGTAAGAATAAGAATTTTGAACTCTTTGAAAGATCAACTTTTAACAGATTTCTGTTACTGTTTTGATGAGATGTAATTTTTTAAGTTTTGTAAAATTCCATTTTATTCATTGAAAACTCGCTGTACATGCTGTTCAGTTCTATAAATATAGATTCAAATTACTTGCCAAAATACTTTTGTCACCACAAAGATATTGTGCAACCTTGTTAACAAGCTGCAGGAACATCTGGAGTGATGGAAGGACAGATAGACCGATAGGTGAATGGACATCAAATGTAGATCTTCCATACAGTAATACCAGTTAGGACATCAAATGTAGACCTTCCATACAGTAATACCAAGACATCAAATGTAGACCTTCCCTACAGTAATACCAGTTAAAACATCACATGTAGATCTTCCATACAGTAGTATCAGTTAGGACATCACATGTAGATCTTCCATACAGTAATATCAGTTAGGACATCAAATGTAGACCTTCCATACAGTAGTATCAGTTAGAACATCAAATGTAGACCTTCCCTACAGTAACACCAGTTAAAACATCACATGTAGATCTTCCATACAGTAGTATCAGTTAGGACATCACATGTAGATCTTCCATACAGTAGTATCAGTTAGGACATCAAATGTAGACCTTCCATACAGTAGTATCAGTTAGAACATCACATGCAGACCTTCCCTACAGTAACACCAGTTAAAACATCACATGTAGATCTTCCATACAGTAATACCAAGACATCAAATGTAGATCTTCCATACAGTATTACCAGTTAGGACATCAAATGTAGACCTTCCCTACAGTAATACCAAGACATCAAATGTAAACCTTCCCTACAGTAATACCAAGACATCAAATGTAGATCTTCCATACAGTAATATCAGTTAGGACATCAAATGTAGACCTTCCATACAGTAGTATAAATTAGGACATCACATGTAGATCTTCCATACAGTTATACCAATTAGGACATCAAATGTAGACCTTCCATACAGTAATATCAATTAGAACATCAAATGTAGACCTTCCCTACAGTAACACCAGTTAAAACATCACATGTAGATCTTCCATACAGTAGTATCAGTTAGGACATCACATGTAGATCTTCCATACAGTAGTATCAGTTAAGACATCAAATGTAGACCTTCCATACAGTAGTATCAGTTAGAACATCACATGCAGACCTTCCCTACAGTAACACCAGTTAAAACATCACATGTAGAGCTTCCATACAGTAATACCAAGACATCAAATGTAGATCTTCCATACAGTATTACCAGTTAGGACATCAAATGTAGACCTTCCATACAGTAGTATCAGTTAGAACATCAAATGTAGACCTTCTCTACAGTAACACCAGTTAAAACATCACATGTAGATCTTCCATACAGTAATATAAATTAGGACATCACATGTAGATCTTCCATACAGTATTACCAGTTAGGACATCAAATGTAGACCTTCCATACAGTAGTATCAGTTAGAACATCAAATGTAGACCTTCTCTACAGTAACACCAGTTAAAACATCACATGTAGATCTTCCATACAGTAATACCAAGACATCAAATGTAGATCTTCCATACAGTATTACCAGTTAGGACATCAAATGTAGATCTTCCATACAGTAGTATCAGTTAGAACATCAAATGTAGATCTTCCATACAGTTATACCAATTAGGACATCAAATGTAGACCTTCCATACAGTAATATAAATTAGGACATCACATGTAGATCTTCCATACAGTTATACCAATTAGGACATCAAATGTAGACCTTCCATACAGTAGTATCAGTTAGAACATCAAATGTAGACCTTCCCTACAGTAACACCAGTTAAAAAATTAAATGTAGATTTTCCATACAGTAATATAAATTAGGACATCACATGTAGATCTTCCATACAGTATTACCAATTAGGACATCAAATGTAGACCTTCCATACAGTAATATAAATTAGGACATCACATGTAGATCTTCCATACAGTATTACCAGTTAGGACAACAAATGTAGACCTTCCATACAGTAATATCAGTTAAAACATTAAATGTAGATCTTCCATACAGTAATACCAAGACATCAAATGTAGATCTTCCATACAGTAATACCAATACATCAAATGTAGACCTTCCCTACAGTAACACCAATTAAAACATCAAATGTACATCTTCCATACAGTAATATCAATTAGGACATCAAATGTAGACCTTCTATACAGTAATATCAGTTAGGACAAAAAATGAGATCTTCATACAGTAATATCAATTAGGACACTAAAAGTAGATCTTCCATAAAGTAATACCAGACAGAAATGTTTAAAATAGCAAGTGACAGGCTTGAAGAAAAGAACACATACTTATTAAAAGCAAAGAATTTGTTTGATGGCTTTCTAAAATTAATAGAACAAAGAAATGTTCTACTTGTAAGGCAAACAAAGCAGAAGAAACCCAAGCCATATTTCTTGCTCAGTCAGAAACTATTGAATACACAGAGTTTGCAGTAAGCAAATAAATCCATTTTAAATATAAAGTGCCAGTATGTCTTCAAGTACATCATGAACAACATAAAATATATGAAGTATTATGCATCTTTAGAAAATCTGGATAGATGTTGATTGTGATTATTTTAAAAGAAAAATAACTTCTGGAAAAAATTTTTTTCTAGAACTTCAACTTTTTTCACAAAATCTTATAATCATCCTACTTTTTAATGATATTAATACAAAAAAAAAGATTATTCCCATGTAGAACTTAACAGTTCCTATAATTAATGTGACCTGTGATACTTCCAGGATATCTGCAATGCATCTTGCATTTTATGACTATTAAAATTTTGGTTTAACATCTGTCAATCTGTGCAAGAAATATGTTGCCCACCCTCTCGAAAGATATACAGTGAGACCCTGCTATAGCGAAAACTCAATGAATTCAGATATAACTCCCTAAATTTTATATATGTGTATTTTTCCACACACATGAAAAACAACTCTAAACAACCAAATATCATAAAAAAAGTTAATTATTATTATGGGGAAGAGATTGTGCATGAATAATACAATATGATCATGTAGTGCTCCTGAAATTTCATATGTATTTTTCTTGTAAATGAAAAAGTTTTTCTTCTTAACCCTTTGAACCCGACAGGCCGGTTACCGGCCTGTTGTAACGATGTATATACCCGAAAGGCCAGTATACCGGCCTCACTATCTACCGTCATAGCCTGACATACTGGCCTGTGTTATGTTATTCGCTAAATTCGCTATAAAATTGTCAAAATTTGCCGGGGAGGCTCGGGTTAGGGTGCCGAAGTATGGGGGAGATTAGGGTTCAAAGGGTTAAAAGTACAAAAAAAACAAAGTGTAAATTGTTTATTTTAGGATAGCATACAGCTTTGCCAATGTCAAAAACTGGGATTTTATTTTCCTTATTGGTGGAAAAATATACCATCTGGCAATTATTTTTATTGGCAACATTGATGCAACATAAACGCTACCAATAGCAGCTTAAAACGCAAACTAACTTTTACCGACTTGGGACGTACTGAAAAGTAAATGTGCTTCATCATTTGTTATGTGATTGTGTTATGTATATCCACTGAATATAGACCTATATGACCTGTGACAAAATTTTTGAATATTTTAAATCTGTGCGTTTGCAATTTTTCAATGGAATTATTTGTATTGTGGATTCAAAGTATGTGACGAGATTTACGGGTGAAAATTATCATATCGTAAATGTAAACATGCTATACATAAGACATGTAAATATAAACAGTGTATATGTACCAATCTGTGGTTCTCAAAATAAAAGTAAAATATTATACATGCCTTCTCTGTTTTCACTACAGGTGTATTTCCCATTTAATATTAATTGATTTAAGACGGTAACTGTGCCAATGAAGCACGTTTTCTTCAGCTAACTGACCAGGTTGCTTATGACAGTTCGGTCTATAACATGGTTGGGTTCAATGGCTAACAACTACAGTGTTATAGCAGGGTCACGCTGTACTTTCATTTTTCATTTGAAAACAGTAATTAACTGCAACCAAGGCCATGCAGATTATTAAATGCAAAATGTTAACTTTCTACAGAAGAATACAATTTATATATATATATATATATATATATATATATATATAACAGCTATTTTTGTCAAAGGAAACTTCTACAATAAATAAATTTTATAAAAGGCTGAAAACTATTATGCAGCAAGTATTTCTTAAAATAATTTATACTGAAAGACAAACATAATATCTGCAGAACACAGTATCTTAAATGATGTATGCCCCCCCCCCCTTCTGACTTGTAAAAACATCAAATGAGAATCTCATTGATGTTGATGATGCTACTGCTGCAAAACAAAAATTAGTTTATTTCACCTTGACAATGTTGGTGAGAAAACAGCAACAACAAAATTAACAACAACAATAATAATAATCCTTGAACTAAAAGCTCAAGATTCTAGAAATCCTTGAACTAAAAGCTCAAGATTCTAGAAATCTTTGAACTAAAAGCACAAGATTCTAGAAATCTTTGAACTAAAAGCACAAGATTCTAGATAACCCTGAACTAAATGCACAAGATTCTAGAAATCCTTGAATTAAAAGCACAAGATTCAAGGAATCCTTGAACTAAATGCACAAAATTCTAGATATATCTGAACTAAACTAACAATATTCTAAATATCCTTGAACTAAAAGCACAAGATTCTAGAAATCTTTGAACTAAAAGCACAAGATTCTAGATAACCTTGAACTAAATGCACAAGATTCCAGAAATCCTTGAATTAAAAGCACAAGATTCAAGGAATCCTTGAACTAAATGCACAAAATTCTAGATATATCTGAACTAAACTAACAATATTCTAAATATCCTTGAACTAAAAGCACAAGATTCTAGAAATCTTTGAACTAAAAGCACAAGATTCTAGATAACCTTGAACTAAATGCACAAGATTCCAGAAATCCTTGAATTAAAAGCACAAGATTCAAGGAATCCTTGAACTAAATGCACAAAATTCTAGATATATCTGAACTAAACTAACAATATTCTAAATATCCTTGAACTAAAAGCACAAGATTCTAGAAATCTTTGAACTAAAAGCACAAGATTCTAGATAACCTTGAACTAAATGCACAAGATTACAGAAATCCTTGAATTAAAAGCACAAGATTCCAGAAATCCTTGAACTAAAAGCACAAGATTCTAGATATCCCTGAATTAAATGCACAAGATTCTAGATATATCTGAACTAAACTAACAAGATTCTAGATATCCTTGAACTAAAACACAAGATTCTAGATATCCCTGAACTAAAAGCACAGGATTCTAAAAATCCTTGAACTAAAAGCACAAGATTCTAGAAATCTTGAACTAAATGCACAAAATTCTAGATATCATTGAACTAAAGGCACAAAATTCTAGAAATCCTTGAACTAAATGCACAAGATTCTAGAAATTCTTGAACTAAAATAAAAGCACAAGATTCCAGAAATCCCTAAACTAAAAGCACAAGAGTCTTGATATTCTTGAACTAAATGCACAAGATTCCAGAAATCCTTGAACTAAAAGCACAAGATTCCAGAAATCCTTGAACTAAAAGCACAAGATTCTAGATATCCCTGAATTAAATGCACAAGATTCTAGATATATCTAAACTAAACTAACAAGATTCTAGATATCCTTGAACTAAAACACAAGATCCTAGATATCCCTGAACTAAAAGCACAGGATTCTAAAAATCCTTAACTAAATGCACAAGATTCAAGAAATCCTTGAACTAAAAGCACAAGATTCTAGAAATCCCTGAACTAAAAGCACAAGATTCTAGAAATCTCTGAACTAAAAGCACACGATTCTAGAAATCCCTGAACTAAAAGTACAAGATTCTAGATATCCTTTAACTAAAAGAACATGTCATTTGAATAAACAGGTAAAGCAAATATTATGTACTCTCCCTGTAAGATTACTGTTCATGCATTTAAAAGACTAACAGAAAAAATAATAATGGACATAATCAAAACAACAAAAACTGAGGGATGTTCCATTTAAACATACATGGTGCAAAGGGAAGGCATTTTATAAAACAATATATGCCAAGTTACTTTAATTTCATAGAGTTCTTATCAAAATGATAAGAAAATATTAAATTGCCTCTATGGGTGAATACCCCACATCAATAGTGCATTCCCTGGGCCCCATGTATGTTCTAACAGAACAGCCCTGAGAACAATATAGGTTACAATTTTCTTTTAAACAAGCTGATTAGTCTTAAAGGTCTGTTTCATTCCTGCTAAACTATAACAGTTTTTAATAATCGTTTGCAATATCTGCATATATGCTTTGCCGATTCATTTGTATGTACATGTATATGGTTACAAATTTACACAAAAGGTCAAATGATAGGAATTATTGTTAAAAATTACAGACCAATTAGTGAATAATAAAAGCTATTATATTATTGCCTGTAAACAATTTTATAACATAATATTAGGGCAGTAAAACTAGTACATAATGTAACAGCATGATTTGTTGGTGTCATACCCTGCAGTATCTGTGTAGCTACCCTTTTCTTCAGTGTCAGAATCATGTGCAGAGGTGAAACTGGTGTTTGATAACATTCGGCTGAAAAAAGGCTTCTTCACTGTCGGAATCTCAAGGTCTGTAGGCAAGGTCAGTATGTTCAAGTCAAAGGTTATATTCAGATGAGTAAAGTCTATTTCAGAATAAGTTTCTAACGTGTCTTTCATCTCACCTATATGGTAAAAGAGAAAACGTTCACTTCAACTATCAGTGTGCTACTCTTTATGGATACATACAATCCATGTAAGTTCTAAATTAAGAAGATGTTATATAAAATACTATTTGACACATCTCATTATTCACAAAATGGAACCTTTTACCAAACGGTTTTTTGTTTTTGCATTGCTTAGTGTCTCATTTAGGATTCCAAAACATAAGAATGTAAAGGGACAAACAGAAATAGTAGTTTTTAATGCACTAATAGTTCTAAAAAATATATAATCTTCTTTGTTTGATAGTTCTGCAACCTTCACTGTCATCTGTACCATTTTGTATTTTCACATGAATTACTGTAATAAACATTTTACCATGTGCTCAAGCAACTGGTGAAAATTATTAAAATATTTGAATATCTGCTTCACCTGAAATAAGATGCACCAAGGAATTTCCCATCCCAGATCATGCTCTCACTTAATTTTAGTGTTAGCTCATTATCTACCAGCATCTATAATAATAAATACCCATGTATTTTTAATGACGTTTCTTTTCAAATTAATAAATCAATCATTACTTGATAAACTGTGTATTTACATAAATTTTTATACTCTTTTGGCAAAGATTAAACCTCAAAATAAATAAAACATTTGCAGCTGTATACATGACTTTAACTGCAAAAATAGATTACACTAACAGCCATCAAAGACTTCATATTGCAACTCACCAGACTACCAAAACTTTGAATCTGATATGTTGTTTTAAAATGGATACTAAATGCCATTGTACATTTGTACTGCCTTTAGCAACTTTGGCCTTTTTTAGTTCCAATATATATGAGAATATACACTAAAGGACTTGCAGGTATATTTTTAATTTTTTAATGATTGCATATTCTACAGAACTGATTAAAAATGGCCTCATAATTTGATTAGGTCATCAAAGTTTTTATTTCATATCCTGCATTAATTCAGTCAAGTACAATAAAAGCAAATCTCTAGTAAAACCCTACAAAATTTCACATAAACTCCATTTGGAGAAAAAAAAAATCTTTTCATAAAGTTTTCTATCGCATTTATTTTTAAGTTATTCATAAAAATGAAACATATTTCTTGTTGTTGTTGTAGGGTTTTCACATACCTACATTGGCCGATTTTTTGAGACTCAAACCCATGCAGACAGAGGTCAGATGGCATTGATCCATAATAGAGAACACTTTAGACCACTCGGTCACTCAGGGTCCCCGATATTTCCAGTAACCAGTTTGGAATTTAGTGAAAATTCCTAGTCATTAATTACATTAACTATAAATTTGTAATAAAGGAATAAGTTCTTGAAATCAGACATTCTCTGGGTTGTTCTAAATAAATATTATTGCTACATTTACACACCAAATCACATTTTCCTAACAGATTGTTGTTCTGACACGAGGTTTGTATCAGAAGATTTTTTATGTTATATAGCTGGTCTTTGATAAAAATGGTGTTAATCAAATTTCCAGCATGACTGCCATTGTAGCCATCTTGAAAAAGGTGCTACCACTTGCTACCCTGGGAAGGTATTTTTTAAATATATATGCCAGGGAAATCTTAATGCTCTAAGAGTTCATGTGGCACAAAAGTTTAAATTGCATCTATGGGTGACTGCTTCACATTAATAGTGGGTCCCAAGTAAATTTTACTTCACTTTATTAGTAAAAATGAAAGCTATTCAACTGAATGAAAAGTAGAGTCTTAATGTCATAAAGAATCAAATAAATACTGACAGTTACACAATCTACAGCAGAGGCAAATGGAGTGGATGACAATTATACCTATAGCCAGATGTTAATGCAAATGAGTGGATGACAATTATACCTATAGCCAGATGTTAATGCAAATGGAGTGGATGACAATTATACCTATAGCCAGATGTTAATGCAAATGGAGTGGATGACAATTATACCTATAGCCAGATGTTAATGCAAATGGAGTGGATGACAATTATACCTATAGTAAGATGTTAATGCTCTCGTTTATTTGACATGGTTACATTACACATGCATGAATGATTATTTATAGTTATTTCAACCAAATGACACTGATGTTTTATTGCACTTATTCCATAACATGCCTGTGACTTATAAATAAATATATTAAATATTGATAAATTAGTGACAATTTTCATAATTTATACTAATTGTTGCTCACATCTCAGTGATCTTTCTTAGAAAGACCACTCTCTTATTAGAGTACTTTCCTGTTAAATAACAGATGGCCTTAAAAGCATGGAATCAAGGTATGACTATCTGTTCTGGATTAGAAGCTACAAGATTTCAAAATGGCCATTGTATGACTATCTGTTCTGGATGAGAAGCTATAAGATTTTAAAATGGCCACTGCATGACTATCTGTTCTGGATGAGAAGCTATAAGATTTTAAAATGACCACTGCATGACTATCTGTTCTGGATGAGAAGCTACAAGATTTTAAAATGGGAACTGTATGACTATCTGTTCTGGATGAGAAGCTACAAGATTTTAAAATGACAACTGTATGACCACTGCATGACTATCTGTTCTGGATGAGAAGCTATAAGATTTTAAAATGGCCACTGTATGACTATCTATTCTGGATGAGAAGCTATAAGATTTTAAAATGACCACTGTATGACTATCTGTTCTGGATTAGAAGCAATAAGATTTTAAAATGACCACTGCATGACTATCTGTTCTGGATTAGAAGCTACAAGATTTTAAAATGACCACTGTATGACTATCTGTTCTGGATGAGAAGCTACAAGATTTTAAAATGACCACTGTATGACCACTGCATGACTATCTGTTCTGGATGAGAAGCTACAAGATTTTAAAATGACTACTGTATGACTATCTGTTCTGGATGAGAAGCTACAAGATTTTAAAATGGGAACTGTATGACTATCTGTTCTGGATGAGAAGCTACAAGATTTTAAAATGACCACTGTATGACTATCTGTTCTGGATGAGAAGCTATAAGATTTCAAAATGACCACTGCATGACCACTGCATGACTATCTGTTCTGGATGAGAAGCTATAAGATTTTAAAATGGCCACTGTATGACTATCTATTCTGGATTAGAAGCTACTGTATAAGATTTCAAAATGACCACTGTATGACTATCTGTTCTGGATTAGAAGCTACAAGATTTTAAAATGACCACTGTATGACCACTGTATGACTATCTGTTTTGGATAAAAAGCTATAAGACTGAAAAGGACAAGTGAGCCTCCTGCTGGGAGGATTGTTCTCATGAGTGTTTCAGACATCTCCCAATACTCACTGAAATCACCTGCATGCTCAATATTATTGTTTCAAAAGCTCCAGAACAATTGTTTTCATTGGAGTTTTTTTCACACCTTGCTTCCAGTGTACAAGTAGTATATTTCTGGTGAAAATTTCCTGTGATCAAGTGCATGACACTTTAATAGCTAATTCTACAGACAATAACCTAAAATTAGTCGTTGGATAATACTATGTGGGATCCGTAGCAATTCTGCTAGGACTGAAAAAATTAATAGATGATGAGTTCCTTAAAACAATTAACATTAATTGACATGGTTGGTATGGCTTTTAGTATTAAACTTTCAGGGAGATGCATCATACTACGTGTGACCAAAAGTAAGACAGAAAGGTTTAGTTGAATTAGTCATTACTGAAGAGCATAAGTGGTTTAAAACAGTTCATTTTGGTTTGGGTATTAAAAGTTGTTACAAATATCTAGTGTGTGTTATTGCCCGATGCTAAAATGCAAAAATCTAAACTTCTGGAATATAGCATGAAATTCAATAATGGATGGAAACAAATATTTGCAGTTGCAATCAAGTTCAGATGCCATTCACATAAAGTCAATTTTAGGAACTTCCCTAGTTTGACCTAGACAGCACCAGCCTTAAGAAGTTCTGGCAGTCAGTTGGCAACCTGAATCTACCAACAGGCATGGAACAATTAAACATTTTGATGGATTCAGTTGATTATGCTAACATTGGTACATTACAATACAGATACTGACAGGACATTTTCTATTCTGAGCAAAAGTATGGCCAACTCCAGATGAAAACCTGGATCTAGTAACATTATATCATCTCCTAAGTGTTGAGATCAACAATTATGAAAAGTGCCACAAATATAATCTAGGCAATGAGCTAGTAAAAATGGGTCAGAATGCTTAGGCTACATACAAGGCCAGGTTGAAAAGCAGCAAGGTACTGAGAACTGAATCATATGAGATGATGTGCATATTTTAACAGAAAAAGTAAATTTTCTCAATCGTTGCCAATTTTGTCCATTTGTGAGCTAAAAATCAGTAAATGAAAATCCTTCTGATTTGAAGTCAAAACTCTTGACTCTTGGTCAGTCCTATGGTGACTTCTCTGTTCTATCACATTTATGATTAACTACACAAGAAATGTTCCAATGGAAACTCACGACAATAAAACCACTTTGAAAAACTGTAGAAATAAGATTGAAAAGATGGTCTCTGCTACTGACATTATGTAACATACAGGCCAACCCCTAGAGAGGTGTAAGTGTAATTATTATTAATGTAAATGGCATACAAAAGTGTAATCTGAGCATACAAAGTGTAATCTATATATTACATGACATAACTACAGGAAACTATAAGCAAAATTTACATTTATTTTTGCTAAAAAAATTTGATCAACAGCTGGTTAAAATTCTTGTTACAATGGGAAAAGTCTTCATGGATCAATACCAGAATAAAAACAAAAAACATACTGACAAGTTATATGTACAACACTAACTTTTAACTAGTCAACATGTCAAGCTTTTGCTGAATGATCATAAGTCCACAAATTCTGCAAATAGAATGATGATCTATGTGCTGTATTACATCACTCTTATATTCTACTTTTTAAATTGTAAAACACTTTTGATTTGTCCTATTTTTTAACTGACAGGTTTTGAAGTTTAAAAAGATTTTGCTTCTCTAACATTTATTCAGTCATATAACATCCATAAGTCACATCAATAAATACTGTTTCACTTAACATTCGGTGCCATTTTTTAAAAGTATAAACTAATCTGCTACCTAAATATATCATATAAATATAATAAATCTTTGAGACAAGTTTTCATATTGAAGAAATCCATTTATTTTCTTGGAAATTTCTCATATACAGCTGTTATAAGGAAAGTACATAAAGGTCTCTGATGTACTAAGCAGTATTCTTTTTTGGAGTATTTTCAAATGTGTGGGATTAAAGAGCTGAAAACAAAAACTGTTGCTCTATTTTGTTATTTATTAATAAACTACATAAAGTTTAATCTATACAAAGGTTAAAATAGATGTAATTAGATGAAAAAGCATAATAATTATGATAAAAAGCAGAATACTTGGCATGTATGTTATAAGGTCAGAGTATCACCATTTATATCAAGACCCAACTAAGTCTTTAACAAAAAATTCATGTTGATAGCAAATTTCGATTTAAGACCAACTAAATATCACAAGAAGTCTTTCAGTATGAAACCCGTGTTGTGTCAGATTAGTACCGTTTTTATCAAAGACCAACTATATAACATAAAAAGTCTTCTGCTGAAAACCCCATGTCTGAAAAGCAATCTGTTAGGGAACTTTAGTTTGGTGTGTAAATGAAGCAAGAATATTTTCAAAATATCCATTGAAGCAGCCATATTAGATATAAGAAGGATAGAAATTTCATTTTGATCTGACAATGAAATGATGTACTAAGTTTCAAGACTTTCCTTTCAGTACATCAGGAAATATGATAACAAACTTGTACTGAGTGATAGAGAACAAATGCCAGATGTATCAATGATTAATGATGGACTAACGCTGAAAATATGCTAGAAGAATCGAAAATGAATAAAGGATGGATGTTGAACAAATACCAGATAGAACAGCATAAGCTCTTTTGAACTCTGATCAGAAAAACTAAAAACTAAATATAATCTTAAAACAAAACTTCCCTCCAACAGTGTATGAAAACTGACCTAAATGCAAAATTTAACCATGGGGTGATGGATGGACCTGGGTAACACTTTATACCCTGTCACTGATGTAATGAAGAATAAAAGAATCTCTGGGACATTTAACTTCTCATTTTTAATTCATTCCATTACACTTTTATTTTATATTTAATTTTAAGTTAAGATTTGAATAAAGCTACTTAATCCATTCTATTTTAACATCTGAATAAAAACAGTATTGTTTAATTAAAAACTAACAAAACAAAAGAAAACAATCACCAAGGCATGTGATCAAGGACTGTGTGCTGACACTCTGGTGATCCAGATGACTTTTGAAAGTGCAGGTGAAGTTCAGGAACAATGGATTCTGGTCATCTTTGCTCTCATCAAAATACATCTCCATATCTGATACAGATTCAACCAGAGATTCACTGGAGTCTATGTTGGAGGTATTTGAAGTGGTCTCCCTTTTTCCAGTAGCTTTAACAGTCAAATGGGAAATAACCTCTGGTTCCTCCATCTCACCCATATTTTCTGCTTAGATAATAAAAATAAAAAACAAAAAAATGAACTAATAAGTATTTAACAGAAAGTTTAAACTACAGGTTTTGCATATATACAAAATAGATTTATATATACAGAATATGACCTATAATCTCAACAAACAACTTCAAGTGTAAGAAACATTTACCAAACACATCATCAAAATGTTGAAAAATCCTTACTTACATTGGACTTACTTACATTGGAATAGCTATTAGAAGGTATTTCATTACATTCAAGTAAAATTAAACAATTAAGCAGTTATCTTAAAAAAACAATCTTCCATCAACCAATGCATAAAAAACTTAAAATAGTTTCCAACCCAATCATATGTTTAGCTGATATGGGATCTAGCTGTAATGACCAGTCAAGAGTGTTAGCTTTAATTAAAACACCATAAAAGTATGCTTCGTGTAACTTCATTAAAGCAACGCTTTGCATATATATCTGACTCTTACATGAACTACAGGATATGCCATTTGAACTGTTATTTATTGTAACAAAGAAAATACAACATATGTGTCAATGTGCTGTGACACTAATATTTTCATACAGAGCTTTTATCTTGCTTGACTCTTGGACACTTGAAGTTCATTTGATGACAAAAAATTATGGATTTTCTTAAAGTTTTCAGACACAATCCATATTCACAATTCAAGATTAACTATTTAAATCAAAGAGCATTCTTGCTATAATGAACCAAACTGGCCATTCAAACTGTTTATGCAAATTTGTACAGTACACTGACCAAATGCTCAAGAAAAAAGAATGGTGACCTACTTTTGGCACAACAATTTACATCCACACACTAATGTACAAGGCGCTGTATATGCAAGTGCCTGAAAATTTCACCATCAGTAATGCAAAACAAATGAAGGAGATATGGATAGAGAGGTAATTAATACTGGATGCCATTGTCACATGTATTGTGCCCCCTGAAATGATAATGGAATTAAAAATTCTCACCAGATCGAGCAAACATAATATAAAATATTTGATCTTTTAACTACAAGTTAATCAAAATACATAAAAATGTTATTCAAAACTAACCAAAATAACAGGAAATGTTTAAGAATACACAAAAATGAAATGGAAATGTACTGTTTTTCTGTTAGTACTGAAAATTTATATTAACAGCATAAATGTAAAAATGAATTGTGAGAGAAGAAAACTAATTGTAACTATGCAATACTTACCTGTTGCTATTGCATTGTTTACCTATTACAGGACAAAAAAAATCTCAATCGTAACTAAATATTACTTCCTCTAATTAGTAACTGGAGGGTCAGAATTAAAAAGAACATTATCTAAGTCTGAATAGTCTGTCATAACCAACAAATGGTATATCCTCCTCTTTTGACTTGGACCAAAACTATGGGACATCAGAATAGGGTGGGAGGACAGAATCTTCATAATAGTTAACAGCAGTAATAGTTTACCTACTACTTATGCATTTCCCAATTTACCAGTTAGAAAACACTCGCACTTACCCTTATATAAATACTGAGTGTTCACCAATGAATAAGAGCTTAGCAACATGTTGTGCAGTCAAGATTCCACCCAAGGAGTAAATGCCTTTACTCAGGTACAATAAAGTTAAAAAGTAAAATGATGAAAATGAAGTACGAGACTGCCATAAAGCTGATTTCATGACATCATTCAAAGAGGAGTGATTCAAGTTGATCAAAAACGTAGCGATAGCACTAACTTTATAAGCTTTTCTCCTCATGAAAGAAAGATCCCTCTCGGTGAGATACTTATAAGTTCCACTGACAGTGATAACAATCTATCTGAAAATGATGACCAAAGAAATATCACAGTAACCCAATGTAGAAAGAGATGATTCTGATGATTCCTTAGTTTAAAGCAAAAGCCAAAAAGAAACTTAAGGCACTCACGTGGCAAAGGAATCTATCTGGAATATATCCCGATAACAGATATGACTCAGACCAGTAATCAGAATATGAACTGAGCTTCTAATTCAGGCTGAACCTGGGGATAACAATGAAGAGAACTGAATCATAGTTTCTGCTAAACCATGAACAACCCATTTATTTTCCACTAACAATATATGAAGCTCAAATGTTCTCCTTGCTGATGTTAAGGAGAGAATGAAGAACATATTTTCGGTAAGGTTCTTGAAAGAAGTTTCATTCAAAGTTTAGAAAGAGGTTTAGATAACAACCAAAGAAAACGTTTATATCTTGGCATTCATCAGTGAGACATGGTCTCTGATGCATGACTGTCTAAACCAATGGTGAACAAATTTTGTGCTTGATTTTAGATCAAATTGATAGCTAGTGTAGGGTACAGTAGCAGCGGTGAGGTATTCTCTGATCATGGTACTCTAAGGATGATCCAAGCAGCTGTGTTTTGAACTTTTTAAGTTTCTGGAGTAGATATTGAGATGAACCAGACAGAACTGAGTTACAATAATCCATTCTTGAAAATACTAATGAACACACAAATAGAGCTAATGCGTCTCAGCTCAATATATGCAGCCTTGAATATGTTCATGACATGTTGGTGCAATATGAGAGTGTTGTTGAGAGTAACAACTAGGTTTTGTACTGACTGTTTAATGTTGCTGATATTTATTGTTTGGGGTAAAGGATGTGACTGAGAAAATATTAGTGTTGTGATCACATTGGCATCAGAGAAATTATCTTCCCTCAAAATTAAAGAGAAGAAAGCTTACAACTGCATTTAAAGAGGAACAGCATAATAAATTTTTAGAGTGGATTGGCTCCTAACCTATACAATGCAGCAAGCAATCTTACTTGAGCTAAGCAAGCAGGTGGAGAATCTGCAGATTGTTGTCTAATAGTGACTTCCTGTGCTAAAACAACAGGTCTCTCCTTTGTGATAATTTCCTGAATTCATGATAAAATATGGTGCATATCTACCTCCCTGCTGCCTGAGGAAAACTGAGGTATGCTAATTCCAATATGTTGTCAACAACCGAAATGACACAGTAATGCTTTGTGAGGTTGACACATCACTGCTGGTTAGGAACACTGAACACATTTCTAGGTTGTGTACATGAAGACTGAAGTCCCTGAAAAACTAAGCCCTCTAGCTTCAGGTGAGCAATCCATACCAATGGTCTCACACATCATCGATGATGCCCTACTAAACCTCTGTAAAGTGGGCTAGCTGAGCACATAATAGGGTGTTGAGAAGAGAAAGGTGCTGCAAGATAAGGTGCAACTAACTAAGGGTGACTATCTCATTCCTTAAGGAAGGGAGTGGAGTCCAAAGATTTCTTCTCTTTGCCCCTTTAACCACTCATCTTGGGAAAAAAGGCAACACCAACCAAGATCAAAAACATATTTTCTAGAAATAATCTTCCAGTAGTGTTGATCAATGCAAATTTACCCAAAGAAAATTGTCTATTTCATCTAAGAACGTGCTACAAAGTCCCACTGCAAGCCAGAAACAAAACTACAATACAATTTGGTTAAAAAAACAATACTGCCTTTTTATAATTTGGGTTTCTCCATTTAAACATACATGATACCCAGGGAGCATTCTTCAAAATGATATGCCATGGCACTCTGATTTTTCAAAGAGTTCATGTGAAAATAATAATTCTAAATTGGATCTATGAGTGACCACACCACATCCATAAGTCATAACCATATTGTACTGAACAACTTTTTGGGGGGTTAAGGTACGATAAAAATCTCAGAGATTAAAATTTATAAAGGGCAGATTTTCACACCACAGCCATAAAACCAAACACCAATATATAAAAAATACAGACTGCATTACTAGATTAGAATGATCTCCTTTGAAGAGACAGTGGTATGAAATACTTCCTAACAGAGCATGAAAATTGAACTGGGAAAAAAGGTACCTTGTATTCCCTCTGATACCTCAGTTGTATACTTTTCATCAGAAAATTCATCCATCTAAAAATAGAAATTGTTCATAGTTTTAATTATGTGTTCCTCATCAAACTTAAAAGTGTAAAACAGTAACAGTAAGCTTATCATGGTACCAGTATCACTGTGGACTAAAGTGATAAAATCTATAAAAACATATTGATGAAGCTTGCTGTTCCATATGCTTGACCAACTGTGTCATAATTTTACATCACAATCGTTTGGTGTATTTTGTTACTATTCTCCAATGATATAAGCACATATTGTCAAATTTTGTTTGCATCAACATCACAAATACATTTTTAGATTTTCATATTTTTCACTATATTACTCATTTTGACTGGGAGTTAATGATATGAGTGAAAATGTTTGCATTCTTTGTGGAATTCGTTTCCATAAACTATCTTCAAACCCCTCCCTCCCCCTTTGTTGAGCCTGTCTTTGACCATACATACTTTTAAGTCAAGTCAAACTTATATGATTTAGTAAAATACACCTGCAGATCTGGGTCTATGTTATTTGTTCTACTAATTACTCCTAACAATCTACACAGACCCAGATCTGCCAGCATGTTATGCAATAGCAGAGCTGGATCTGTGCAGTTTGTAGTTGGGCCTATCTTATATACAGAACTTAGATATAATGTAAATGACTGTAATTGAGGTTAATCTAAAAATCACTGATCTTACTCTAAGGTTGGGATGGATGGCCATAAAGACATACACATGGATTTCTAACTGAATGCCATGTCAAGCTACTGCCATAGCATGCATCACAAAAACAAAATGTAAATGAAAACCAGATAAGCACTATATGTAGGAACTGACACTGAGATAATGTGAATCAAAGGTAGCTTTATTTATCTGCTCTAAGGCACACTTAGGACAAATAAGGCATACAGGAGATACGGACTTCTTTGTCAATATCATGATGAATTGTATACAATATTACAGCATCATTAATATGCACTACACCACTTTATGACAAAACCAATCTATCATGTGACAAATAAAATCAAGTCAATCTGACTTACTACCAGACAGAATAAAAATCTGCAAGATTTTTCAATCAAAGTTTTCTTACCTGCCAGGTAAGTAGGTGAAATATCTTACAATAATTTCTTTTTTACAGCAGGTTTCCTGTGCAATACTTCAAGCTGCCTTTGGCACTCATCAAAATATTTAACCCCTGCTCAATTGTTTCTAAACAAGATAATAGCAACAGCTATCTTAAGAAACCATAGCTTCCATTTATAATAATGCCAATAGAAAACATTTGGCAAAGACTAAAAACTTCAAGTTTTTAAAGAAACCAATTTTTATTTTACTAAAATGTTTCTTCAAGAATACATACAATATTCATATTATCTTACAAGAACTACTACTACCTCGCAAATCCAGCTGTCCCATGTTAAAACCTTAAGATTTAAAGATAAAGGTTATATGCACACCCAGTTGGCAGGCAGAGTAATCTCCCCTTGATTTGGGGATTGGTGCCAAATCACAAGAATATCTCAGTTGCTACTGGTGAAAAAGGCATGTTCTTTATATAGAAAAACAGAGGGGAGACTGGGAGGGTGTACAAGCCAATATTCATTATTGAAGATTATTGTTATTGGCATTATTGGAGATATCTGGAATACAATATTTATTTAATAATACAGGCCTGATCATAATGTTCCATTACAAGCTAAATCCATCCTTCTAAAGAAAGATGTCAACAATGTATGTCGGTGTATTTAAGCAAAAAAGGTGTCGAAATGTTGATTGCTTGCTACAACAGACATTAAAAGAAAGTGCTCCCACCCTGGAGAGTGGGATCAGCATCAAATCCCGCCATTCTATTCCAGGAATGTAACCCAAAAAAGGCTTAGAAAGGTGTATCTGTATTAATATCAGGGGAGTATTATCAAAGATATCTTACTTCAAAACTTTGCTCTTTAAATACATTATCAGAACATAACATGTCAGAAGTATAACTATAAGCCAAAGGAAGTTATATATCGTTACATCCAAGCTTGTCCTTGCTGCAGTTTCCTAACATATGAGAATTAGCTTTGAGTCTAATGTGAGATGTTTAACTTCAGTCAGACAAACTTAATGAGCTGATATACACAAAAAACTGGCACTGAGGCAATTCCTTGTAGTTGGAGATGATGATCTGATGAATCCATGTGGAAAGAGCCATTGCAGAAATATCATTCTTCTCTTCTTCCAATGGTAGAAATAAAAGATTTCTCTCTCTCCTGAAAATGTCAGCATATGTCCAATACCATTTTCAATATCCTGACAAGTCCCAAAAAATGAAAATGAAAAAAAGGTCAAATGAATACAGCAGTTTCAAAACAAACAAAAGAATGATTTCCCACAAACAACAGCTTGTTCTAGGCAATAAATACAGGGAATGTCATGAGAGAAAATGAAACATTATAGCATGGCTCTACAGATAAAGCATGAACTTATTTTCAATGCTAGGACCAGAGTAATAAGGCAGCAGGATCTATATGAGAAACAAGTCAGTGTAAGTTTAGACACTGGTTCAAGAAGCAATTTATTTAACTACTTTAAAACCCAAAAAAGGTTCCATTTTTGGCCAAGGGTCAATGCATTCAGTCAGGAGAAGTCAAAATGTACAACCAGGCAAATGAGGTCTTTGTTGTGGTCTCTATCCTCCCTTCTCCCTTGTACAAAATATTGTTCAGCTTGTGTGTTTTTCTTAAAATAGATAATTTGATGCCTGAGATATGGAGTGTCATATATTTCAGTCATTGTCTATGGTGAACATCCTGGTACAATGATATCTATTAGTTGGGAGTCATGAACTGGTGAACAACATCCCTGAAAGCAAGCCGCATGAATTTCTGGGAAGACATGTGGATGAGAAAATGAAGGCACACATCCTGAATGTTTACACTGACCATTAAAGGTAAATCTTGAATGTCCATCAAGAACGTATATGTTCTTTGAGTAACAGGTATGTTTGTATTCCAAATGATTTCTACAGACCTTTTCTGGATGAAAGAGCTTAAGATAAAACGTTCATGTCTTCCTTCTACATCATTTTTCAGGTCAAGAAGATTTTGGTTGGGAGAGAAACTTAGCTAACAAGCTATGAAAATGCTTATGGAAAAAAGGACAAGTAAAAATTTCTAACCTGGTCTACTTTGTTCTGGTCTACATCCTCCCTTCTATGATGGCACAATGTGTCATAGATGAGTCAGTAGTGTTAAGTTAGTAATATGTGATATCAAGGCACAATGTGTCATAGATGAGTCGGTAGTGTTAAGTTAGCAATATGTGATATCAAGGCATTTATGCACATCTATTAACAACACTGAAAGAAGACTCTCCAGTTTCCATCATAAGTTTCAAAGTGGTGAGTCTACTTCAATCAGCATTTCTGTCACCACTTGTTCACATAAATGTTTCTGAGTGCCTGTTGAATAGGATGTAAAGGCTCTGTATTTCTTGGATGTCTGTACATCTATCTGTTCCAGTGGGTACTGAATGGCCAGGATTTTCTGGGTTCCTACACCATAAGATTCAAGCGGGTGTTCATCTGAGATATCAACTAGAGGATGTTTGTGTGTGTGTGTGTGTATGTGTGTGTGTGATTTTGGATTTTAAACATAATTTTAACAATTTTTCAGTCATATTACTACAACGTCTGCAGTGTGGCAGTTTATAGTTATGTCTAGCACTGAAGCATCATGCCGCAGACATGTATCATGATGTCCCACCCAGTCACATTATCCTGACACCAGGCCAACCAGTACTAACACTAACCTCTTAATACTGAGCGCCAAGCAAGGCAGCTGTTAGTATCATTTTTATAAGTCTATGGTATGATTCAGAATGGGATCGAAGGCACAACCTCTTGCATTCAAGGCTGACACTCTATCCACTAGGCCATCAGAGCAGTTAACCCCACCAGAGGAGAGCTGTCAGAATAAGTCTGCACTCAGATTCCTTTGATCTATGGATCTTTTAGGCTGTACACATTAAAATCATTCCAAATCAGAAAAAAAGTGTCAACTGACCAGGTTTCTGGATCTTAAAGATGAGACAAGGGTTGGAAGCTTGATATTCCACCTTAAAGCAAAGAGGTAAATTATTATCCTTGTGCAGAAGAGTAAAAATACTGAGACTCAACAAGATCAGACCTGTCCTTGCTGATAAGGAATCCAAGTCTAAGTAAAAAGAAGAGATTTTATATCTTTGTACAAAAAGTCTGTTTTTAGAAGGGAGATAATCTGATGCGTAAGACAGAGAGTGTAAAATGGTTGGGAAAGTGTCAATAGCAAACACTAAGGGACAAAGTTAAAATATCAGTTGGGAGAGTTATGAACTGATAAATGAATCCCTGAAAGTGAGCTTCGGGAAGGTCCATGAAAAATTATGGATTGGAAAATGAAGGCACATATTCTGAAGGTCTATGGCGATTATTAAGGGTCACACTTGGATGTCACTATGTGCTGCACCAAAAGGTTTCTATCCTAATCTAGTTACCCATATGTGCTGTAACAAATGATTTCTTCTGCCTTTCCTAGAGGAAAGATCCCTTGTGAAACAATGTTGTCTTCCTCCTACCAGGATTTCAGAAAATGGGAACATGAGCATAGCATCATTATTTGTGGGAAAGCGTTTGGTTAGGAGAGAAACTGGGCTAAAATTGGTCCTTTTCTCATTACACTCTTTGCTCTGAGAAACTGAGCCATAGCCAAAGAGTGCATTTTGAATTTTGAAGGAGGACTTCTCTGTTGGGTCTTTTCTGTTTCTCAATGAAATAAATGATGGATGTTGGGTTAATGGCACTGAGAGAGGCTTGCATCTTAAAGCAGCCTGTTTCCTGATCTCCTATATATGGCCATGGAATAAAAAAAAGATTGGAAACAGTAGCATAAACTTATCAGCTGCCTTGTGGATGACAACAAGAAGGCAACCCACTCAGCATGCTGAAGGTTAATGAAAGTAGCTATGAAACAGGAAACTAAGTGCTGCACTGCCATTTTAAGTAAACAAGCCTTGTGCAAGTCTGATGGGACCAAGACTGGTGATGGAGCAGCCCCCACTGTCTTCAGGGTCACATACTGGAGATTGTCAGAGGTTTGATCACCAAATCCAATGCAAGTTGTACTGTACATCAGTAACAAAGCTGAGGCTGGAAGTGATGTGGCCAGATGCCACAGATGGGTCTAGGTCTGGGTATGTTGGGAAGGTGCATCATGTTACCCAAAGCAAGTTACAATGAGTAAAAATCTGGACAATGCTGAAACTGGAGTGTTCAAGGTACATGTCCAACCAGTCCAGTAATAGGTTATGACATATGGAAGATAATTAAAATTTGCCAGTACTGCATTCTCCAAGGTTGGTCTACATGGGACTGTGTACCATGTCAGGACTGGCATAGAAGCAGTCAAGTGCATGTTTGACCAGAAGAGAGTAGTGGCAATGTGGGCAATGATGACACTTAAGTTTTGTTAGGGTCCTGAGGTGACAAAGTAGGCACAATGACAATACAGTTATGTAGGTGGCCTAAGGTGGCAAAGTAGGCAAAAATGATACTGGAGTTGCACAAGGAGCCCATGGTGGCAAAGAAAGTCTGATTTTGATTTAATTGATGATTCCTCTGATGTAACTGAAAGCAAAATCAAGACATTCTGCATCTGGCAAGACTGATAGCATGTGCATTGCCTCATGATCATTACTGGCTGTCTCAGGTTTGGTTGGCAACAGTAATTATCATCTGTCCCTGACCACACATCACAAATTTTACATAAAAACATAGCATAGACCCAAGTCTATTGGGGCATTAGTCAATGCAAGATCAGGGTCTGTCATCAACATGGGTATTAGAGAACACTGTCTCTCACTTGAAAATTAATCATGATGCATATATGTATACATTTTAAAATAGCACAAAACAAAATCTTAGAGCTATTACCACTACCGTCATTGTCCCAGTTAGGTATACCTATTTATAATGAAGAAGCCAAGGTGACTCAGTAATTAGCATCCAACCAGATGTATGTAGAATCAAATTAAACACACTATGATACATACCTGGGAAAGGTACCTTATTCCAACTGTTTCAGCATAAAATAAGTTTTGTGTGATGATGTGCTATTTGAAACAGAACAAACAAAACAAACTGTAAATATTTGTTCATAAAGGCCCAGACCAAAGAAAAATCTTGAATTCTAAACTGAATCTTACATTTTAAACAATGTCATGATTTTTTTATACCTGTGGTTGTTCTGGGCAATAAAAGTAGTAATCTGGGTTTGCTGGGACGGGTCTGAACCACTTGAAAACAATTTCCTGGAACTTGTTCCTGGTAAGGTTATGGAGGTTGTCTAGTGCTTCACATGGCTGGTCTAGATTCAGTGAAGGGATGTCCAACTTCAGTGTGGTTTTAGGAAGCTGCAACGCATATGGTATAACAGACTGCGGATCTGGTTCTCTGGATATGAAAAAAAACAAAACATTTTGACCGCTTCAAAAACTTTTATAGATTGATCGCTTTCAATGTACAAACTTTTACTTTGATGCAGAAATCTCCATGGATCAGATGTTGATAAAAAGTAGATTATTGAAGGTGGAATAACAGAAACACAGCCACCTGATTCAGACAATGTTTTATGCAATGTTATATTTTAAACAATTATCCATAGAAACATATTCCCTGATACACAATGTGTGTGCTACCAGTTGAGGACCAGTTAATCAAAATCATCAAGAGGATGGCTTTGACTTCAATATCTTTTTGTATAAATGGTAACATATCCTAATGATTTTTGGATAAAGGGGATGACATATCCAACTTGATTTTCTGTACAAAGTGTGACATATCCTAATGATTTTCTGTATAAATGGTAACATATCCTAAAGATTTTTGTATAAAGGGATGACATATTCAAATGATTTTCTGTATAAAGGGTGACATATCCTAATGATTTTCTGAATTAAGGGTGACATATGCTAATGATTTTTTAATAAAGGGGGTGACATATCCTAATGATTTTCTGTATAAAGGGTGACATATCCTAATGATTGTCTGTATAAAGTGTGACATATCTAATGCTGTTCCAAATATAGGGTGACATATCTTAATGATTTTCATTATAAAGGGTGACATATTCTAATGATTTTCTGTATAAAGGGTGACATATCCTAATGATTGTCTGTATAAAGTGTGACATATCAAATGCTGTTCCAAATATAGGGTGACATATCCTAATGATTTTCATTATAAAGGGTGACATATCCTAATGATTTTTGTATAAAGGGTGACATAATAATAATAATAATAATAATAATAATAATAATAATAATAATAATAATAATAATTATAATGACTTTATTTAAAGAGGGTAACAAAATTAGCTAAGGACTAATCTACCTTCAGGCCCTCATACAAAGGAATCTATTTATTTTAGCTGTATCCCTGAAGTAACAGGATATATTAGGTTTGGAAAAAAGAAATAGAGTGGATATTTCTAATCTCAATTGGAATACTAATCCAAAGCAAAGTTCCAATTTTTTTTTAATAATTCCTTATTTCGTTTGGGAATTTTATACTGTTTGGTAGACATCACAGGTGGGGAGTATACTGGATTTGTGATTATAAATATTCAGGTGCACTATTATTGGATATCCTGTATATTAATTTGGCTTTTCCCCAAGTAGATTTGGTCCTTAATAGGAAGTATTTTCAACTTACCAGCTAAATTTGCCATGCTTTCTTCTTTGATTGATATTGGCCTAAATGCTTCTTTTTTTTTGAAGATGTACCAGCTTTGATATGTTTTTATCATTTGAATTACCCCTTACTGTATTACAGTAGTGTAAATAGGGTTGTAAGTAACTGTTATAAAATAGTTTTCTGTACCTTCTAGGGATAAAATGTCTTATATTATTGATAAGCCATAAACTTGAATTAACTTTTTTACTGATATGTTTGATATGTTCAGTCCATGATAGATTATCTACCAGGTAGTCTATCATGACTAATGATATTTTAATAAAGCGGGTGACATATCCTAATAATTTTCTGTTTAAAGGATGACATATACTAATGATTTTCTGAATACAGGGTGACATCTGCTAATGATTTTTGTACAAAGGGGGTGACATATCCTAATAATTTTCTTTTTAACGGATGACATATCCTAAAGATTTTTATGACTGAGACTCCTCTTTTAAGTAAAAAGTTTTAACAGTTCATTATATTAGCGTAAGCAACCTAATGAAAAGTAAAGCAATGTTCTCCAAATGGAATACTTTTGTTTCAGGATGGAAGTCTAAACTCTAACTGTTTTGCTGTCTGTGGACTATGGCATGGTATGCAGTCTGATCAAGGTTTACTCTTCAGTATGTATGTGTGTCCAATATGTGACTTAATAACACTTGATCTCTGTGATCTGTTCTATATGAGGGAAGCCACTATCTGATAGTGAGGGATTGCAAAGCTAGATGGAACAAAACTTTATCACAAATTACTGAAATGGAAACACTGCAACAGATTTAAGTGACTCTTGTAAAAATGCATCCAAGTAATCATGAACATACTGCTTAACTTACAAATCTCCATCTTCCAAGTCCATGAATCTGACCGAGCTCCTCTTGTCAAAGATTTCCTCCCTGGCTTCCCCATTTTGTTCCTTCCTGGCCTCACATACAAGATGTTGTAGGTGTCCACATGTGGCATGTAGAAAGGTGGTAATATCCATCTCCATGGGCAATGACTCCTCACAGATATTATTGATTGCCACATCCACATCCTGAGCATCTAAGTTGTACCCTTTCTGCAAACTTCGGAATACACCTAGCAAGCAGATACATTTGTATAATGAAGATTTGTTTTAAATATTCATAGTTAATGATAGCTGTACAACAATTTCTAATAAATAATAGAAGACAGACTTGTTTAATGCGGCCCTTGCTGTGGAAACCATTAACTTTGGATGGGTGAGCACATACTCGTGCATGTGCTGAACTGAAGAGTCAACTGAGGCCACATCAGTGCAAAGCAAATGTGTTCATCTGAGCAATATTTAATAGCTCTATTACCTTGATGAAGAGTGCTAAATAAATACATGGATAAATACATTGCATACAAACTATTGTGGATGAGAAAGGAACTAAGTAAAGACATGGCATACAAACTATTGTGGATGAGAAAGGAACTGTTTGGATATGTACATGGCATACAAACTATTGTGGATGAGAAAGGAACTGTCTAAGTAAAGACATGGCATACAAACTATTGTGGATGAGAAAGGAACTGTTTGGATATATATATGGCATACAAACTGTTGTGGATGAGAAAGGAACTAAGTAAAGACATGGCATACAAACTATTGTGGATGATAAAGGACCTATTTGGATATATACAGGCATACAAACTATTGCGGATGAGAAAGGAACTGTTTGGATAAATACATGTCATACAAACTATTGTGGATGAGAAAGGAACTGTTTGGATATATACATGGCATACATGGAATACAAACTATTGTGGATGAGAAAGGAACTGTTTGGATATATACATTTCATACAAACTATTGAAGATGTGAAAGGAACTGTCTAAGTAAAGACATGGCATACAACCTGTTGTGGATGATAAAGGACCTGTTTGGATATATACATGGCATACAAACTATTGTGGAGGAGAAAGGAACTGTTTGGATAAAGAAATGGCATACAAACTATTGTGGATGAGAAAGAAACAGTTTTGGTAACGACATGGCATACAAACTATTGTGGATCAGAAAGGAACTGTCTAAGCAAAGATATGGCATACAAACTGTTGTGGATGAGAATGGAACTGTTTGGATAAAGACATGGCAAACAAACTATTGTGGATGAGAACAAAACTGTTTGGATAATGACATGGCATACAAACTATTGTGGATGAGAAAGGAACTGTTTGGATATATACATGGCATACAAACTATTGTGGATGAGAAAGGAACTGTTTGGATATATACATGGCATACAAACTATTGTGGATGAGAAAGGAAGTGTCTAAGTAAAGACATGGCATACGTCCTGTTGTGGATGATAAAGGACCTGTTTGGATATATACAGGCATACAAACTATTGCGGATGAGAAAGGAACTGTCTAAGTAAAGACATGGCACACAAACTATTGTGGATGAGAAAGGAACTGTTTGGATAAATACATGGCATACAAACTATTGTGGATGAGAAAGCAAATTTTGTAGTAAATTATGTTTCTCCGAGAATACTTACCCGATCAAATTACTTTAGGATATTAGCCTGCTACCTCGCGAATCCAGCCCTACCAAAAGACGAAAATTCGTCTTTCCTGTCTATGTCATATAGACAAAGGGCAATAACTCTTGCCCCTTACCTCCCCTTGCTACCCACTAGGTGTCGCTTCTTTAGTTTTTTAAGCTGAGCGGTATATAAAAGACGAGGATGCTCGCATGGCGGGGTGGTTGGGAGGGTTTCTTAGTAATGTGATCGGGTAAGTATTCTCGGAGAAACATAATTTACTACAAAATTTGCTTTCTCCTTTGAATACGTTCCCCGATCACATTACTTTAGGAGAATAAGTAATAGGAGGAGGGAATGCGGAGCATCCGACCTCCACCCCGGGTATCCTCTAGGGAATGATGGCTGGATTCCCCATGTGAATGATAACCCGGTCTCCTAATTTTCAATCAGCAACACAGCCCAGGGTCACGTGATATGTGACCCCTTTATACGGTTAAGAAGATAGTTATTGAAATCTTCTTACCTACGAAAATTTATCTGGCGAATCCAGCAAAGCTAATAAGCTGTGCTGATTGTTGCACATGGGTCTGGTGGGCGTCTGGGCTGCCAACACCGGACCTACTAGAATCAATGTTTGCCTCTGCGAGTACAAACTTGAAGATAAAACTGTAGAAGGTTGACTCTGCATGTCAGCCAACAGCTTCTATAAAGTGACTGATTTGCGAATTCTCAGAGTACGCCGAGCGTATAACCCATTACAGCCATGAAGCAAGGGCTTGAATGGTGATATCTCATGTCCCAGCTATCACCAGAAGAAAGAGGTGCTTGTATGTGACCTGACTCACCTCTATGCATTGAAATGGTGCTAGAGTGCACAAACAGGATCTTACATGGCTGTTGATCCTGACTTATCTATAAAGAAAGCGAGATAATGACGACTCGTTGATCGCCAATGTATGGTAATCTATTTTGGACTACGAAGCCTGGCTGCGTCAAGAGGACCATCAAACCCTCTGATCGGAACGGAAGAGAGTTCGGGTCACTAGAAAGGACATGTAACTCGCTCACCCTGCATGCTGAAGTTAAGACTATCAAGAAATCCAATTTGTATGATAGTAGCTTTAACTAATCGTGGGTTAAAGACTCAATACTGTCTGAATTGAGTCATGTTAAAACCCAGGACAGATTCCATTTGGAAACAGGGTGACGGATATAAGTCGATTGAATTTTTTAAAAGTGTCTAAAAGATCTGACAAATCTTTGTCATGGCTGATAGCACACGAACCAGAATGGTGGAATGTGTCTGATATCATGGAGCGGTAGCATTTGATAATAACTGGAGCCAGCTGTTTCTCCTCGAAAAGCCAGAGAAACGTTGGCCAGTTGAGGGATTGTGACACTCAGAGGAACAATGTGAATGATATGGTACCAGTCCCTGAAAACATGCCACTTGCCCTCGTAAACCTTCAGAGTAGAGGGCCTTCTTGCTCTCGAGATTCTGTCCGCAATCAAATATTTAAATTGTTTGTCTTGCACGGCTGTCTGGACAAGAGTCAAGCTTGAACATAAAGACGGTCCGGACAGGGGTGGAACACCCCTGGCCGCAGTTGCTTGCGAATACTTGTGGTGACTGTAATCTTCCTGGGTAGATCTATCGCCTAGATTGAGTAGATCGGAGACCCAGGAGTTGTTCCATCTGAGAGGGGCAATCAGAACCATCTGACAGTTCTGACCCCTTAACTTCTGGATTAATTTCAGTACCAAGACCGTGGGAGGGTAGGAGAATGACCACAACCCTTCCCAGCTGATTGATCGAGCATCCACGACCCAAGCTTCTGGGTCTGGAACCTGTGAGATGAAAGGTGGACAACTTGCGATTCCACCTTGTTGCAAAAGATCAATCATGGGACGTCCCCAAAGTGTGTCAATTGGAAGAAAGTCCGATTGATGGAGTGACCATTCTGTGTGAATGACTAGATAGAGTGTCAGCCAAGACATTGAGTCTGCCAAGAATGTGTCTGAATTGTACATTGAGGTGGAGATTGTCGAACCAATGTAGAAACTGCCAGCTCAAATTGCACAGGTCTGGTGATTGGTGTCCCCTTGTTTTGAGGCAAGGCACCACCACAATGTTGTCTGACATAATGAGGGCAGTTTGTAATAAGAGTTGATCCTGCCCGAAATGAAAGGCATTGATGACAGCCGTTATTTCTGAAAGGTTGATGTGGAAAGGGGTTCGCCCCTGGCACCCACGTGCCGCTGACAGTATCGAAGTCTGGCAACAGGTGTGCACCCCAACCGTAGGTACTAGTGGCGGAACATACCGTTATCCCCGCTTGGGGTATCTCCAGAGTAATCCCTGTGGACAGCCCACAGGGGTTGTGCCATTGACTCAAGAATGATCGTATCTCTGGCGTGAGCATGACTGTTTTCTGGGATCGAAGGGACTTGAAAAGGGCGCAATTACGCTAGCAACGTCCTTTGTAAAGGGCGCATAAAAGGACGGCTGAGCGGGATCAAGTCTGCTGCCGCATTGAATAATCCGAGGATCTGCAACTCTCTCGCTAAAATGCGCATCCTGTCGGAAACGGACTCTACGAGTGCAAATATCTAGATGATCCCAAACTCGAGGAAGCCTTACCAGATTCAGATCGGGAGAAACTCCACACCCAGATGGACCAAAAATCCAGATTGGACAGAGATCAGACTTTATCCAGTTCACGAGAAAGCCTATATGATGTAAAGTGATATAAGATCGTTTCTGCCTTTGAGCCGAGTAGAACTTGACAGATGTTTCTGGAGGATGTCGTCCAAATATACTGCCGACGCAATAGATGAAGTCGAGCGGAACAGGGTGACGACGTAATCCATAACCTTGGTACTAACCCAAGGGCTTAAATTGAGGCCAAAAGGTATGACATGGAACTGATAAACCGAGTCCCGACAAGCACAACGGAGAAATGTCCGCTACTCGTGGGATAGGGACGTGAAATGTGCGTCAGTCATATCTAGCCAGCTTATGATGGGGTTTAAGCGACATGCCCTTCAGACATGCGTCACGACGTATCAGGTCTAGGTTGGCAGAAGCAGTCAGCGCATTGGCCATGGAATGGTGAGCTGCCCTGTTAAGAACCCTAGCTAACCGGGCCGTCGATTCCCAAGCATGTTCATTGCCAGATTTTTCAGCGATCCTGAAAATGGCTAGGGAGGCTAGGTCTAACAGTGAAGACGTAGCGACTACATTTCGAACCAGCTTGGACTTGGCATTGAACACAGTTTTGTCCACTTTATAAGACAATGGAGCAGACATATGGACTGCTGCCATGTTTTTATCCAGAGCCGGGACCTCAGTACTGAACGCATCGGAGTGAGTTTTGTACCATCGACCTGAAAACGACGCTGGTACTTGGCTTTCAGAAAAGAACGCCTTAGCATTTCCTGGATCCCCTATACGTGTCAACAGACGGTCATAATTTCCTTAATTTTTGTCGACTGGGGAAGGAGGCGGAAGGATAGAGTCTCTTCCCCCTCATCCAGATCGACCGACGCTCTAACCTTATAGTCGGTAATGGCAGCAGGTGGTGGAGGGCTTTCTGAAGGGGCCAACACCCTATAAATTTCCTCCACTGCGGCTTTGAAGCTGAACTCAGTCCGTTCCATAGTTGGATCTGTATACAGCTGATTTGCCTGTGATTCATCGCACTCACTATGTGCATAATCTTGCTCTGGTAAAGCATCCATATCGGGGTAATGCATACCAGGTGGCATAGATGACTCTATTCCGTCATCTCTGATAAAGGCATTCACTCTCCCTTGTGGATGAGCTGTTAGCCTATGGACGGCCGGCAATGCTGAATGAATTGATTGGCATATGTTCGGCCTGAATGACTGCGACGGGCCGGCTATGACGGGCACCGACCGCTCGAATGGTCTGGTTGGATCGAGAGATTCATCGCCAACATCTGTGTCATGGTAGTGATATGTAACCGGTAGTATGGATTGACAGACGGAAACATCACTAGAATCTTCGTCAATCCGATTTGTGCGGATTGCGGTATGATAAAAGTCCCCGTGCTGGTACAGCGGTACAGTCGGACGGACTGGTATATGACTAAAATCTCCATACGGTTGGACGACCGGTGCCTGTTGGGCTGGACGGCCGGAGCCAGATGGACGGTCAGTGCCGGCAAGTGTCGGCTGGAAGCTTGGCTGGACGACCGGTGCCATTTGGGCTGAACGGTCATTGCCGGATCGACGCCCGGTGCCGGTTAGTGCTGGCTGGAAGGTCGGCTGGATGACCGGTGCCATATGGGCTGAACGGTCATTGCCGGATGGACGCCCGGTGCTGGTTGGTGCCGGCTGTAAGGTAATAATAATTACATAATGTTTATGTAGTGCGGCCAGCACTGCGCGCCCATCTACCATTCGCTCAGATGGAATGTTGGTTCTGGTACAGCTTGCATATCTGTACAGCATACCAGGTGACCTAGATGACGCAATTCTGTCATAATTGACACTTTCACTAAGTCTCCCTTGTGGAGAAGCCGTGAACATATGGACGGCCGGCACTGCCGGCTGATTGAACTAGCGAATGGTCGGCCTGAAAGTCCAGTTCTGGTAAAGCTGCCATATCTGGGTAGCGCATACCAAGTGGCATAGATAACTCAATTCCGTCACCTCTGATAATGTCACTAATTCTCCCTTGTTTTAAAATCACACCGTCACGTATTTGACGTGACGGGAGGTGTACACCGGCAATACCGACTGATTTGTCTGGTATATGGTCGGCCGGAATGTCGGCGAAGGTCCGGCTATGACCGGCACCTGCCTCTCGAATGGTCTGATTGGACGGAGGTTCATCTATAACATTTCTCTCATGGTAGTGATATGTAACCAGTAGTGTAGATTGACTGACGGGTACATCACTATAATCTCCGTAAATCCGATGTACAGCCGGTGCAGGTTGATGCCGGCTGGAAGACCGGTGCCATTTGGGCTTAACGGTCGTTGTCGGATGGTCGGCCGGTGCCGGTTGATGCCTGCTGGACGACCAGTGCCATTTGGGCTGAACGGTCGTAGCCGGATGGACGGCCGGTGCAGGTTGATGCCGGCTGGAAGGTTGGCTGTACGACCGGTGCCATTTGGGCTGAACGGTCGTTGCCGGGTGGACGGCCGGTGCCGGTTCATGCCGGCTGGAAGGTCGGCTGGACGACCGGTGCCATTTGGGCTGAACGGTCGTTGCCGGCTGGACGGCCGGTGCCGGTTGATGCCGGCTGGAAGGTCGGCTGGACAACCGGTGCCATTTGGGCTGAACGGTCGTTGCCGGGTGGACGGCCGGTGCCTGTTGACGCAGGCTGGAAGGTCTGCTGGCCGGCCGGTGCCATTTGGGCTGAACGGCCGGTGCCTGTTGATGCAAGCTGGAAGGTCGGCTGGCCGTCCGGTGCCATTTGGGCTGAACGGACGGTGCCGGATGGACGGCTAATGCCGGTTGGTGCCTGCTGAAGTGCCGGCTGAACTGACGGTGTCGGCTGGACGGACGGCTGGACGGCCGGCGAAAGTGCATATTAAAATGGATCCAATTGATCCCGCATAGACTGAATGTGTCCGGACTTACAGGCCCGAAAGTCATGCACGGACCTGCGGTGAAATTTACACCCACTGGGCAGCCTAAACCATGTCAACATTATTTCCTCCATTTACGCATTGCCAACACCCATTTTGCCATTCATGCCTTCGTTGTCGACTTTGCTACTGAAACGACAAAAGAAGAGAACAAAGCATACATTAAAAAATTCAGCATATTATTAATTCGATAATACTATAACCGTTACTAACGGAGTAGTCAAATTATTCCATGCCATGTTACTCTTAATGACAACACTAGTTATCGCCGTGAGCGTGTTGCAATGGTTCGTTCAAGACGAAGTCTACTGAAACGAAAAAGATGATAAACAAAGCACAATTAGCAATTCAGCATGCTATTAAGTCGCTATTACCATAACCGTAACTAACGGAGGAAGCGAAATGATTTAGTGTCGTGTGAACTCGTGACTACAACACGAATTCCGCCATTAAATAGTCGCAACTGGTCGTTCAGAGACTAAGTGTACTGAAACGAAAAAGAAGATAAACAAAGCACAAAATAACAATCAGCACGCTATTAAGTCGCTATTCCATAACCGTAACTAACGGAGGAAGCGAAATGATTAAGTGTCGCGTGAAATCGTGACTACAACACGAAGTCCGCCATTAAATAGTCGCAACTTGGTCGTTCAAAGACTTTTTTGAAGTCTACTGAAACGACAAAGCAGGTAAATAAAGCACAAATTATCAATGCAGCACGTTATTAAATTGCTAATATCGTAAACGTTACATACGGAATAAGCAAAATTATTGAGTGCTACATGTATTACATGCTAGTACCGCCATAAGCGTGCTTGACCACGTTGCAACCTGGTCCGAAGTCTAGAAAAGGTGACAAAGTCACTCAAATTGGAAAATATTGTAAAATAATGTATACAACCTGTCGAGGAATGATTATCCAACACAGTAATTCCAAATTTAACTTCGGATGGTCAGAATTTACACTAAGATGGCTTGGATTCATTGGAGGTCTAATTGTACGTGTTTGCACACTACCAGCAAAGCTAAAAAACTAAAGAAGCGACACCTAGCGGGTAGCAAGGGGAGGTAAGGGGCAAGAGTTATTGCCCTTTGTCTATATGACATAGACAGGAAAGACGAATTTTCGTCTTTTCGTAGGGCTGGATTCGCGAGGTAGCAGGCTAATATCCTAAAGTAATGTGATCGGGGAACGTATTCAAAGGAGAAAGGAACTGTTTGGATATATACATTTCATACAAACTATTGAAGATGAGAAAGGAACTGTCTAAGTAAAGACATGGCATACAACCTGTTGTGGATGATAAAGGACCTGTTTGAATATATACATGGCATACAAACTATTGTGGAGGAGAAAGGAACTGTTTGGATAAAGACATGGCATACAAACTATTGTGGATGAGAAAGAAACAGTTTTGGTAACGACATGGCGTACAAACTATTGTGGATGAGAAAGGAACTGTCTAAGCAAAGATATGGCATACAAACTATTGTGGATGAGAACAAAACTGTTTGGATAATGACATGGCATACAAACTATTGTGGATGAGAAAGGAACTGTTTGGATATATACATGGCATACAAACTATTGTGGATGAGAAAGGAACTGTTTGGATATATACATAGCATACAAACTATTGTGGATGAGAAAGGAAGTGTCTAAGTAAAGACATGGCATACGTCCTGTTGTGGATGATAAAGGACCTGTTTGGATATATACATGGCATACAAACTATTGTGGATGAGAAAGGAACTGTTTGGATAAAGAAATGGCATACAAACTATTGTGGATGAAAAAGAAACTGTTTTGATAACAACATGGCATATAAACTATTTTGGATGAGAAAGGAACTGTTTGGATAAAGACATGACATACAAACTATTGTGAATGAGAAAGGAACTGTTTGAATAAAGACATGACATACAAACTATTGTGGATGAGAAAGGAATTGTTTGGATAAAGACACTGCATACAAAATATTGTGGATGAGAAAGGAACTGTTTGGATAAAGACATGGCATACAAACTATTGTGGATGAGAAAGGAACTGTCTAAGTAAAGACATGGCATACAAACTGTTGTGGATGAGAAAGGAACTGTTTGGATATAGACATGGCATACAAACTATTGTGGACAATGCCTTATCTTTCTTACAAGTACTACACTCTGATCAATTGTTCACTGTAATTTTACATTGGCTAAACTCTCCACTGTTTATGTTTAAGAATCAGAATAAAACCATAATATTGCTAAGAAATGTGTTATTGGGATGAATACTCGATGTAGATTGTCTTTCTGATAGATCTCTCACTTGCAGAGAGGGTGAATGAGCTTACCACTGTATAATGTGTTTTCACCTTATTTGCTTGTATATAAGTATGTAGAGCTGTACAAATTTGGTCAGTCTTATTTCTTACATTCTTCTTGTAACATCAGTCTGCAGATGTACTTAATGTCAAGCTAAGATAATGGATGAGAGAAAATATTGTCTTGGATTATCAACTGGAATTACAAAGTGCTTATTCCACTAAAATATTATTTTGGGACTATTGTTAGTTATTCAAAGGGGTTCTGGACAATGCACTTTTCATACATCAAGACTGTTGGCAGACCAGTACATTCGAGAATATAAAATTCAATTAGAATATGATTCTTTTGAACTTGAATAGAACTTTTTAGAATTATTTTGGATTTAATTCATAATACAGTTTCTCTAACATTTGTATTTAAAAATTGAGAATTTTTTAATAAAAGTTTTACAAAACAATTTGGGTTTTGCTTCTTTCTGTTACTTAGCTTATATAAAAATGTTAACTGGCAACTCAATGAATCAGTTACTCTTTTTATTCCCAGAATAGACCATAACAGATCAGCACTGCATTCACTATTCAATTGGTTAAAGTTTTCACAGAATTCTATGCAAAAATTCTGCAAAGTAATCAACTAAGGATGAGTGTTTGTATTTGACAGCATGTACAAGATGGGAACAGTATTTTAACTTAAAAGACATCGGAAGTCTTCGAGCAAAGATGACCTGTCAAACACTGATTTGATACGTTCTATATTAGGCCTAGGTCTTAATCTTCAAAGATAGCCAACTCCAGAGCTGTCTTTTTAATCTCTTGTTGAAGTGTTAGCTGCATTGTTGCAATCAGTTAAAAGTTGACCATCACAGTATTATCATGTTAATTAGTCTTTTGTATCACTGTATTATCATGTTAATTAGCCTTTTGTATCAAAGTATTATTATGTTAATTAATCTTTTGTATGTCAATGAGCCTTTTGTATCACAGTATTATTATGTTAAATAGTCTTTTGTATCAAAGTATTATTATGTTTGTATCAAAATAATATCATGTCAAATGGTCTTTTGTATCAAAATATTATCATATTAGTCTTTTGTATCAAAGTATTATCATGTGAATCAATCTTTTGAATCAAAGTATTATCATGTAATCAGTCTTTTGTATCATAGTATTATTATGTTAATTAGCCTTTTGTATCAAAGTATTTTCATGTTAATTAGCCTTTTGTATCAAAAAAATATCATGTTAGTCTTTCGTATCAAAGTATTATCATATTAATTAATATTTTTATCACAGTATTATCATGTTAACTAGTCTTTTGTATCACAGTATTATTATGTTAATTTGTCTTTTGTATCAAGGTATTATCATGTAATTAGTCTTTTGTATCACAGTATTATGTTAATTTATATTTTGTATCACAGTATTATCATGTTAATTAGTCTTTTGTATCTAAGTATTATGTTAGTTAGTCTTTTGTCTCACAGTATTATAATGTTAGTCTTTTGTATCAAAATATTATCATGTAATTAGTCTTTTGTATCACAGTATTCTTATGTTAATTATTATTTTGTATCAAAGTATTATGTTGATAAGTCTTTTGTATCACAGTATTATCATGATAATCAGTCTTTTGTATCACAGTATTATTGTGTTAATTAGCCTTTTGTTTCACAGTATTATTATGTTAATTATTTGTTTGTATCAAAGTATTATCATGTTAAATAGTGTCTATTATCAAAATAATATGTTAGTCTTTTGTATCAAAGTATTATCATGTTAATTAATCTTTTGTATCAAAGTATGATCATGTAATTAGTATTTTGTATCACATTATTATTATGTTAATTAGTATATTGTATCAAAGAATTATTATGTTAATTAATCTTTTGTATCAAAGTATTATCATGTTAAATAGTCTTTTGTATAAAAAATATCATGTTATTCTTTTGTATCAAAGTATTATCATATTAATTAATCTTTTGTATCAAAGTATTATTATGTAATTAGTCTCTTGTATTATATTTTCATGTTAATTAGCCTTTTGTATCAAAGTATTATCATGATAATTAATCTTTTGTATATGTCAAGAAGCCTTTTGTATCACAGTATTATAATGTTAAATAGTCTTTTGTATCAAAGTATTATCATGTTAATTAGCCTTTTGTATCAAAATAATGTCATGTTAGTCTTTTGTATCAAAGTATTATCATATTAATTAATCTTTTGTATCACAGTATTATCATGTTAATTAGTCTTTTGTATCAAAGTATTATTATGTTAAATAGTCTTTTGTATCACAGTATTATTATGTTAATTAGTCTTTTGTATCAAAGTATTATTATGTTAATTAGACTTTTTATCACAGTATTATATGTTAATTAGTCTTTTGTATCAAAGTATTATCATGTTATTTAGTCTTTTGTATCACAGTATTATCATGTTTATTAGTCTTTTGTATCAAAGTATTATCATGTTAATTAGCCTTTTGTATCAAAATAATATCATGTTAGTCTTTTGTATCAAAGTATTATCATATTAATTAATCTTTTGTATCAAAGTATTATCATGTCAATTAGCCTTTTGTATCAAAATAATATCATGTTAGTCTTTTGTATCAAAGTATTATCATATTAATTAATCTTTTGTATCACAGTATTATCATGTTAATTAGTCTTCTGTATCATAGTATTATCATGTTAATTAGTCTTCTGTATCATAGTATTATCATGTTAATTAGTCTTTCATATCAAATCAATTAAAGGGATAGTTAAAAGGCATGCAAATATTACCTGCATAAAAACTAGCAGTCAGTCATGTATTTTTCAACTCATTTTAATCAACTTTTTGAACACTCTAAGTACATGTAACATAAATGAAAATATGTACTGGTTGCATCAACTGCAATGGAACCAAAACAAAGGTTATTATATACATGAAAAACTTAGTTTCATAGTACTGTTCATTATGGAGAAGCAATTTCCAAAGATTACAGTGAACTAAGTCCGAAATTGGCACGCAGATGCATGCTCAATAATGATCGGTAACCATAAAATGTATCCACATTTACAACAAAATAGCAATGAGATAATAGTTTTTGTGGATACATGTGATGTGTGTTGAGACCACCTGAAGTATTGTTTTAAACGATCTTTCCAATAGTGGATATATTAAAAATAAAAGAACTTAGAAAAGATATTTATTAATAATTATTTCAATATGATTATTTGATGAATATTCAACACCTCTTCCCACTACTGATGTCCATCTGTTCATTTTTCAGAGGTCCCTTGGTAACTTGCATCCTTCATTACATTGCAATCAATGGTTCTGGATCCAGTTGTGCACGAGTTATCCAGAAAGAGGTGTATATAAGCAAATATGAAAAATGGATAGAAAGAAAGTCTGAAGAATTCTATCATATAAAAATAAACATTTTGACAAGAATTAATGAATGATAAGTTTACACAGTGAATTCTATGATGAGGATAATATGCAAATTGTATGGAATATCAATAATACATGTCAAAATACTTAATAATACTCTGTGTATGGCATTTTTCAAAAGCCAAGATTGAAAGATGAACCCATATTCAGATGTGATCCATGAACAAAAGTCAGCCTGGCCTTTCCTAATATATGATTATATTTTACAGGTAAGACTCTATCTAGATACATATGTACCTACCTACCTATCCACCCAAGAAGATACATGTCAGGTAGAAGCAGGTTTGTGGAGTTTGTGTGTGTGTGTGGTGGAGAGAGAGAGAGAGAGAGAGAGAGAGAGAGAGAGAGAGAGAGAGAGAGAGAGAGAGAGAGAGAGATGACAAGCATCTGAAACTCTGGCTAAGAACTGATCACCTCTCTTAATAGTTTTGGACAGAGAGCTACCTTTGACATAGCAGCTGAAGTAGATCTCTGACAGCATTGAACAATTCTGTGTCAGGTCACCAATTCCCTCCTGGTTCCCATCCACATACCACCGTTCCTGTGCAATCCGCAAAAGTAAATTAGAGGTTCCACCTTTTTCTTCATCTGCTGAATCCCCAGTACTGAATGATACCCTCTTGTTGCGAGGACTTGCCAGTGGTCTACTCGGGTCAAGAGAAGCATCAAAGCTAAAGTCTTCATGTAAATCCCTAGGCAATGTAAAGCTCCATGGATTAACAAGTGACTCAATAATATTCACCATGGTAGTTTCATACATGTACAATGGAACAAGCAATGGCTTTACTGGTTCTTCAACATCATGTTTTAGTTCCTCTGGTATGGGATCCTCTTCTTCAACACTCTGGCCATCATTACCATTCTCAAAACGTTTAGCTTGTTCTTTGGACTTTGCATCAACCCTTCGTAGGTTTTTTATATCACTGTGTTCACTCTTAGTTTCAGAAATATTGACCATTAAAACCTTTCCCTCTTTCTCAAACTGTTTTTCTCTTTGGTCATCCGAACTAGCAAGGGCCTTAAGAAGAAGAAGGTCATCTAAAGAAGCTGGAAGAATTGTGATGAAGATACAACTGCTGCTGAAGGCTCTGATGAAACATTTCCACACTGGACTGCCTTTCTGTTCAGACGTGTCCTCAGACTGGTTCCTGGATTTTTCAACGAATTTTTCCCGAGACTGATTATTAAATCTTTGTGCTGCAAGTTTATCAAGTGGGAAAACATCAGGGAACCCTTCATGGTTTTTCTCTCTGACATTCAAATGTGAAATGTAAGCTTTGCTCTGTTCCCCGTACAAATTGAAAGATCTCTGATGCACTGCATCTAACTCATCCAAGAAGAATGAAAACAAAAGATTGTTTGTATTTCTGCTGTCTCTCTGCACTTCTTCACTGACATTTGTATCTAAAAAAAAAGGGAGCAAAACTGCAAACTTACAATAATGCATGCATTCAAATTCTTGACACACAGGTATGTGCACTGTACAGTAATGAAAAGTTTCCTGTCAAGAAACTCCAGATATGGAACACAACTTTTGTCTTTAGTTATCAGACTGAAGTTCAAAAACAATAATATAGTTGGATGAACATCAAAATTTTTCAAGTTCCCTCTTAGACCTAGACTGATTCAATAGTTTAATACTAGACTGATTCAATGGTTTAATACTAGACTGATTCAATGGTTTAATACTAGACTGATTCAATGGTTCAGCATGAACCTCTTACTCTTTCAGATGCAAGTCTGTCCTGCTAACCATAAACCACCACATCTCAAGTCTAATAGCCAAATGACAAGGGCAGCTGGCCATGATATCTGGATCTAATGGATGTATTCTGCAGAAATTTCTTCCATTGCTGTTGATTGTATATATTTTGAAAACAATTGTTTCAACGTTTATCTGGTTTTTATATCATTATCCATATTTGACAGCAGATCAACATCATTTATATTGTTTTGTTTTTTTTGTTTTTTTATGGTTTAACGCCATTTTTCAGCACAATATATAGGCTATACATGGCGGCCAGTATTAGTGGTGGAGGAAGAAACCGGAAAAACCCCGGAAAGAACCACCGACCCACGAGAAGCTACTGGCAAGCTTTCTCACTCATTTATATTGTATTGAAATGTCTCTATTTCAGGATGCTAAAGTTGTTGAAATTTTTTTAAGCTGTCCATTGTATATATATTTGTTATTTTTAGTAGCAACAGCCATATTTGATATCAGATCAAAAGTGTTTTGGAAGAAGTTATTAAAAGTTTAGGGTTTTTTTGGCGAGTGGGAGGGTTAACGACAGTTATCTTCATGGCTTCATTCCAGGATGCTTTCCATCTAATTTGGTCAAATTCTGTTGATAGTTTTATTTACACAAGCTCCACGCCATATATAGCTGAAATGGTGCAAAATAACAATTGCTGCCAGATGATGCACATAACATGGGCTCACTTGATCTTATGGACAGTAGAGCCAAAAGTACAGAAATGTGTTCAAAAAACATGAATGCCCTCCCCAGTGTATAAAAACGGTCTATATGCAAAACTTTACTTGATAGAAAATGGGACAGAGAATCAGTACATTTCTCAAACACATCTATGGTGGGGGGCATACAAATCTGTAAATGTATCATCTCACATGTGACAATATACCGAGGCCATATAAACACACTACCAATGACCAATGTAACCTCAGCCTTTGACCTTCTGATCATACCTCTGTTAAGTATGATTTTCAGTTCCATTGTCAATATGACCTGAAGCTCTGACCTTCTGACCTGCACACTACTAAGAATGTTGTTCAGTTCCTTTGTTATAATGATGCATGAAATACAAAGACAATCCATTTATATAAACACAATATATCAACAGTTTACTCAAAAGCTACAAGTGATTCACCTGGTAACCAAGGCTTTTTGACCTTTTGATTCATCAGTGGTAAGTGGGATTCCAAACATGATGCTTATCCATGAACTAAAACAAGTACTATAACATCTTTACTAAAATCTTAATTGACCAATGTCATATTCATCTCCTGACCTTCAAATCCCAAAACAGATATTCCATGATGATCTTTTTGCAATGTCCGATTGAATTTCTGAATTATTTAGTCATGGAAAAGGTTGATACTGGCAGATCCAAAATCTTTCACTATTAACGATGGAATCAAAATTTTTAAATCTGCCCTCTGTGACCTTTACCTATAAGCTCTTCATTGTTAAAACTCTGGGAATGTATCTTCCCTTAGCTTGGCAAAAGTCAGATGATTAACTGATACAACCAGCAGAGACTGCACTTTATAAAAACTGATGAGCCCTTATTGTCTGGCCTATGTGAAATTCCTCAAAGGCAAGACAAAAGAAAACTAACTAATCAAACTAGCACATATTTAATTTGTACAGATAAAAAGTGGCTGGAAACATTCCAAACCAAATGCCTCCACAGAATCATAAGGATTTTCTAAACCAACACCATCTCAAGTGAAGAACTCCGATTAATAGCTGGAGTTGAAACAAAGATAAAATTGGGCATCTGTGGTGAATGCCATCTACTGTGCTATACAGGGCATCTCTTTAATGGCTACCAAATGGAAAGAGAAAAATAGGGCAGGCCAAAGGAATCATGGCAACCATCAAGATGATCTCACAAACAGTGGCCTGACTTGGGAACGAGTGGTAGTTTCATGAATGAATGAAATATCTGGCTACAAAAAACCCTTCCTGATTCAGATAGCTATCCACTATAACAAGTTGTGTCAACTAAAATTGTACAAAAATTACTATATTTGTGAAGTTCCCATTATTTTAGGTCAAAGTAGCTTTAGTTTTCTACTTTAAAGGCAAAAGAAAGTGTTACTTCTACTTTAAAGGCAAAAGAAAGTGTTACCTTAATCATTCAAAGTATTTAAGTGACATATGTCTCGGTTGTCATGTTTCACTGTAATCTGCATAGCATGATATGTCCCCTATGTCATTCCTTTCTGGGGATCAAAAACTAATAACTGCTAGAAATTTTGAACAATATAATATATTACAATATGGTGCTTTACAGCAATGGACTACAGTCTGTGCATAGAACGTCAAGTATAAAACGGCAAAAGGGGCAAAGGGTCAAATCTTAATTAGGTCTGGGCTCTACCCTTACAAAATTAAAAGGAGTAAAGTTTTTAGTAGATTATATATACATCTGCAATGTCATGCTTTTTTATAGAAACCAATTTTCTTCCTTCAGTCCCTCTGAAATTGCCACTGACATTTTAACCCCAAAATGAACATGTATATTCAACAGTTTCAAATGCAAGCCATCATCAAAGTTCAATCAAAGAATGTGGTTTAAACTTTAGCAGTTTTGTTGAAATCAATTTTCCTGATTTCAGTCGCTGTGAACTTGGCTGCTGATCTAAAAACTTAAGAGGGGTCTTCCTAATCTCAAATTCAAGCCCTCCACAAACCTTGATCAAAGCAGGTGATAAAGAACTAAAAATATTGTGCAGAAACCAGTTTCTTCTACGAATCACTGTGACACGAACATTTATTTGGTCCCAAAAATCAAAAGATGTCTTTTGTGTCTCATGAGCAGATGATTAACAATGTTATATTTCATGTTACTATAAGGAGTTAGCTTCCCTTCGTTCAGCCCCCATGGCCCTGACTTTTGAACTTATAAGCCAGATATTTGATAGATTTCTTCATTATCCCAACTGCATGTAACTTGCAAAGTTTGGTAACAGTAGCTGGTGGAAAATTCAAGTTAGTGTGTGAAAACACAATAGAGAATGGACAAATGGACAGACCAACCATGAGATAAACACCATAACATAGCATGCACAGTATTATGAAGAGCAGAGAGATTTAATTGGTGTATATCTGAGTACACACATGTATGCGCATGAACATATATTATGTTTTGTTTCCTTTCAAACCTTTAATTCTAAAGAATTATATATCAATATATATATGCATGTCCTAGAAAGTAACATTTCTTATTACAGTATATTTAACAAAATGCAAATAATTAGAATCTTGTCTTGTAACAAAAAGAGTTTAACCCTGAAATTATCTGTGATAATAAATCCCAAACATGGTTTTTCAAACAACCTAATCTCCTGATCTGGTTAGAAATTCACCATTTAAAATACATTTTCATTATACCAGTCCCCAATCCTGTATTGATACAGGGACTCGTTTTTTTAATATATAATACAAGGAACGACAATTTCCCATTTCAGCTCTGAGATTCAACAATTTAGACTACAAATTTGGCTTAAAACGAATAGCAGTCCATTTTCTTCTCTGAGTTTCCTCCGAATATCCCCGCCCCATTTTTCATATTTGGACATTTAGGCTGGGATGTGAGGTCACTGCATATAAAAAATTTGGAATTTGCCACCACTGTGTAATAACAACATATGGTAGTCGCTTACAAGCGGGCCTAGAAAATTTTAACTTATGTTATTTCGATAGAAAAATGATTTTTTTTTTCCCCCCACAAATGGCAAGTATTATAATCGTTATGTCTTTAATCCGCTGACAGACTAGATGAAACATGACCAAGTACTCACCATTTGCATTTCTAGTTACATGACTTAACAAATTTCAAACTATGTTATCAAAAGTTCAATAGTCATGTCATATCAAAAACAAACTCCTTTATAATGTTGTTGTACAGAAATTCAATTATATTAACTGACAGTCAGATACTGTTTGTAAAAACAAGCAATCTGGCCACTATGATTTATCAAGCAGATAGCATGTGTCAAAGTAATACAACAAAACTCTAGCAGTTGTTCTTGAAATACATAAATATAGAGAATTATGTGTTCTTTCATGTACTTTTATTACAACCAGTATATGACTTTCAGTTAATATTTTTAAATTTTTGTAAAACTTGTGTACTCATGTGACAAGCAATGCAAATCATAAGTACCAGGTCACATTTCATCAACAACAAAGTTTAATCTTGTTCAGCAGATTAAAGGCATAATGATTTTAATATTCGCAATTTCTGAGCAAATAAGTAGTTTCTCATTGATTTCATGCAGGTATCACTATATCTAAAAACGTTTAAAGTTTGTGAGGCCATCTGGGAAGATGCTATGCTTTGCCACCACTATGTTGGCCTCTTGTGATGCTAGATTGGTTTTTATACCTTCATTGTAAGAAAAAATATGAATGTTGAGCTGACTTTGAAAATATAAGTCTGTTAAATGAATCTAATCCACATATATGTTTATTGTAAGCAGATATTATGAATTTCTCAGAAAGTGGTGGGTGTAAGGTGTTTACATTTGTAACATGTACAATGAAGAAAATGTTGATATATCTCTATGTTATCTTCATGAATTGTAGCTGAAATTTCATAGGATATTGTACTTGTGTAAATTGTAAATCTAAGCGCACAGCTAAATAAAATGATCATTATCAAAATCGGGAAAATGAATTTTGCCAGACTAGACAATAACAGCTTCTCAGAGTGCATTGAATGAATTACCAAGTATCAGCTCTTTTTCTAACAATTTACCAGTAAGTCCAGAAAGTGAAAATGACCAAGCGGTGCTAGTAGTTTTTCTTTAGAGGTACCCATTTAAAGTAAGGCCAAGCTGTATCCTCTATAACCCATAATACATCCATCAATCATATACTAAAGTAAAGAGAAGTTCTTTTTAAATAACCAGTATAACCAGTGAGGACACCTGAGGAAATTCTTTTTCTTTAAAATTCTAACCTTTTGCAAAATAAAAAAATTTGTGAGCGTCACCTAGATCTCGATAAATTTAACTCAAAATCAGTTTAGTTACAACTCAATTACGTGACTGTTTCAGGCGTCAATTGGTGGTGGAAAATTCCCCAATATTTCCCAACTTTAATCAATATCTGCAAAAGTCAAGGACTTTTCACAATCGAGAGAAAAATGATCATTTCTCCTGACTTTTTCCCGATTTCCCGGTAGCATGGGAACCCTGCAAATAGGAGTCTTTTCTTATTCCTCTTGCAGTTATTACCTAAAGTATAGATGGGAAACAGAAGTTCTGCCTGCTGGCTCCTCTTCAGCAGAGACAAGATGCTGAATGGAAACTGTACATGATGAATGTTTTCAGTGATGTTCGTCAAGATGGTCTCTGGCTGCAATCTTCAAAGATACAAAAATAATTTGAAATGTTCACTTATTTCAAGTCAGTTGTATAGCAAGCTTACAACTCAAATTCTTTACTTATTAATGTGAACTACATAGCAAGCTTAGACATGTACTCAATACTCCTGATGGCTTGGATGGAGATGAGATCTGAGGTGATGGAAGTACTAACCACGGATGTCAAGAATACTACTTTAAAGAGCTTACAACTTTTACTTGTTCAATAATACTACTTTGAAGAAATCTTTTCACATGCATACTGATCTCAATTACATATCTTCCTTCTGTCAAGAATACTACTTTGAAGAAATCTTTTCACATGCATACTGATCTCAATTACAAGTCTTCCTTCTGTCAAGAATACTAATTTCAAGAAATCTTTTCACATGCATACTGATCTCAATTACAAGTCTTCCTTCTGTCAAGAATACTAATTTCAAGAAATCTTTTCACATGCATACTGAACTCAATTACAAGTCTTCCTTCTGTTAAGAATACTACTTTGAAGAAATCTTTTCACATGCATACTGAACTCAATTACAAGTCTTCCTTCTGTCAAGAATACTAATTTCAAGAAATCTTTTCACATGCATACTGATCTCAATTACAAGTCTTCCTTCTGTCTAGAATACTACTTTGAAGATATCTTTTGACATGCATACTGATCTCAATTACATGTCTTCCTTCTGTCAAGAATACTACTTTAAACAGATGCTTGCATTAGCAAATTTATATCAATTACAAGTTCAGTTTCTCTCATAAGTACACTTTCCATGAGAGTCTTTCACAAGCAAAGAATGATGTAAGCAAAGCCTAAATTGTTGCAGTCTTCTAGAAACCTCTGTGTGATTTAGATTTTTTAAACATAGCTTTAACAATTTTTCAGTCACATCACTATGATGTCTGCAGTGTGGCAGTATAAAGTGATGTCAGGTACTGGGGTATCATGCCACAGACATGTAGCATCATGTCCAATGCAGTCACATTAACTTGACAGCAGGCCAACCAACTCTTAACTTCTTAATACTGACTGCCTAGCAAGGCATCTTTTAGTACCATTTTTATAAGTCTCTGGTATGACTCGGCTGGGGTTCAACCCCGCAATCTTCCGCATCCATGGCAGACACTCAAAACACTACGCCGCTGGAATCAAAGGTTGGTAATTTTCTCTGGATTCTCCAGTTTCTTCCAACACAAAAGACAACATGGTACAGACTTCAAAGCAATGTTGTGCTAACTAAATGTGAAAAACTTGTACAGTTAATGTGCAATAAACCAGCAGTCAACCTCTGGTATGTGCACACCTTCTATACTGAAACAATGGCCTTATTAATGAAGTTACCTCTTTTGAGGCAGACAAAATAGTTATTAAAAGAATCCATTTTGGTGTTGGATATGGATAACACTGTTCATTTCAGCCATAAAGTGGGTATGCATAATACTTCGCAATAATGCAAGAAGACTCTATTCTGAGAGTGCTTAAAGCACAAATATTATTTCTCATGTGCTGAGAACTAAAATAAAGTAAATTAGTTCAATAGCAATGAATTTTTTAAAATATATTTAATGGAATTCATGACCATATCCATATTCTGTGAGAAGCAACAGTATAATGAGGTGAGGGACCACATTGCAAGTTTCATCCAACTAGGTAAGATATTTTCATCTTGCAAACACACACGGATGGGTTACATATATTTATATTGTCAAGACACCCAGTACTGATTTTATGAATCCAAAAAAAATTCTGTAATAATAACTTAAGTAATGATGCTCTACAGGACTGGACTGCTTACCCATTATTTGCCAGTTGTCCAATGTCTGCTGGTATAGCACTGTTCTGGCAAAGGTACATCAAATGTTCAAAAGTCACGAGAGCAGATACACATTCTAAATCCCGAGGGAATAACTGAAAACAGAAAAATTATGATCAAGAACAATTTGAATGCTTTACAGATGTAGTATTTATCAACTTGGGCTGAAAATATCATTTATCCACACTCCTTAGGATACATGGATTTTCCCAGATAACTTTGAATAGCCCAGCAATCATACATTACTATCATTGGTTTCAAACAGCACTGCAAATAGTATTCAACCGTATCTAAAAATGTACTAATGCAAACAGCTTGAAAAATTTTAGATTTTAGTTTCTTGTATGTAGGTTTCAAGTATTTAATACTTTTTATTAGTTAACAATCACACTCAAAAGTTCAATTAATGGGGAATGTGAGTTTCCACACCTGAAAAGAGTGGCCCGAAGTTGGTATGCCTTGTATGACTGTTTGTCTCTATATTTTTAATTATTTTACTGGCCAGTTTTGTAACTTTTCAACCTGTACATGATCATTATTATTGTATGTAGTCTGATTACCATATATACTCACTAAAAAATTAAATCAATCTGCCAAATGCACAGATCCAGATCTGCCATCCCATAATGTACTGGCAGCTCTGGGTCTGTGCAGTTTGTAAGCAGTAATCAGTAGAACAAAAAGTTTAAACCCTAATCTACATGCACATTATGCTATGGCAAATAAGTATCTGTTTTGTTTGCAGTTTCACTTGCCTTATAATTGAGTATATACATTTAGTAAAATTACATACATTATTTTCAAATAAAGGCTTGTTAAAACTGAGTTATCTAGTCTTTTTAATAGCAAGAGTAGCAATTATACTCGCTAACAAGTCAGAGCCAACTACAAACTGTATAGACCCAGATCTGCTGTTACATAATGTGCCAGCAGTTTCTTTGAACTAATCAGTAGAACAAACAAAAAAAAAAAAAAATGATCTGCTTGAATATTATGCAATTGCAGATCAGGGTTTATGTTATTTGCAGGTGGACCTGACTTGTAAGTGGGTATACAATCCATCTCACAAGTTTACAAATAACATAATACACCTATTGTAAATTTCAAGGAAATCAAATAATAATATATGATTTTTTCCAGGCAAACACATAGCTATAGGTCAAACTATTAACTATAATTTTCCAAAGTACCTAACATCTGACAAACTTTCATAATTGATGATATAAAATATCAGAAAATATGAAAACTTCATCCAATATGGTGTGTGTGTGTGTGTGTGTGTGTCACATGCGTGTGAATGCTTAATTCGGAATGAACATTGTTTCAGCACTAAAGTAGATCTGATGTATCTATGATCAGAGCAGCCATATTTTACTCAAGTTTCAGGCTCATAGATATTATCATATGTAGGATATTTTTAAAGGTCTGATATATACTGTTACAGCTATTTTATTTCTTTAAAACTGTCGATAAACAAAATAACATCTTCTAAAATGCTCTACAGATTGACATACAGCATGCTAGACACCTGCAACATGCATGTATGTGTTGTAACATATGTTAATGACAGTTACATAAAAATGTCTGAGAATGACTTTTCCGCTACTGAGGTAAGCACATAGTAGAAAATCTGAAGATCTTGGGGTAATTTCCCACTGATATCGAGACCAACACCAAAAAAATGTTTAATATCATCTCATATAGTTCTAAGGTGGTTTTATCGTTTTAAATGCATGTATGGTCATGAATCCATGGAAGATGATCTGCATTCTGGAAAAATGCTGTTTGCGATTGATGAAAAGAAAGGGGCTACTGTCAAGGGGGCAACTGGTGAAAATGCTTGATACACATTGTAAGATATTTCTATTATCATAAGCATTAAATGATCACTTGTTTTTAATATAATGAAGAATCATTTGAAGATCACAAAGGTTTGTGCAAGAAGGGCCCTGCATAAGTCGAATCCTGGTTTTAAAAAAACAGAAACGGGCTAAAATTGGCAAACATCTACTAATCAAATATAAAAAGAGTTACCAGAGGCATTTGAAACATACAGCCAAAGGTGGTGAAACATGGATTTACTTTTCTGAACCCAACTTGAAAGAAAATTTAAAAAATTTGGATTGGATAAAATGAGCAGAGACCACAAATCATTCCATGTAGTCAGACTGTCAAGAGAGTTTTATATGCATGTTTTTTATGTAAAAGGTCCTGGTACCTGTACCCACTCTATCAGTGTCATTAAACAATACCGTCTATGCTCACTTATAAGCTGAGTCAACTGCAAATGACAAATATACTGGTATGCCATAGCATAATGATCCTGCTTGTCAGGGTATAGATTGTTTTTTGTACTGATTACATGCTACAAAGACCCAGATCTGCTAGTGCATTATGCAACAGCATATCTTAGTCTGTGCAATTTGCAGTATGACTAGTCTTATAAGCAAGCGCATATGGTATAATAATAATACCAATAAAATATTATCAAACTTCACATTAGCACAATTGTTTCCAAGGTATCCATCTACTCAATAACAACAAAACTGTACATAAAACCTGTCATGATAAACTTCCTGAATAAGCATAGAATCTAACTTTACCACATCCTCCACACTGCTATTTTGTATTATTTTTTCTTTTATTTCAGGTGATATTGTAGTTATCTGTCTTGGATAATAAGATGCATTTGTATATAATTCTCTTGATAAATTTTATTATTGTTTGGCCATGAGAGAGGAAGGGGTACATCTGCATTTATTGTTAACTTTAGTAGCAGCAATTCTCAATTATAAAAAAAAATTGGCTTTGATAATATTAATTATACAATACTTACCAGTCACTATTATGTAACTTATTAGATTTTTGTGTTTAAAAAAAATAACCTTGTCTGTTTGATGTGAATACATCTTCCCACTTAGCAGAGATTTGTCAGTAAGACATTGTCTACTTGTGCATCTGGCATGCTCATGAAGAAACTCATCTTTTTCATGTACAACAGTGATCCATAACCTCAGAGTGAGGTCCAGAAGGGAATTTGGTCATAGTGATTTGGTAATTATTGCATAATTATAATTTGTTTACCCAACCCCAAAACTAAATTTAAATTAATTAAATTATTCATTGCTACTACGCAAGTGAATTTGTTAGTTATGTGGGTAGGTGATGTTTTAAAACAGAAAAATGTCAAGTACTACCATTAGAGAGAGACATCCATTTTGCAAATTGCTAATGTCTCTTTAAGCCACATGTTGCGCCACAATGATGGATCCCAAAGAAAGAAAAAAAAAAACATGCTTTGTTTTTGTAAGGGTACAAAATTAGCATAACACAATCCTGATGTATGGATAATAATAATAATAATAATAATAATAATAATAATAATAATAATAATAATAATAATGACTTTATTTAAAGAAGGTAACTCAAGGTAGATCCTTGAGGCCTTCTATCTGTTACGTACAATATTTTAAGTCTTGCCATACATTGCTGACTGCAAGTGATAGAATCTGTTTGTTTTGTGACATGTATCAATTTTAATTATGACTCATTTGATGAATGGTTATAGCTAGATTCAGTGCAATGTTAATATAAAATCAATAGCAGTAAAATGACAAGACAATCCATGGGAAACACCTAGGAATTTGTGATCCATCTGTAACAGGCATCACAAAATTCTATTTACAATATAAGTTATAAATAAATGTGGATTAGAGAGAAATTTGTATTACTTTTATGGGAGTGATAAATGTTTCTGACTGTTGAAGTAACAAATTGTAAATTAAACAAAGGGGTGTGTATCCCTCGATGGAGTTTAGTGGTTTAAAATAATCTCCCTTGTGATACTAGTCAGTCCAAGTTTTTCTGCCAAGGGGAAGTCGATTGGTCTCAGAGGAAAATTAAGAAGCAATTTCTCCCATTAAACAAATCATCAATGCGACAGAGGCTCTGGACTTTTAAATACATGGATCCATAAAAAGACATAGGGAATACTCTGATGATAAGTGAGCATGGGTTCAGGAATGCAAGGTTAGTCTCAATTATATATTCATTGATGTAAGTTTGTAATTATTGTTATTCATTTCAATTCATACTTTAATTTTTCCTCTAGTTCGGAAAATAATTGTGCATGTTATGTGATTCATGTATGGTAAGACTTTCATACAATATCTTGTTGATATGCACGAGTTTAGATTTAGATGTTTGTATTTAATAGAATTCATGTAGTATAGATTTCAGGCATTTTTTCTGATACAAATTGTGTGAATATGTAAGTTACCTTTCTTAAATGTTAAATATGCTAAAGATTGATTTTTCTATGTCTGAAAATGTATATAAAGTAACAAAGTTAAGACAAGGAGTCCATTAATTCTTGTGTAATTGTGTATTCTCTTCAACTGAAAATCGAGGAGTGTGCCAATAGGCATAGATCACCCAGTAATTTATAGCCACAGAGGAAGGAATGTGATGGTTTATCTAACGGTCTAATTATGTCTTGGTTTCAGTAGGAATGTGAGAACAACAAGAAAGACCTAAATTCATGTTAACATGTTGACTATAAAATGACCATAGCTAGTTCTGTGGAAATTTGATTGACAATACATGTGTATCTGATGAAGAAGAGAGGGAAAATTTATTGATCCTTGGAGGTATATAGGGTGCATATTATATTTTATTTTGAAGTTAAGAAAATAGGTTAATACCTGTACTGCAAAGTGGGAAAAAAGTACAGTCTGCAATGAAGAGGTGCATAACCTGAAGAGGAGAGTAAAGAGAGAGAGAGAGAGAGAGAGAAAGAGAAGGAAAGAAATATGGAAATGATAATCTTTCAAAAGCAATGATTTGAAAATGACTAAAAGTACCAGGTGATGCTGACATGCTGGCAATTTTGAATTTGATCAGTCACTTGATCAGTTCTATCAGTATAACTGAATGGCTAATGGAATTTTGAAATTTTTTAAACTCTGTTTCCAAGAGAAAGTTAATCATTCAAAGGTCATATATAATCTCATTATGTTTATGTAATTGATAAAATTGTTGATTTTACATACAGGGGATCATGTTATTCTATTTTATATCTGTGCTTATACATCTGTTATCCCATCCCTTAATTTCATATTTTATGTTATTAATTACTCGATCCAGGCAATATCACTATGGCTGACCATCTCCTAGATAATAACCAAAAGCTAAGGAGTAGGGGAGATCACATATCTCAACCACCTCCTAACAGTTGTGCTAACAAACAGAGGTAGATGGAGGAAAGAATATATGGGATCACCAAATGCTGCCTTCATGACCTCCTGTGGACCAAGGAAGAGTGATTTAGACAAGCCTTGGAGGCAGTGATGGTTCAAACCTCATGGGTTTCATTTAGATAAAAACAGTGCCTTGATTGGCCATAAAAGCCTATTTTGATTATCTCCAGCACAGATTTGACTGAAACTAAGAATCCTATAGATGTTGGAGCTAACATGAGGCTATATGAATGATATGAGCAGTGAAAGTTTAGATATTTTGTAGAACTTGAAGTAGCAGTTGAAATAGTGGGTAAGCATATGTGAACATACAATTAAACTGGAAGCTGAATATGTCCACTGCCCATGCTCTCTTGTCTGGGACTGAAAATACATAAAAGGGAAATCTGTGTAGAGCCTGGCCACACACAAGTTCAACAGGAGTTTTCCCCCTAGTCAGAAAAGAGACTCCATTACAGATCAATGAAGAGTCCGTTCCATGAGAACTATTTTTGCTGACCTGGACAGATTGTCTACTAAAACGTCTTTCTTCTCTGGAACATGTTGAAACCACAAGGTAAGTTTCTCAGAGGTGGCACAGCAATGGAATATCCAGACCTCGATACAAAGAGAAGGAACATGTGTGTTTCCCTGACATCAGAAACAAGCTACGATGGACATATTGTTTGTTACAGGAGACCATGAAAACATCAACCCATTGCTCCAGATATGATTCATCCAAAGTCTTATGACCCTGGAGAAAATTATGCCCTAAGTAAGCACCCCAACCAGACTCGGATCTGTTTGAAAACATATAGGAGTTGAGGTAACGTGCATGCATGGGGATCACAGTCAGGAATCTGTCCCAATTGATCTCTACCAGTGCAAATGGTGATGAAAATCTGGTCCTCATGGATTCAGAGCTGAAACGAAATTTCTATGTGGTTTCCACTTTGTGAGAAGGAGAAACTATGAAGGGTGTATATGGAGAAATCCTAACAAAACCATATCTGCAGTGGCATTCAAGGTTCCCAAAAGGAATAGCTAAGGCAAGCTGACAATAATGTTTGTACTTGTAACAACAATATTCAAACTATCTGAGCCACAAAAACCAGAATTGATTTCTGACTCATGAATAAATTCATTCCCATGTAAACAAAGTCATGAGATGGAATAAGTTCTGACTTCTTAAGATTGGGTAGAATACTGTGGACCGAAGACAGAACAAATCCTGAACCAGTCATCAAAATACAAGAGAATTGTGGTTCCTAGTATTCAGGGATAGGATGCTTCTAATCCCTTAACTCGGGTGAAGACTCAGATGCAGAACTGATTCAGAATGGCAGAACATGGAATCAAAAGAGTTCCTGGTCCAAGTAAAATTGGAGGTATTTCTGATGTGGAGGAAAAATAAGGAAAGTGCATATAAGAATCATGAAGATCTAAGGAGACTGCCATATCTAATAGCATTGCATTCCTGATTGAGGAAGTGGTCTCCATATTGAAATGTTCCCCCAAAAGAAACTGGTTTAATGGAAAAGATCGATAACAAAATTTTGTGATGATCAGGAAGATTCAGGTGTACATTGCAGGAAACTGATTGTTCATATTACTCTCAACTACCCATTTCTGCAAAAGGATGTGCACTTCTTCCCTAAATTTCACCAGATTTGACTGGTGAAGCAGCCTAGAGGTCCATGATAGAGGGGGTTGGAGGAGTCCTCCAAAGAGGCTCTCTCTTGAATTCCAAGGGAGCAGCCTTTAAAAGGTCTTAAATATAAATAAGTAAGACCATAAAAGTCCAGTACAACATTATAATGGATGCGACAAAGATCTGCCAATAAAAATCTATTGCTAATGAAAGTGTGTGATTTTGATTTTGAACATAGATTTAACACTTTTTCAGTCATATCCCTATTATGTCTGCAGTGTGGCAGTTTATAATGATGTGTAACACTGGGGCATCATGCCTCAGACATGTAGCACAATGTCCCACCCAGTCACATTATCCTGACCAGTCCTAACACTAACTTCTTAATGCTAAGTGCCAAGCGAGACGGCTGTTAGTACCATTTTTGTAAGTCTTTGGTATTAGGTGGCTGCTCTAACCACTAGGCCACTGGAGCAGTCGCTACAGAAAGTGAATGCCTGGATGTCTTGGTCATTCTAGAGTAGACCACATCTTATTGACATTCCTCCACTCAATGGAAAGATGTATTCAAATCAATGGTCAGGGTTTTATTTTCAACCCTAAAAGGTAATAAGCTATGAAATAGTGATGGGTAATGTATTACTGCAGTTAAATATAGTGTCCACTAGCCACTGTGTGTTGTTACCTGCAGACAAATGAAACAAAGAAACCCATTAGAAATCAGAAACTATGTTTTTGTAGACTTACAATAAATAACTAATAGCAAGATTACCTTTAAAGTCATGCAATGAAATTTGCAACCATTGATAGCAAAATTTGTAGCTCTTTAAGTAGGTGTAAAATAGAGTTAAGTAGTTACAGTGTAATCTGGAATTAAATAGCTCATAAGAAAATATTTGACACGTAATTTCAAACATATTACAGTGTATAACATTTTCTGAAATTCCAGTATACATTAAATCTTATTAATGAGAGTGAATGGAGTATGGAAATATGGCTATTTATTGGTTTGAGAATTTAGGTTTGTGCATTTTAATGTGTATGATCAAGTTTGATAAATATCTGCTGTAACACAGTGTTGCTCAGCATTAGTCTAAAAAAAGTCTTTAGGGAATGCTTTCTTTGAGGTTTGCTGGGTTTATTTATAAGCTAAGATCAACTATAGCGCAGGTAGCCAGGCGGTCAGTCAGTGAGACGACATGAGAATTAGCATTCTTCAATGTGTAGAAGAAAAACCTTCTCATTTATCTGATTCCCAAAGTAGAGCACAGTTAAATCAGATTTGGCACAGGCATGATTTAAACTCCAAGTAATTTTGGACCGAGTCCCGTTATCAAAGATTTACTAGGTGCTAATAATTTTAAAACTGCCATGTGGTTGAAAGTGCAGTGTTCTAGTGAATGGCCAACATACCCAAAAATGAATACAAAGCAGTATCTAATAATTGGATAATCAAAGAAATGGTATAAAGTGAGTGGGAAGTACTTTGCAGGGATGCACAGATGTACTGTTCACTAGTAATGAAGCATTGTTGTACAACATCCTAATATTCAAAACATTTTTAATACCCCTTGTACTTACATGGTTAGGCCCGATACTGTTTCCATGTTAACCTATATTCCTTCCTGCCCACATGAAGTGCCTCATTAGATCATTTCTCAGACATTAACAACATTCAGTAATACTTTAAATTCCAATATTTAAAACTTACTTACAGCGCAAAACCATACCCAGATCATGTTAAAATAATTCAAAAGGTCTGCCATACAAACTTTGGATAATGCCAACTGAAGGATGTGTTTTATATCCATGCACTTTTTGAGGTTGGGTGAATAAGGGATTCTGCCCATAGATGCATGCTAAATGCATTCAGCAAGCAACTCCATTCAAGATTAAACCTCAAGATATAACTATTTGTGGTCTACGAATTAGTTTTATAATGTTGAAACATCTCCTTGTAACATCATTTCTTTTTATGTCCATTTACAGGGGTTGGAGCTAACCATTAAGTAAACTACAAATGGATATGCTGAAATCCAATTTTTAATGATCTGTCATATATTGTTCAAATCCATGATCCCTTGTTTGAGTTATTCTCAGATAAATGAGTGTCAGATTACTGTAAGTGGACTGTATAAAAATAAATTGTTGGCACTGGTAAACATACCTGGAGCCTTCAGGATCAAGCAGTCTAGATACAATATATACTCAATTAAAAGTAAGATCCAACTTCAAACAGCATAGATCTAGATCTGCCATGGCACTATGCAATGGCAGATCATTGGATATATTCTTACAGTCAGATCCAACTTCAAACAGCATAGATTTATGTTTGCTATGGCACTATGCAATGGCAAATGTTACATGCTTAGGCTCGAATAAACAGTAACATAGAAAGAGTGAAATTAACAAGCTTGTAAAAACTTAATAAACAATTTATTGAGCACAAATATTTTCCAGAAAAGAAAAATAAACATACGGTTTTAAGAATCAATTCCAAAATTAATCCAAAAATAGTTCAAAATATTATCCACTAGAGAAATTGCAAAAGTCCTGATAATAAAAATGTCTAAATAATTCCAAGTTTGAATCTTACTGAAGTATCCAAGATGGAAGACGATGTCACGGGATGAAGTCAGTTCTTAATAATATAATTCAATGAGTACAATTACTTTTCAGATAAATAACAAAATAAATCATCCTGATCCAAATGAATTGAAATAATTTCCAATACAAGGTAATTTAAAATAACTCAAAACGACACATCTTAATATTCTTACAGCCCAAGTTCTAATAAATAGTTTGCTCCCAAACATAATTTATATGCCTGTTTTTAGGTAAACAAGAAAGGGGTCACGTGATCTTTTAGAATCTTTTAGAACAAATTTACGTTAAAAATCTTGTACACACCATATGACCCAACTAAAAATAGAAAGATGTTTATAACAAAGCTCCATAATATCCATGGAATCAACCAATCATTTTAATAGCTTGTTTACAACTCTGAAGCCAGGTCAGAAATGAGGTCAACACCTGGTGTTTATTCTAAAAAAAATATCTCCCAATGAATGAATCTTAAACTTAAAATGTCACATTTGAATCTGACAAACAAACAATTAAAATAAAAAATAAATGACCCAAATCAAATACAAGTAACACAGATCATTGGATATATTCTTTACAGTCAGATCCAGCTTCGAACAGCATAGATTTATATTTGCTATGACACTATGCAATGGTAGATCATTGGATATATTCTTTGAAGTCAGATCCAACTTCAAACAGCATAGATTTATATTTGCTATGTCACTATGCAATGGTAGATCATTGGATATATTCTTTACAGTCAGATCTGACTAATAAGTTGGTATACCGGTACACCATCTACCCATATCAATCATAATTATACATATAAAATTGCTCACTGATTTTATTCTTATGAAAGTTTTAATGAGCTGAAAAATAAAATATTTTTATATACCCATAATTTTCTTTAAAATGGATAAACAGTGTACCGGTATAATACATAAAAACAAACATTTATGCCAGTATTATCCCAATTTTATTGTATATGTATTATGTTCGCTCTTTTATGTATTATCTTGGCTCTGTCATAACAAAGTTTCCTACAAACTATCAACTTGTATTCAAAATTTTGTTTTGCCTATTGAATTGTCACCATAATGAAACGAGCAAAATTAACTGAATTTCTTCTTATTAACTTTTTCTGCTTGTATTAACAAGGTCAATGATGTTTACAGATTATTAGCATGCCATATGAATCCAAATTTCAAGTCTGTGATTAATTATTGACATATCTCAAGAACATAGACCATTTTATTTTGAAGGGGAGGGGGGTAGAGCAAGGGTTACAAATCATGACTAGAAGCGAGGTCAGATTCTAGGCAAAAATGTGTAAAAGGAGAAGAAAGAGGAAACACAACTTGTCCTTCACTATTATCTCTGGGTGACTGGTTTCTTGATATTTCATACACGATCTCAGTAATGTCTCGATCAGAAGAAGATCAAGAATTAAAGTAGAGAGTTCATTCCACTGTACAAGCCTAACAAACTCTTCTCCAGTTAATCTGCTGATCTTTTGATACAGTTCTACATGTGGATTTTAGTTCCAGCCAAATCATATTCACTTGGAAAAAGGGTATCAACTGCTTTGGGGGTCAAACTTCAACAGCAATTTTACTGTATTTTCTGATAGCAATATTGATTTGTCACATATTACAAGATTGAGGTACAGAAAACAAATGCATATTCTAAAACCTGTTATAAAAACCTTCTAATTATATCATAGGTCATGTGATCTGTAATATATTGCTATGATGTGCAAAATTCAGAAACTGCAAGTAGATAGCCTGATGTCAGTAGCGTCTTATACTAATTGCTCTATACTGCAAATATGTATAATTGGGCACTGGATAAATGTTTGACTAAATTATTTTGAAGTTTTTCCCCTAAAAAATTACAGCAGTGTCATGAGCGCATGATATCATACTGTAAGAACAATAGGAATGTTGCAGTGCAAAATACATTTACACTACTTACACAGTCCAAGATTAATTTATAGGCAACAAGGTGCTCAAGTGATATATTCTATTAGTTCTGCTTTACACATTTTTTCAGTCAACATTTTCTTTATGGAATTTAAAATTGCACATTTTATGAATATGTATTGATTGCAGGAGGAAGGTTTGTTGAGGCTCTAAAGGGGGTAAATGAACAAGGATCTTACTTGCTATGCCAATGTTATTACTGATTCAATTTCATGAAATTGCTCCATATATTCAGACCTTCTGACCACCTTTTTCAGAGCAGGTAAGGTGATTACATTTTTAGTTCTGGAACAGGCCCTGAAAATGTGTTATTTATCCCAAATCTTCGATGTAAATTTTATCCAAACCCTAGCTGTATGTAAAAGTTTGTATTTATTCCTCATAAATGTATATGGTGACATGTACATATATTGTCCATGCTGTTGTTTATATTATGAAAATGATTTTTAGGGTGGGAGGGTAAATTTTGAATTAGGCAATACCTATCACTCATTACTGAGCAGCAATAGTATTGTGCCCCTCACCCCCAACAAATGCCATCCTTTTAATGTGAATAAATCCTCCCATAGAGCGGGAAATTGTCAGTATGATACAATCCACTCATGCACCTAGCATGGTGCAGGTGTTAAAGGGTCATCTTTTTCACAGATGTTGATTCTGCATGGATATCAGAGTATGGTGGGACAAAGGCATTTTTTTTAAGACAGAAAGCCTTTTGCTGCCCTTTTATGTTTGGCAGGTTATGCTGTTATTTTCACATATATATTCAATGTATCAGAACCTGAATAAATTATGTAGTTATATAACCTTATTTCAAAACAAGCTAGTATTATTGGAGCCTAACAATGAGATACTGGTCTAAAATGTAATCCTGGAGTGGGGGGGATAAAATCTAATTTGTAATTATGCAATACTTACCTGTCACTAGCTATTACTTTTCTGCCAAAAATATGTTGTCTGTTTTGATGTGAATACGTCCTCTCACAGTGGGAAGTTACCAGTAAGACAGTCACTTGTGAACCTCACATGCCCATGTGCAAGGGCAATTGGCAATAGTGACAGGTTAAGTATTGCATTATTACAACTAATATAACCCCCCACTCCAATTTTTTAAAAAATAATTTAATACATTAACCCTTGGTTTTTGTTGTTGTTTTCGTATGAATGCATGTAGGAAACACATTTTGGGTGCTATTTCTGAATACATCCTAATACATTGACTTACAAGCAATGTTCCAGTAGCCTAATGCCTAGTTGTGTTAGAAACATTGTTTTCCATTGGTTATTTTGCTCAATCATGAGCAGAAGGGAAAAAGTTGGAGTTCTTTTTTTCCTTCTTTATTTTGCTTAGCGAACCCATCACTTTCATTACAAGACCACTCTCTATTCCAAATGCCCACCTCATCCTACTTTTTGTACAGGTTCACATGTCTGAGTGCAGTTCAGACCAGTCTGCCTTAGATCTGATACCAAAAAGTCTAAAATCTGGACACAAAATAAAATTCTGACCACAGGCAAAATTTGAGTGAAAAAAAAAATTGGTCCAAATTTTTTTTTTTTTTCTCTGTATTTTGTAGTGCAACTAAAATGTCCAGATTATTTGATATCATTGTAAAGCTAAATCTGTCTACTTTTCTATAATACCACCCACTTTAGTGTATCATGCATGACCTTGACGCTACAGAGCTTGGCAGTAGGATACTATAAATAAATGTTATCAAAACAAGATCAATGCTATTAACAATATTGTATTATTTTCACAAGAGAGACTCAGCTGTTTGCCTATACTGCATGCTTTATATACCCCAGTGTATTTGCGAAATGTACATAGTTCACAGAGAATAATGACAACAATACCGTTTTATTTTCTGATGTGATTTTCTGTTTGTGCAACGATTCACTGTGTCTTCTTGCTATCCTATCTTTTTACAAAATAAGAAAGACATTCAATAGTTAACCTTTATTCTCTTCCTGGTACAATACAGACACACACAATAACACAGTACCATGCCACATGTTGTATTAAAATACAATGGTGAAACAGAAAAAAAACATCAATTAGATGTTTAATCAATTATTTCATAAAAGGGAATTATGAATTCTTATTAATTGTGGGTGTACCCTAACCCTTAAAGGGTGAAATAAAATGTGACCACCTTAGAAGACCTTTAATTCCAGACATAAAATCTGAAAAGGGAATGTGTTACTAGCATAAAAAAAACAAGAAGAAGACAGAAAATGTAACACTAACTTAAATTCTGTTCAAGTGAGAACTTAATGTGATTTAATCTCGCAGCAGGCAATTTTTCTCTGGTTACAATACGAACAACACAACCACTAACATGGCATCTTTTGAAAAAGATGACTGTTTCTACACATGCACATGTCAACTGTACAAGTGGACGTAAATTTACTGACAATTCTTCACTGTGTGTTGGTGTAATCACGTTTAGTACATGATATTTATTTATATCAAAAAGAATAATTGATGGATAAGATGTTGCTGCTATTATACACAAGTTTTTGGAGTGGATTAGATTTGTACTGGCAAAATTTATGTCTGCCACAGCAAATTTTCTTTCACTGTTTGAGATCTGTTTGTATTATGGTTTAGCACAATTGATGATTCTGAGCCATGGCCATACATTTCTCTCATGGGAGACATGTTTCTCTTTTCCATTTTATCATTTTATACATATTGTTCTTTTCTGATTGATTTTGTGTGTGTGTATATATATGTTAAGCATTGTGGGTATCTCTGAAAGTTTGCCAGTAGCTTCCCAGAGGTAGTGGTTCTTCCCGGGATTGTTCTGGCTTCTTCCACCAGATGTACTGACCACTATGTATAGTCTATCATGTGCTGAAAAATGGCATTAAACCCACAACAACAACATACTCTTAATTTGTTATTTAACTTCTGTCTCCTGTCTTAACCATGAAAGTATCTTAATATAAATTAAAATATTTACTTGAAGACTAAATATTAATACATATATTTAGCTGGTCAGTTTTCTCTTGTCTTTATTAACTGCAATATCTGCAAGGACCTGGTGAGGTGGTTTTACAGAATGAATAAAATTCACTTTGGTAAAAATAGGTTTTTCTTTTAGGATTTATGCAATTGTTTTTTTTTTACTTTTTTGTTTTGGATGAATGGGAAAAAAGGTGCACACATATTTTTGCAATGAAACAGTCTGCTTTTGGTCTGTTAGCCATATACATGAACTCACAGCACTATTCAGAGGATGTGTGTCCAGTGATATGTGTAGACAGCTGAATGAGAAACAATAAATGTCTCTGGATTCCTGAAAAATAATCCTCTACAAACAATTTTTATAATCTCATCAATTTGGGATGCTCAGTACAAAAGAGTCTTTGCATGCTGATGTAAATACAATATTTAACATAATCACCAAACATGCCTTGTTTCTGGTCAAACTTGGCAGAAATATCCAGTGATGCCCACACATATTGCCCTCACCATGTCCTGTGGTACGAAAGTGGGTTCTAAAACCTGCCTAGAACATGATCATTTTCATGGAACTTATCACCACATGACCTCATTCTTGACCATAGCATGGTTTGATCAAAGGAAGTACATGCTAAAGCCTGCCTAGAACATCATTATTTTCACTGCATTTATTAACATGCATGTTTTTAGTGCCTCTTTTGCTACTAAACTTTGTTGGCCAAATCAGTCTCAACATTTGAGTTTATATGTATTTCATGAAAAGTGACCATTTTGGGAGAGAAAATTAATTTCCTCAGTTCAATTGTAAATAAGGGGAGTTAAACTCTTCTGGCTGAACATGCATATGACAAGAGTCATCATTTATGACTCTGTGAGTGTGCACATTATGAAAATCATTAACCTCATGATTTTTCCAAATATAATATTGTTTTAAGGGCAAAGTGACGTTATTACAATGAATACAGTATTTCTCCTATCTGAGGGCCAGCCAAATTAATTTCTCCAAAATAGGGATGTTTTTATTATCAAAGGTATCCTTAATAAATACATGTATTTGGCAAAATTATGTAAAATGGAGCTGCGCACAAATACCATAAATGTACTGTTATGTAAGCCACATTTTCTGTGACTTACAGAACTTTCAGAAAAACTGTAACACAACTTTTTTGAATACTGATACTATAGCCAGAACCGTTGCTGCCACAAAGGATATCAATGTGTTGCCAATGTTAAAATACAGACTTGACCACAGCAACAACAAAAAATTGTGCTGATGATCACATTTACACAAGTTTGGCCATTTTTCAGTTGTTGATGATATCTTGTAAGACCACAAGGTGTGGCAGACAAACTTTATCAATAGGTAAACATTCATACCTATACAATATAAGTAAATATTGTCCTGTTTCATATTGTGAAGAGGGTACAATGTTCTACTGCAAATGTCACATGAGTTCTTGTTAAGATTAGACAAGGCATTTAACTGTATCCTTCTACACCTTGGACCTAGAAACAACAGGAGATAGATGATGACCCATGTGACCTTACTTTCATATCAGTCCTACTTTTGACATCACATGCTTGGCAAAGATGATTCTATCCAAGTACTCATGACAACAGAGAGGTTTTAATCAGCTCTTGGGACAAGATCCCTTCCTATCTCCTTGGGAACAAGAAAATGGGATCAGCAGAGATAATGACTATCAGTATGAAGACCACCAGATAGATAGTTTATAATTCAAGCTGTGATGATTGTCATATTGAGATCATATTGTAGCAAGTCATAGGAATGCCATATGCACCTGTTTCTTTTTTAACTAATGTAATGACTTCCAATTAATATTACATAAACTATTTAGTAATTATTATCATTTCAGAAATAGCATTATATCACAGGTGTTGAAAACAGGATCCCACCAGCAGCGTATCTTCCAATTTCCAATTTGGGAAACATACAGTATATCAACGGGACAAAGTACAAGAGTGTAATCAATGCACAAGCAGTGGTAACAAAAATATTAGATGATCTTATTTGCTTCTACAGTTTCATTACTATCATAGTTTGTAAAACCTTTTCATCCCTGTTATTTAGCTGCTTTTGTCATCATTTCAACCTATAAAATAAATAACACTTGCAGTAATCACTAAATTTTCAATTGCAACATGACAAACTCAGCATTTTTTGACTGACAAATGGATATTTATGGCGTCTTGAAGTTTTTATCGCTATAAGTGATTATGACTAAATGCTGGAGTTAAAACAGCCATGGACAGATGTGCACTAAAGAAAATAATTTTTTTTTTTTAAAGATGAAATAGCATTCCCCGCAGGTCATCAAGTCAAGATTTCAGCTACATTGGACAAAAATTTGCAGGAAACATGTGATCGCATACTCAAGGTGATGCACTTTAATCACCTCACATGGAACAAAGTTAACTTTTATTGTGGCTTCAACATCTGCACTTCTACTAAATAAACACCATCTAGTCAAATGATTTTAAGCAAAAAATCCTATGAAATTAATCTTAAGCAAATTTTCTCTCACACTGGGAATAAAACAAGAGTCCCTTGAAGGAACTGATGCTCAGCTAGCCGAAAAGAATATACTAGAATTCAAAATAAGACGATTTGTCCTTTAAATTTCTGAGTGTTGAAACTATCCTTAATATTCTTCAACAATAACAAACTTTTCAAATTAGCAGAAGTGGTGGACATACTATTTGTCAGCTTGGCAACATTGACATTTAAGACCAACAAGACATTAATGAGAAGTAGTGAAAACAAGATTTTGAAGAAGGCCAGTGTGATAGTCATATTAAATGGCACCACTTTCATTTACAACCAAGAACAAATTGTAATATGCCTTTCAGTGAAAACCCAATGCTGATGTGACCATTCATTCTGGAGACGTGTTAAAAAGATTCTCAAGATGGCCACTGTGACAGGCATACTCGATGTCTAAATGAAACCATTAGAACCAACACATCATACAAAGGGGAGTAAATATCCCATGTTGATAAAACTATCAATTCAGAAGATGTGGTCATAATATTTTCAAGCTGACTTCTGTTGTTACAATATTGGACATCACATCAATACCATTTTCATTTCTGACCAACTATACATCATAAAAACGTTTTCTGGTGAAAACCAAATGGTAATATTACTTCTCATTTGAAGTTGTAGGAATAACAAGATTTTGAAAATGGTAATTGTACTGGCCATTTTGGAAATTAGATTGCTGTATTTGTATTTACAACCAGCTGGACATTATAAGATGTCCAGTGAAAACCCCATGCTGAAATTCTGGAGGAATAATGCTAGAAAGATTTTCAAGGTGACCACTGTGATAGTCATATTAGCTGTCTATGTTGCAACATTTTCATTAGGACTAATTTGACCTTGGGATGAATATTTATTAAAAGTTGTCATGGCAATCTTCCAAGCAGTTTAGGAGTTGCAACAATAAAACTAATGCTAAAAGATGGATGTATGACAGAAAACATATGGATGGATGGACTATACACAACAGGCCATCCCATCAAATGTCCTGGTCTGTGACCAATAGTGCTCAAATTAGATCTAAAGTGATATTGGCAATCTATTTTAAAACTGCCAAAGTTAACAATTTTGGATATGAGTGCCATATTTAGATGAATTGTATCAAGTCATAGGACTGCCCAAATGACTGCCAATTAAACATGTATTTCCCTATAATTTCAATACTATACTTCAGAATAATGCTGTCAAATAGTGTCCAAATACTTCACTATAATGTTGTCAACATTGTCTGAATATTTATGGAATTATTATGTAAATTTACCTATCTTTGATAGGCTAACATGAGTTATGGTTCATGGAATCCTAAAACATGTACCATCTTGTTGCTTTATACTGGGATACACAATATGCAATGACAATGAGATACTCGGCCATACCTGTATTATATCAGTGATTGTGTTATACAAAGGTGCTTTACAGTGAGGTCTTATTGTAGTTAAATATAATCTTGCGGACTTGAACCAATGATCTCTATAACTGATTAACATTCTAAGGTGGCAACAAGTTATCTAGAATTTACTCTACTTCCATTACGATAAATGGGTTTGAGTGATATTTATCTTACATTTGATAAGAACTTCAACTGTGTGACACACCTAATCATGTTTTTATAGCCACAAAAGTTTGTCAAAGTGACCTAAATATTTGCTAATAATTTACCAGTGAATCGTAGTGCAAATCATAATTCACAACTTATTCATATTTTGACAACCACATAAGTTTGTCAAAGTGACTGAATATTTGCTCATAATTTACAAGTGAATCACAGTGTCATGGTAATAAAAATATGAGTGTCCTTAAGCCTGCTTAGAGAAATTTAGAATTAGATAGAAAATGTATGATATACTTAATGTCAATTACCTTCACCATCACAATATCTGTTGGACAAGTCAGTCTGTACTTTGTTAATATTGTTTCACAAAAATACAGTGATGAAAATGTACTGTAAGAACTTAACAGTATGTAAACAATAGTACCACAAATTGCACATTACATGCCCATGCCATGTTTAACAGTCTTCTAAATATTGAACTGAATTCTTTATTAAGAATCCGTTCTTTTTCTGCCAGTCACAGCAACGTTGACCCCAAGTGCATGCCAGTCACAAAGTTTGGCATAGATATATGATCTAATCTAATGTTACTGTGTGCAACCAGTTTATTCCTTCAATCATAATGACCTTGACATTCAAACTTTTGCCCTCGACCCCCAAAAAATGACTATGTTCTTCCTGTCTCCAAATGCAAACCATGCAAAATATTTAGGTAATTATAGATGGTGAAAATCTATAGTTTAATCTGTTGAGAACATTTTATTCTTTCACTCACATTGACTGTGACATCTGACTTATTGGCAATGAAATTTGTAGGGTTCTTTCTTAACCGAAGTGCAAGCACCATCAATAAAGTTTCGTAACTGTAGATATTGGACACCTCAGGTCATTTTGCAACAGATGTATCAATGGATGAACAGATGAACAAAAATATTAATACTTCTTTATAGTAGGCATTTAAAACTTAATGCTTGAAAGGAAGCTTTGAGCGGCATATACTGGGTCCAAATATTAGAACTTTCAAACATATACATGATATCAGATTGATAAATAGGATATAAGCTGGAAAGTATCATAATAAGCTGGAAAGTATCATAATACATTAATGTTACTTGATTGTTAAAAAAGTGTAATGGATGCATTATAAATCTGTGTTTCCATGCTACACACCTAAAACTTTTGTATTGCACACCCAGCCTGGAACTACTTTTACAAACTGAAGTATTCAATAATAGTCACCTTGTAAAATATCAAGAATGATTTATTGCTATAAAATTTAAATTGTTTAAATATGGCAACACATACTTGTAATTTTAGGAAATGCGATCATAGAGATCGTAAAGGCTACTTTTGCTTATCAGGATAATGGAGGGGAGTTACATTAAGTAGCGGCAGACAGTTTATGGGCATTTCACGGTATCTACTGCCAAGAAATTAGAGATAGTTGAGGTTGACAACAAGAAATAGTTTGAATAGAATATTTGACAAATGAGTTTTCAGTTGAAAATAGTGTGCAAAGTGACTCCAAACAAGAGACAGACAGACAGACAGACAGACAGAGACCTTAAACAAAAATGTTTAAGAAACTAAAGAATAAAACTTTCTAAACTGTGCACCTGTTGATTTTTCTCACAGCTGCAGCAATCATGACAAGACATTACACAATGTAAATTACCTATCTTACCCAAAGAGAAAACAATATATTATTTAAAATGTTCTTATTATAAATATTCAATAGATTATTAAAACTCATATTAGAAAAGTACAGAATCTTACTGTTTTAAGAAACAAATTTAAATGCAGGACATTTTTCAAACTGTCTATTAATATTACTGAGAAATCAAATTTGTTTAATAAATATGAAGATAAAACTGACAAACATCTGAAACATAAAGGTTGATGTATCACAAAGAGCAGCAGGTGCTTCAACCTTCAGGTAAATTTTGAAGAATTACATCTTGTTAAATTTTGTTGAGACTTTTTCATCACCGGGGTACATGCAGGGACAAATATGTTTCTTTAAGTTATCAACTGTAAATTCAATGAATCAATAATTTCTTGTATTAACTGAAAACCCAAGAATAGGGACTTTGAATGTACTGTCGATTTATTCTGATGACATATCAAACTAATTCTTTCCACTCACACAGCACAAAACATATATGCAGTTTTGTCTATGGATCTCACATGAATGCATTCACTGACACTGTAGATATTATTATACTTGTGACATAATGAAATTATTATTTTAAATTTTTAGTAATGAAAAGAACTGGTCTGGCCTGTAATAAGTAATTCTTGCTTTCATGTAAACTAAACTATTCATACTTGTTTTAATGATGTAAATTCTTTAAGCTATATACATACTAATGGGATTCCATCTTTCTTTACACAACACTATTTTGCAGAGAGATATGACATAAAAGTAATCCATCCTATGTACTAATGTGATATATGGAAATAAAACCACATTGACCGGTGCAGAAACTCAGTAGTGTTGCCCCCCCCCCCCCACAGGTGTGCATCATTTCAGATATGCAATCAAAACCTAGCTTGAACGAAACAAACTCTGATTTAAAATCTTTGTTCAGATTCCCCAAAACACAAGTCTACCCTGATGGATTTTTATATTAATAATGCTACTTTCAAACTCATGTTCCTGGTAAAACATTCTGATTTTTGGTTGTGACATGCTCCAGTACATCTGATAATTTTATTATTCTCACTTCTCAGAGGTGTCTGCTTAAGACAAGTTTGGATTATCATACAAATGGCTTACAGAAATACCAATATGTCCTCTATGTCTTTGACAACAAGCTTGTAATAATAGTTATTCTTTTGTTTCTCTTTAAATAAATAGGCTTTTTTGCACATAATTAAGTTTTTGTGCAAAATAATGACCCAAATGAATTGGGAGGGGGGTAGGAGAAAGAAAGACAGAAATAATATGGGAGATAACTCTGAAATCTGGTAATGTAATGTACAATAATTTCTGTTGTGAGAAAAATAAAGAAAAACTCTTCTATATAACAATGATTTAATTAACTAAACACATTTTATAAAAGAAAATAACACGGGAATTTAATATAAAAGACATTAAAATGGATACAAATTTTGGCTTTCACACCATCTGCTCTCGTATCTATAACAAAATTCCATGTGATATGCAAACAATAGTATATCAAAACCTGTCAATAAAATACAATCAAGGAATTCCATCATTCTGTCTTTGATGGACAGGTATCCTTCCTAGAAAAGGGAATTATATAATTATCTTGGTAAGCTTAAGAAAATGAATTAACAGAAAGTGTCTCTTGTGAAAATGGCCTCAATATAAAGGTATCTTCTAAAGCAGAAACTAGTTCCACTAAATATTTGCCTAATGTGGCTGCTAACCGAACATATTCTAGATTATAGCAATCTTAACAAATGAAACATTATCAGGCCTCAACAATCATAAAATTGGAAACAAACTTTCAAAAAATCAGCTGTTATCATCAAAACAAACTTCTTATCTCATACTCACTCCTGACCCATATTATCAAAACCTTTATGTGCAAGAAACTCAAGAAAAGTCAAATGATAAAATATTCAGACAGTTTACAACTTTAATCACAACAGATCTAGAATCACAATGTTATGATGTTTTTTAACTGTGTACTTTGGTCCCCATAGGTTGCCAAATTTGCATTACATGTTTGCAGAAAAAAGATCATTTGTAATTTGGAGGTCTTGAGCTGGAGTTTCTTGCTCACTTCTACTGAATGATTGGTTAGGGAAAACATACATGTACATTGGTTTCATCACTCTTTCCAAGCATTTTTTTATTTTTTAAAATTTTACTACAGCAATGTACTTATTCACACATGACATTGACCCAGCTTACGATTTAACTTGTGTGTGTGTGTGTGTGTGTGTGTGTGTGTGTGTGTGTGTGTGTGTGTGTGTGTGTGTGTGTAAACACACAGTAAAAGTTAAATCATAAGCTGGGTCAATGTCATGTATGAACAAGTTTAACACATATTATGTTATTTCTTTCTTAACAGTTTCAGTTTTGCTGCTAATACCTCATTAACAATCCTTCTATCGCATGCTTAAGGAAATTATTATTAATAAGTGAACATTACGTATTTGAGAATGATATTATCTATAATATGTAAAAATCTGTATAGATGGCTTTTCAGGCAACATCTTTCAAATGACCAATTTCATCCCACTGTACACGTTCATAGCCATGCACTTACATATGTCAACAGCTGCACATATTTGGCACCCATATTAAAATCCAAATGAAATTAAAATCCAATTAAAATTAAAATCCAATTGGTCTGATGATGAAAATATGTATAGACATTACATATTTCTGTGTATTTGAATAAATATACTTAAATATTCTTTAAATATCAAAATTTGATTGTTCAAATCTTACCGATGCACAATCTACTGTGCTGCTCTGTGGACAAACTTTTGTGAATATATGAAAAAACAACTAGTAATTGGTTATAATAATAGTCTTTGAATTATATTAAGCATTCCAAGATGAAACAGTTCTTATGCCATGTTTGTAAACAATAATGTTTTACATCTTGAAGAAGTGATGATAAAGTAGGCATTTTCTAAGATAAGAATATCTGAATTGTATCTTGAAATCTTGGCAGGACTATGGATAGAACTAACAAATTACTCATTAAATGTCTTATATAATTTTATTCCTAACAATGTTTGACACATTCTGTAGCTATATATGTGTCAATATATTTAGATACAAAATTTCTATGAGACTTAATGTTTAAAAAACTTACATGTTATATTTTTTAATTTATATGAATGGACTATGCAGTCTGAAATAAAGAATTCTAATCTAATCTTCTTGAGGGCAGGTAATAAACAGCCAAACAGTCTAAGACATCAAAGAAAGTTAACCAAAATTTAAAACTGTTGCATTAAGTGACACAAATATATGGCAAAAATATATTTATTCATTCATTTGTTATAAATTTTCTGCATAAAACACAGCCACTCGGATCATCCTTAGAGTAACATGATCAGAGCACATCTCCCAGCTGCTCTGTTCCCTACAATGGCCATCTATCTGATCCAGAATCAAACACAAAATTTGTTCTCTGAGCTATGTTTCACTGACGGACTCCAGTTCAACTTACATATCTGTCCTCACCCATGTGTACAAACCAGCAAGATAATTGCACTCCTCTTCTGACAATGGTACACTGATTATTCTCACTATGAAAACTAAGTCATATGGACAAGGTTTTGCATACCAGGGCCCAACAATGTGGACTAAATTGTCCACTGAACTAAGACACAATGACACAGTGATCCCAATTCATGAGTGCTCTAAAAACTCACCTATTTTGATTGCAAGAACAAACATAAAGACCTAATAATGTTTCCTACCTTAAATATTTTCAGCATGTTTTATGTTTTCTAATTTCATGGTGGTTTTTTTTGTGATCATATCATTATATATGTTTGTTTTTATGTTATAGGTGTTTTCTAATGTTTAAATATGCCTAGAGCTTCTAGAGATTAAGTGCTATACAAAGTCCTCTTTATATTATTATTATTATTATTATTATTATTATTATTATTATTATTATTATTATTATTATTAAGTCATACAATTTAGAAAGAAAAAAGCCTGGAAGAAGGGAGGTCAGCTTATCCACAAGACAAGGTCAAAACTTGAAAATCTTAAGGTTTTTTTTTTTTTGACTACCAGAATATATTGTTAATGCTTATCAATGAACATGAGCTCACATACTTAACTTGAACCTCCAGGACCTCCTGTACTCTGGGTTCTGCCACAAATTTAATAAAAGTCCTTTTACAAACTTTTCCCAACCACAACAGAACCATTTCCAGACATAACAGTAAATCCAAAAGAGGTCCATATCTGCACACTAAAATTTCTCCCAAATGAAAACACAGTCACAGTATCCATTTCCAATTAAAATGGTTGCAAAAAAAATATTTAAGCATTTTCATGACATCGCAATAACAAGATTTTTCAATATGCCTGGATATATGGGTCTGCTTATGTGTGGGTCATGCACTTTTTACAGTTTTACCTATTCAGTTTGAGGAGATACACAAATGAGTTTATACGCAGTATATAGGGACAGGACAGAATGATGACCAAGTATATTTTACTTATTCCATATACTAGTGCTATGAAAATTAGCAAACATTTACCCTTTGACTTCTATGAACCCTGACTTGTTGAGGCCATATTAAACAAAAATTTCTTGGTATCAAGTTTCATTTTCTTGTCTTGCAGCTGCACATTGATTGTTGTTTTGACAAAATTTATATTTCTTTTTATGAAATAAACCTGATGCAAAGTATGAAACTGTAGAGTGCAACCATGATCCAAAGATATATGAATTATGTCCCTTTCCAAACTGTACATAGTCACATGAAAAAAAAAATCTACATATTAAACTAATTGAAATGAATTTAAAATAAGAAAAAATATAAATATGTTTTGGAATAGTTTGTTTAGTAATGTACTAGTAAACTGACAGATCATCAGAATTGAATCAATGAGTTCCAGGTTTAATACCTAACCAGGCCAACCCAGGGCAGCTGATTAAGTGTACCATTGTGAAAGGAACTTCATTGAATATAATTTTAAAAGTCAACCAATATTACACTAATATGGGGACAAATTAGTGCATAATTTCAGTATTTTTCACTAATTTTTTGTTATGCAGTTTTTCCCAATGACCTTTGACCTACTGCAAAGAAGATAACTTTTTTATTTCTTCGGAGAATGAACAGATTTGGATATACCATATAAAACTGCCAATTATGAAAGAAAGAATTAAGAATACGGCTGAACACTTTGCTTCCAAAAGTACTACAAAATTTACTGTTAATAAATTCATCAACCAGTATTAAAACTGGTGTTTTTTTTTTCTCCAATATATTAGAAGTAACTGACAGAGTTACTTAATAAATGAATCTCTTCAGCAAATGATCAAAATCCTACAAGTCAAGAATAATTAAATTTTGCACTTTTCAGTATACTATTTTTTTAAAAAATTCAGATATAATACATAATCAGCCAATTATAACAAATATCCTTTATTTTTAAATACTATAAATCCAAATAATATTCAACTAAACCTTTATAATACAATAAAACCCTCTTACATATAAAATCTTTATATGTAAGAGGGCTTTATTGTATTATAAAGGTTTAGTTGAATATTAATCATATACCCCATAACCCACCATCCCCACCCACTTTATTTACAAGGCACACTTATCATTGAAAAATACAATAAGAATGAAGACAGAAAGCATTCATTATCCCCCTGATTGACTCATGTATTTGGAAAAACACTGATAAAATAGTGAGTTAAATATTCAACTATATTTTTTAAAATTCATACAACAGTCTAAATGGCACATTACATCAACGACTAAATTAGCAGATTTATTGTACATACTTTAAACTTCTTTTTTCTTATTGTTATCTAATGCATTGAAGGTTAGCTTTTCCTCAAAATAACTGACCACTTGATCTTAACCTTTGACTTTCTGAACCCAACATCCCATAGTAAACATCTTGTCTTTATCTAATGATAGTCATTCATGACAAAAGTCAATAATGTTTTACTACTCAAATTAAAATACTATAACTACTTTAATACTGTTCAATTTAAACAACTGCTCCTCGTGTCCTTGACCTTTGTGATTACTGGCCTTCAATCAGTAGCGATATTCCTTCCCCCAAAGCATTTATGTGCCAAGTCCAATAATGATCCCCTGGTGAAAACAGGAGATACTTCCCAATACACCAAAAATGTGTTCATAGAACACATCTGCCCAAACAATGCCTGAAATGACTCAAATGAAAATATTAAAATAGGTGAAATGAACAGATAGATGAATGGATGGACAAGGATAGCTCCATATTCCCATGTCAATGTCTCATTGGGGCATAAAAATCATAAACAAACACTTGACACAAGACAGATGACTGAAGACTGCAACCTCATTTCTCATCTTTTACGGCATTTCAGCAAAGCACTGAGAGGAATACTAATGCTATATACTGAAAATATTCAAGTATTCATAGAAACTGTACAAGAATGTTATCATCATTACACAATTTTAGGCAATTAAACTCTATAATACAAATGATAAAATTGATTTATGGAATTAAATAACATGTATTTAGGTAATTTGTAGTGTACTTACATGAAGAACTGTGCTTTTCATACTGTTCAATCAGATGGGCCAACATCAAGATCACATTTTTTGTGGATGAAACTAACTTCATTTGGAAAATCTGCTGCATTTAGGTGTTGACTGCAGTTGGAGGAGTTGAATCTCACCAGATTTCTGATCAAAGATGAGATAAAACTCTCTCCACTACACAGTACACCTCAGTAAATCTGGAACTGTGTCAAACAAAATTTTCTCCATGGCACACTTCAATATTTTCCAGTATACAGTATACCCCAGTCAATATATAACTATGTGGGTAGTAATAGGACTACAACTTATGTGTGAAAACACTTTCTAGTACACCTCAAAAGATGCAAAACTGCGCAAGACAAAACTTTCTCCACAACGATATACACCATGATGCTAAAACTGTGAGACCAAACTTTCTACAAAATTTATAAACGTGAAAAATTTTACACTGTTCAGCCAACATTATCTTCACCACATTTGCAATTTAATACATCTCAAATTAATTTCTGAGAATTTCTCTCCAAACACTCTCAAAGTTTAAGGCAATAAGTGCTCAAGTAATTTACACATCTCAATCAATCTGTAACTGGACACGTGCAATCTTTTCACAGACAATACAATGAGAGAAAAAAATCTGATAATGTGTGAGACAAAACAATCTCCAGTAAGCATCTGTTAATCTGAGAAAGAATGAAGTATATATTTTCCACAACACAATATAGATCAATGAATCTGATATTAGACACTATATTCTTCATTAAGCAGTACATTGCAATAAATCTGGAATTTTGGTATCAGAATCCTTCATTGCAACATGATTGATTCTTAATATATATAACTGCATGCTGTTAAAACTATGTCTACTGCACAGCTATGTTATTTCAGTAGATCTGGAACTGTATTAAGAAAAAGCTTTCTCAAATACACACCAAATTCATTCTCAGTTATACACCAATTTCTAATGTCTCTCTGGAGGTGTCTGAGACAAAACTTTAGTTACAATCATATACTTCTAAAACTTCCAAACTGTGGCAGTGAACAAAATTCTCTCCATTACATCAAACACACAGTAAGAAAAACCAAGTCATATACATTATATTCTTTACTACAGCACATCTGGTGACATTAGTGTAATAAAAAATTGTTTCCCTTACAACCATTCAAACTTCTGAAAGAAATGTGAAGTTCCAAGCTAATCAGCATATATAAAAGGACTAGTGTTGGAAAGTATTAGGCGATATCTAATAAACAATTCTTTAAAAAAAATGAAACCAGTTAAACAAAAGTGATGGTTTAGTTGGATTCATTCAATTTCAGCAAAGTGACCCTCCCACCTCTGTCCACATGGGTTTCAAGTCTTGGGCTCGGCCAATGTGGGTATGTGAAAAAACTTGCCAGTAACTTCCATGGGTTGGTGTTTCTTACCATGGTTTTCCAAGATTCTTCATCCACCAGTTGCACTGCCCACTTTGTATAGCCTATCATGTGCTCAAAATTGACTTTCAACCAACAAAACAAACTAAACAATCCTTATGAATCACAAGTGCTTGCTCTCTTCAAGGTGTATCATTCCTCAGGAACAACACAGCTTGCACACTCTGAGGTGTAACATTCCTCAGGAACAACACAGCTTGCACACTCTGAGGTGTATCATTCCTCAGGAACAACACAGCTTGCACACTCTGAGGTGTACCATTCCTCAGGAACAACATAGGTTGCACACTGAGGTGTATTATTCCACAGGAACAACACAGCTTGCATAATCTGAGGTGTGTCATTCTTCTGGTACAACACAGCTTACATACTCAGAGGTGTATCATTCCTCAGGACAACACAGCTGCATACTCAGAGGTGTCATTCCTCTGGAACAACACAGCTTGCACACTCATTTTTACCATTCTCTGAGCAACATAGCTTGCTCTCTCAGAGGTGTATTGTTCTCATGCAGGTAATGCAAATAAGACTTTCCAAAATCATGCCTTCAAAAGAGAAGTTAGAAGATCAAATATACTACTTACTAGCCTATGTTACTGCATGTAGCAACAATAAAATTGTCAAAACAACAGAAAAACAAATATAGTTCTCACTGACCTATGTCACTGCAAGTAACAACAAGTTTTGTCAATGTTATGGGATTAAGCTTGCTCAAGAAAAGAAGTGGCCAATTGAAATTAAAAAGTATGGCTGACATAAAGTGCTGTAATTTATATCATGCTGTGATGACACAGGTAATTCAGGTTAACCTCTCAGTGCTGACACAAGTCACTAGTGTAGGTGTACTGAGGTATATAGTGGTACACAGTGGTACACTTCTAGACAATTAGACACATTATCAATGACAAAATCCACCATCAAAGCATACATTTAAATAAATATGTTTGTGAAAAACTTTCTCCAGTAAATACAACATCAAAATTAAAAAGAAGAATCACATACAGATATATATTCTTCTGATGTCACTGCTTGTAAAAACCACCATTTTGTACAAGTTAATGTACATCACCCAATAACCAAGTTTTTCCAAACTGTTTGTTCAAAATAAAAAGAAAGCTTGAATACTAGCTCATAGCAATAAATCATTTTCCCAGCAACTTATTTCACAAATTGAAAACAAAATTAATGAAAAATAGTTAAGGTTCTAAACTGCAGTTAACTGGTGGTATCTATAAGATACCAGACCATTGTATGACCCAATACCTTTGTGCCCCAGCTATCTGAACCAACTCGTGTCAAACATTGCTACATTTTTCCCTGCCTTTTGACACACACATACACACACATACCCTTCCTTAATTCTCCAGAAGTACCATCCCTGACCATCCAACAAACAGGAAGAAAAACTATTGTGGCTTGAAATGGGTTTTTAAATTCAAGATCTACCAAAAATGTGCTGGGTACTTGACTACCTGGGCTATATGAGATGTGTACATGCACTCAGCAAGCCTGCTTAATCTGTTATATACTTTTCATAAATAGATAGTTCCTTAAATATTGTGTGGATAAAAAATTGCCCTGAAAGATCTAAGTAAGGATCAAGAAGAAAAACAATAATCCTGAGGTACACAACACTTTTTAATGTTGGAAATACATGTAGAGTTTATCAGTGTTGCTCACTAAATCAAATTCAATTATTCTTTCAATCTATGCTCACTTAAACAAATTCAGTTATTTTTCTAAAGCCATGTCATCTAACTTGGTCTGTAATGTTCATATACATCTGGAAGCAAGTACAGGTAAGTTAGGATAGTCAGTGCATGATTTATAATAAGCCATTCCTACCAATAAATCTGCCTCTTCAGTTATACCTGCCATGTAAGATTTCATACCAGACCAAATCATTTTCCTTGCTTGCATGTTTAGTGGTCTTATAGATATCATTGTCTGAATATTGGGGTGGTGGTGGGGGTGGGGGTGGGGCATCAAAGTTTTTATATGCTTGTTGCACAAAAGTAAATATGTTGTTCTAAATCTGCCAACATATGATCAACAAGACCTACTGCAAATTCTGACAAAATCCAAAGAAAAAAATCAGTACCTCTTAAAACTATTTATTTTTTGTTATCTTCACTATTTACTCAATTTTTTTTTGTTCCAAAGCTGTTTTTACAACAGTTATGGAAGCTCAGCTGGAACTGTGTTGTAATAATAAGACTGCAGGTTCAATAACCGCATGGCTGGCTTGGTGTCCTTGAGAAAGGCATTAGATTCCCACTTCTTTGAAATGGTATATCCAATAATGTATTAAAAATGCCATTTAAAAGAACAAAAACAAAAAAAAAATCAGACAAGACTTTGTCAACAGTATTATATTTGCCAAGATTGAATCACTTAACAACATTTGCTGCTTAACTATATTGACAACATGACCTCCATTCTAAGATAAAAATGTTTATAACAAGGCCTCAAAGATTATCAAAAGTGACCATTGCCAAAATGATGGACATCAGTGATGGTATATCTTGAGGATTTAATATTTATGTAATGACTGAATGACCAGTTTCTTTTATGTTTCAACATGCTGATATACAATCTCCTGACCAAGACTAGGTTTTGCTGAATAAACAATTTTTAAAACTCATTAGAACATTGGTTGGAGACCTATATTTACTAACTCCCTGTATTATTGTATCCACAACAAAACAAATCTACAAACTACATGGATCAATTTGTCAAATTCACTAACCAATAATAAAACAGTATGCTAAGGAATGAAGCACAAGCAAACTTTCATGGTCACAGTTACAAACATTTGGAATGGAATGTAAAATGCAATACCTCAGTAACCAAGACGGTACATCCTCACATAATAACCCTGAGCAATATTACTGGCCAAAGATTGTTTAGCTAAACACTAGTCTATTCCAATTATCATTCTAGTTCTATGTAACTTTCTCCACAATATGTGATTATCTTGGATACTTCACAATGATGACAACTTATGGCAATTTCATATTTAATTCTGCTGAACCTGTGAATGGTTAGGATGGTATGTCTTGAAACCTTCCTATCTGTGTTAATACACAGATATTTCCCTTGCCTAGCAAACAGGTATTAGGGTAAACTTAGCTCCTTTTAGTGACAAGGTCACACAAGGTCAAAACTTCTTGATATCATCTGCACTTTACTCAACCTGAGCTGGAATGTATTTCCAAATTCAACATTTATTGTTGTAGATCTATCACTGATCACTATCCATATTCTAATACTTGGGATCTTTCTTCAGGTTTTACGGTGATGAAAATTCCATGACTATAAATCCTGACTTTTGTCCTATAAAAATAAAATCTGCCTCACCATTCTGGGTTTGGGCTACAACAGAGTGTTTACCTTCATCTTAGCACCACTAGTCATCTACAAATATTAAAGAGCAGTATATAACACTTCTATCCTGAACAATAACCACAAGTTGTCAAAATGTGCCATAAATAGTTTTTTTAATTAAAAAAAAACAGTGTCCAACAAAATACCCCAAACCCAAATTCCAAATTTTAAATGAAAGAAAAACAAAAGCATTAATTCTACAAATCTCTAATTTTATGATGCTAAAAAAATCAGGCCAACATAGATTCAATTCCAGGATAGGGGGAGATTAAAGGATGGAATAAGAAGACAAACAAAAGAAAAAGTCAGCAAAGATAAAGTTGAAAAAATGAGTACTTATCTTCCTAACAACAATCAATTATAACAGGTAGAGTCATGTCAAACAATTTTGTGGACTAGGATAAAGAAATCAATGAAGACAGGTAAAAACAAAACAAAGACGAGTAATCCTAATTCCAGTAGTCATCAGAGAATATACTTGAATAATAAATCAACACTGCAGAGCTTAAGCTCATACATTACAGTGTGGACTTTTAATGGTTGAGACAATTTTAGGAATATACTGTTGTTGTAGGGTTTATCGCCATTTTCAGCACATGATAGGCTATACAAGGCAGCCAGTAATAATGATGGAGGAAGAACCCAGGAAAAACTCCCTAAAAGAACTAATGACCCACGAGAAGCTACTGGCAAGCTTTCTCACAAACCCACACTGGCTTAATCTGAGACTCAAACCCATGCAGACAGAGGTGAGATGGCAGTGATCCGTAACAGACAGCGCTTTTGAGCACTCAGCCACTCCGGGGCCCAGGAATATACTGATCAGAGAAAGAGAAGATTAACATCAAATTCCATAAAACTTAAATCTAACGTAACAGCCATCCCTAAACTATAACTAGTCAAAATGATCTCACTACAAAATATTTTAATAAACTCGTGACATAATTTCTACAACATAAACACAAGAGCTTTCTAAAATGATTACGATATAATCAATTTCAGAAAAAAAACTGATAATTTTCTGCAATTTCAAAATTCAACTGACTTAAAGTTCTTAAAGAAAACTACCAATTTGGTGAATACAAGTCCTAAACATGTACCAAACAAATTTCATCCAACAATTTCAAATGATAAAACCTACAAGGTCCAAAAATATATGCTTCCATTGTCAATCAACAATAGGACATATAAATTATCTCATGGGAATTGCAAATGTATGAGTGAAATTTACTACTTACTTAAAAAACAAAAATGGGTATAACTATTAACTCTAAAATAAAAAGAAATGCATCTAAGAGGTCAGAATGTATATTGTCAGAGAAACTTGCAAAAGGAAATAAAGAATAAGCCTGAGACCTGATCCTGGCTCTGTCAATTAAATATATAAAAACTTCAAAAATATAGTTAAAAACTATTGTAATTGATACTGCAGTAATATAAGAGACTACAATCCATATGGTTCATAACAAAGGAACTGATAGTAACACGTCTCTAGTTGTTTACTGCAGCTGAACAAAAAACATACCTATGCAGGGTTCATACAGAATTCTGAATGATAAATTCAAAAACGTTTCCCAAACTTTCAAAGACCACAAACATAGCTTTTCATAACCAATTTGTTCTAGCATTTTGTATACAAGTTATGTTATATGAGAAAACAATGCATGCAAAATACTACAATACTGTTTAATGATGAAATTCAAACTATAATTAATTTCTAAAACTGCTTTATAATGATCTGGAAGATATTTTAACATTCATTGTTATTTCAGAAATATGTAACTTATGCATCAGATTCAATACAAAATAAATTGTTCTTTTGACAGCAATTAAAATGTTTGGGTTTATTTAAATTTTCAAAAACATTTAACAACCTCAAGGCTATCTGCTTGATTTTCCCAAACTTGGCCTTGAAAATACTACCTCATTTTTCCCAAACTGTCAAAGACCTTTAAAAACCGTAAGAACCCTACTATGACTGTAATGTTTTCATCACCAATAGAACAAGGTATATGAGCCATTTGACAATGACGATTTCAGATCTGTAATAAGCATGCTAAAACACCACATTCTGACCAAACTAAACAACACTGAGACTCACATAGACAATATACAATATGCATACAAATACACCAGATTCTAGCCTAACTAAACTACTCAGAGTCTCACATAGCATACAATATGCATACAAATATATCAGATTCTGGCTTAACTAGACTATTTAGTGACCCACTGAGACAGCATACAATATGCACAGTATGCAAATCAGGACTTTCCACCATGACAAATTTGATGTAGAGTGTAATTATATCAAGACTATAAAAAGAAATAGAAACAAAATGACATCTTGATGAAAGCCGGGGAACTAATTTAATTTATGCCAACTCATGATAAAGTGGCTACCTCCACATAAAAACAAAAATCATTGCTGATCTTGGAATATTTCTATAGCTTCTGATGCAGAATGTGTATGAATTATATGTTCTCAAAAATATTTTCCTCCATAGAAAGCAACCTTACTTGGCACCACCATGTCTTTATAGGGGAAGGTGAGCCTGTGGGCCAAAGTTAAATGCCGTTACAGATCACTCACACATATTTCACTTCAGTCTACATGGGTTCAAGTCTCAGCTCAGCTGATGTGAGAAACCTTGTTACTAGACTCCCATGGGTCAGTGATTCATACTGAGTTTTACCAGGTTCTTCCTCCACCAAATATACAAGCTGCCATGTATAGCCTATCATGTGACAAAAAATGGTGTTAAACCAACAGAATTTTTTTTTTTTTAAGGCTGACCAGGAACTGGATCACCAGCTTTAGCGAGAAATGAGTAATTACATAATATTACATTACACAGGACTTTTGGGATGGAGGATTAGGTGTTATGTCCCTTAAAGTGGATTAAAATAGAGACAATACAAATTAACTTTGCCCTTTCATAAATCATATTTGAAACTTGGTTTTAAAAGGTTTTGTGCTCTTAGTACAGATTTTCCTATGCAAATGAGGTTGGCCAGCGCTGACGTAAAATAGTGGAATTAATCATCATAACAAACTTTAGATATACTCTGCATAAATGAGAGAAAAGTGATCACACAAGACCAATTAATTATAATAGTTACAAATCAAACAGATTCAAAGGAACAATATAAGATCATAACCAATCATCTCAATTTCTTTCTCCATAATATTTTGATCTACATTTGAAATGAAAATGGAAGAAATGGTTTCAATAAATGCTACTATTGTTAAAGAATGAAACAAGTACAGTTTCAAAGATACATTCATCCCATATGATATATAAGTACAAACACAAAAAGTGAAATATAATTTCAGTGTCACCAAAAATGTTAAACTTTTCCAGCCAAAGGATGGGTAAAATTTTATGTGCACATCATATATAAATTATACAGGTGTGTAAAATTGGAGGCATGGCTAAGGCTATTAATATGCATAAGAAACTACTAAGTACCTGAGCATGAATTTACAAGACTGTCATTACAATGTATGTGATGTACAATAGATTAATTGTAAGAAACAGAATGGACCAATAGGTTAAAACATCAATGAATATCCAGCTCATCTCAACAGGGTTTTCAGCCTGATTCAATTGTCAACTTTTAAAATTTCAATCTCACTACTCAAGCAATTTGTTTCAAATTAATTTAAACTCGTTTTTATTGTCTTCACATATGAGCCAATGAGAGTAGGTCCATATACCAAGTCTGAACATTAGGTTAAGACCTGCAAATAATGTCATACTATTGATAAGATTCTAGGCAAGATGTAAACCTGGTCATTGGATATGCCAAATCTAGAAATTACTCTTTAACTGAATTATGTGTCAGATCAAGTTCAGTCCCAAACAGTTTCTGAAAATATTCAATTTTCTTTCACTTTTTAACAGAAAACAAAAGAAAACGTTTTGTTTAATAAATGGTCAGAAATCACCCAAATTTTGGTAAGTTGTCTAAAAAATTAATGAAACATTTGAGTAAGAATCAAACATGTATCCTGGTCACAAGAAAAACTACACATAAAGCCTTTGTACAACCAGTACCTAATATTGGCCGAATGACACTGTTCATTACAAGAACAAAAATTTGTGAGGTCACATATGTACTCACAAGTCAGATACAACTGCAAACTACACAGACCCAGATGCACTGCCACATAATGCTGGTCTGGGTCTATGCAGTTTATTAGGAGCAATCAGATGAACAAACACAGACCATGATCTGACAAAACACTATGCAATGGCAAATCAAGATCTATGTGTGGTTCTTACTATATGCAGTATATACGGCAAGTGTTTGAGAAAGTAATAAGCTTACATGTGGTAAAAATGCTAGATTGGACAATTAGCCAACAATATATTGTGTCTCGAAAAAAACTGAAAATCATTATTACTAAGTTATGCTGAAACTCTAAATATGACAACTATATTGATGTGCAACCATCAACATGGCAAACAATTTTGCTGGTATCATGAAAACACACTATCGTGAATACATTGCACTGTATTGACACTACACCGTGCTTAAATTCCCTGAATCACAATTTAGCCAAACTTTGCCAAGACATGCCAATCAGTTCAAAGACAGAGAAAAAAAACCCACAAATAATAACTTTTGCAATGATTTTTACACCACATGGCAAACAAAACATGCCGAAAGAGTTAAATCTGACAATCTAACATTGTAAAACACTTTAATGACTACACTGACATTAAACTGCTCAATAATCATCCTTTCACAATATAGCCACTATATCAATCAATCGGTAAAAAGAATGAATTTCAGATATGAGACCAAGATTTTTATGAAGAACTGCTGGCAGCCATGAGCTGGAAGAGTTAGATCTGGCAATCTATCTGACACTGCATAGACCTAATCTTCCAACGGATGGATACTGCAATCAACAGGCAGCAGCAATTGTCAAACCTGCCTCACTTCCTCTCTCCAGTCTTGATGGGAAAGAAAAATTAAGTTTAATTACTGAAATTCAATTAATGCTTGATTAAAAAAGTTCTGTTAATGTTAACATATATAATTTTGCAAATTAGTGTAAGCTTTTGAAATGAAAAATATTGGATACCATTTGTCTGTAAAAGATATACTAAAAGTTTACAAAATATTTGTATTTTTTGGCAAGGAAATTCCAATTAATGGTATTCACATATGTAGGATATTAGTTTAGTAACTAATAATCTATTTATTTCTGTCATAAAAGGATCACATTTTATGTATGAAATACTTAATTTAGGTCTTAGGTAAGAAGCAAGTAATCAGCCTAATTGTTAATCTGCCAAATATGATGCTATGAATTTTAAACTGGTATAAATTATATCACATTTGTGACCTTATTCTTGCAGGCAACTTCTAACATTATTATCTTTGATTTAAAAAAAAAAAAAAATTGTTAACTGAATCAAAAGTTAGGTTTGAAAGTAACATCACCTGAAGTGAAGTTAAATCCGTGTAAGTCCCGCAGACCTCCCCTTCTAAATGAGTTTCCAGTTCTTTTACACCTCAAGGTGTATACCAACCATGTGCTTGTGGCTTAGGTCTGGATCACCCACAGCTTGAAGTTGAGGCAAGCCAGGTAGAGGGGAGATTATATGGGCATCTAGCATGTGCTCAGACCTCAACTTTGTACTTCGATACGTCAAACCTGGGCTAGTCCAAATTTTTGTCACTGAGGGAGTGATCAGGTTATCAAGACTGGAGAAAGGCACTGTGCAGTTTAAAGTACTTTTCATAGACCATTAGCATTTCAGACAAACAAATAAAATTTCATCACAAAAATTTAAAATCGAAAATACGTGCAATAATTCAGAATCAAATTATTTTTCAAACTGCAATTATTACCACAAATTTATGATGCCAAACTTCTCAAGAGTTTTGAAGCCTATCTAACTTGTCTGAACATTGCCTTGAACAAAGTCTACATGTCTTGGCTAATTCAGCTTAGGAAGATAAGAGTTTACTCCCGACTGATACCGCAAAGAAATAAATTGGGACAAAGCAAACACCCCTATCTTCCATACACTGACATAAGGGTCTGTCTTCTTATCTTCAGAGCCATGTACTACAACCAACTGCCACTTCAGGTTGATCCAATGTGTCCCATCATGAAATCTACTGTTAATTAATCAATAAAGAATAATCCTTACGCAAAGCATGTTGCACAAATACTCCAAAAGATCAATTTAAGCAATATAGCATATATGGTATTTATCAAATATTTTCATCTGTTCCTAATCATAATAAATATTATGAATTCGCAGTTCATACGTGTTTGTACATTATTCTGGTATTGTGGGAACGATGAAGAAGAATACATTTAAAATATATCATTTTTGCATAAAACTTTCAAATAATAAAAAACATTGCTTACAAAATGGTATTAAATATCAAGTTTTATACTTTGTTCTGTTGCATATTCATAACAACTTGCCCCCCCAAAAGTAACTCTGTATGATTTTAATGATGTGTAGAAAGCAGATAGATCACTGTTAATAAAACCTGCATCAAAGTTCTAACTTTCATTTAAAAGATATGTCATGTCTTTACACTTAAAAAGAAACATATTACATTTATACAAAGAGTTACATATATGTTTGATGCTGCTGCGGCATGATCAATACTAATACATATCAATACAGGACTTTTAAAAGAGATGACTTACCGTAAATATGGTAGATGATTGGTGATAACCTTGACAATGTATTACTAATATTTGACAACAGTATATTCACCATCTTTTAACAAAACCTGCTACTGTGCCATTTAAATCCTCAAAAGCTGTCATTTTTTAAAATAAATTTTACTTTTCTTCTAATCTACTCCAGTTTGGAAGGGATGGAAATTAATTCTTAAAAGAGCTCTCTGACATAAACTAATCTTTGAAATAATCAGAATGTTAGCTTTAAGCAACAACCAAATATTCAGTTTAAAATTAAGAGGTGCTAGTGACTAATAACAACATTTGCATGCATGACTGGCATGCCCACTTCATTTTAGAGAATTTGAGAATAAAAAGCATGTTTAAGATTTTAAAAAAAAGACCTGGGTGAATATTGATCATCTGGGGTGCGGGAATACCATGATTTGCAAACTTAGGCTAATAAAAATCTATCATAGCATGGTGTTGACTTAAGTTTATGTTCCAGCTTTTTGACTGTGATAGATTGATCTTTGGATAATGCCAATAAATACTGGATAAATTTCTACATGTTAAAAGTGGCAGGGTTTCTCAGTTCAAGGGTGAAATTACATGGACAATAATTGATCAAACATTGGTGTTATCTGGTTTTAATGGAACCCAATGATGTTTAGGAACAATACCTTTCAAGACTTAGTTCTATTCATACGATTTGACATATGTGACTTTCTGCACGTAACTGTGGCATTGGGACTTTATGATGATGATTCTCATTCTGTTCTGAATGGCAGCAAATTCGCAAAGGATTTCTAATTTTATATATCAAGATACATGTATTGGAAAACTGTAAAATGCCAACTTTCAGGATCAGTGAGTCAATGTAAATAATTCTTAACTGTTTCATGAATTAAACTGTGATATCATACAGGTGAAAAATCTCAAAGAATTCACTCCTTCAGCTCAACCTCTCACACACATAAAAATAATACAAATCTTCTGCTATGATTTTTCCTCACAATATTCCAGTTATGTTTATGAAAAGCTGATTGAATACAAAAATCTAAGTCAAAACTAAAAGACCATACTTGACAAATGTTTTCATAATAAAAATATGTACATTTGATGATGGGGTGTCCTGAGAATTAATTTGTTTCCATATTATGCACAATTTTACAACTTATTAAAATAAATTAATCTCACTAAAAACATTTTATCTGCATTCAATAACAAAGCAAACTGATTACCTCCAAATAAAAGAGTATATTTTCAAACAGACTCGAACTCTGAATATCACAGATATGCATCATATCAACCTCACATGGTTCTTAAACTCTTCCTACAATTTGATCTGTTATGTAGAGTGGATAGATGTAAACAGGCTGACAGTTGTTGTAGTTGTTGTTGTAAGGTTTAACACCATTTTTCAGCACATGATAGGCTACACATGGCGGCCAGTAATAATGGTGGTGGAAGAACCCAGGAAAACCCCCGGAAAGAACCACGACCCACGAGAAGCTACTGGCATGCTTTCTCATGTACCCATTTGGCAGAATCTGAGACTCGAACCCATAAAGACAGGTGAGATGGTAGTGATCCATAACGGTGAGTACCTTAGATGACTCGGAAACTCAGGGCCCCTTAAACAGGCTGACAGATAAATAAAGGGAAAAAATAAATATTGAGTTAAAAAAAGGTCTTAATGCACAAAGACAGACAAAAAGACAGATGAAAAAGACTGTGAAATAAGCTGGACATGTACATACATAGATTTATACATACATCTTAAGCTTAAGTGTCTAAATGCAGTTCTTCAATGTAATTTATATATTTGTCACAGATCTCATAAACAATGACTACCCAAGGTAAATTTCATGCAAAACTCAAAGCCATACTCTTCTTAATTGATAGAGGAAAATTCATATTCTGTTCATTGGTTTTAAAGAATAAGTTAATAATATATTTTATTGGCTTTTATGTCATATTAGATTTAAACAAACTAATGATACATTATTTTATTCAGACCTAATTTAAACGTGCTCTTCGAAGTTTGAAAATCACTAAACATCCCATCCCCCTTTCGATCTCAATACTAGACCCGGTATCAATATCGTTTTCTTTTTCCTGACATTACCATTTCTATGATCTGAAGTAATTTGGTAATTTAAAACAAGAAAACTAAAATAGTTAATGTGTCAAATTATACCAAATAATGACAACGGGATGAAACCGGAAGCAGATATAAGCAACACATGAAGTTGGAGTGGATGCATGCTAAGGACCTATGTGACACAAGTCTGACGTTTTATCAAATTGAAAATGGCCAAAAAGTTTTGAAAGCATGAAATAATATAAGGATATTTAGTGTAATGATGTTGTCAAAACAGTCTGCCATATTATATTGATTAAAACATATATGACTCCAACTTCAGTTAAAATATTAAAACTAACTGATAAAATTTTCCAATATAAATGCTCAAATGTTGTGTTAAAACTTAGTGTAAGGGATGAAATAGTTTTGAGATGGATCATAATTATTCCAGTAATTAAAGTGGTGTACAAAAAATAATGTTTTTTGTAAAAGCTCAAGACAAAAGTTACTCATAGGTTATCTGTAATTTAACTAACTTTATCTTTCAGATCAGACAGCAGAAAGGAAGATTATTAGAGGATGAAGTTTGTGAGCTATGGAGGAAATTTAAAAACTGGAATGTTTCTATGGGCAAGGTGGAAGAGACATTAAATAGTGAATGCTGCAGAAATGTTAAAGATCCAAATATTTAAAAAAAGAATATAGCTTGCCAATTTACAATTCATGTTAAACATTAGAAATTTATTTGAAATTAAATACTGTTTTGTTAGATAATATATTGCATTTTATTTTTACTGTTTTACAAGCCCCACATTTAAGGTGATGATTAAGGATAAAATAGTTGTTTGTGAGTTTGTCAGATAATCAACTATTTGTAAATAGGAATTGTTTATGAAGAGTTGAAGACATGAATCATTCAAGAGAAAATTTGTTCATCATAGTTCATGAATATGTTCATGAATGATGATGAACCAATTTGACTTTTATTAACAGTTCATGAATATTCATGAACTGTTCAAGAACAGTTATATAGTATTGGTTCATGAACGTTCATGAACTGTTCAAGAACAGTTGTGATGTATTGGTTCATGAATGTTCATGAATGAACTGACCATTTTCAGTTCATGCACGTTCATGAACCTTTTGATGAACTTTCATGGATAGTTCATGAACCGTTCAAGAACAGTTCAAGCCAGTTCATGAATTATTCATGATCATTTCGTAGGGTGTCATAAATGGTCAAAGTTTGCTATTTTTAGTAACAGTAGTCATATTTATCAATGGACTAGTATAATTTGTATAAAACTAAAGACCTTAAAGCAAGAATGCTATGTCACTTCTTGTTAAATTCTGATCAGTGGATTTTCTGAAAAGTTATTTAGATTAATTGCAGTCAAATTTATGGATGGATTGGCACCAATTGTATAAGCTTGTAAGGTCTTAATGCCAAGATTCTTTATGTCTAATGTTGCCAAATTCTCTTTAGTGGTTTTTGACAAGTCATTTAATGTTTTCTTTTTCTTCATTTTTACTAACAATACCCATATTGGATGGCATATTGACATCAGATGTAAAATCTGAAAGACGTATTTAAAACCATGATACTCTCTTCCAAATGTTTTTAAAACTGGTCCCATAATTATCAACAGATAAACTGCTTACAGATGACAGCTGATGGACAATATATGACAATCCCATACACAAAACATAATTCACCTGGCCTGACAAAAACAAACTGCAGAATTTATAATATTAACTTTTGCACCAACAAAATTTTGTTTATGGGAGTTTGTTATGGGGAATAGTTTTCTTTATGTCAACATAAAAAAGATTAGTTCTCTAAATGGATATAGAGAACATGCAGGGCAAGAAATGTGTTAATTCACTTCAAACTGTGTTTAGTCTGGGCAATAATTAAGTCAAGTGGTTTGCATCATGTGCTTGTCTTGGCCAGTGACTGGCTACCTGATAACCCTGATAACATAATTAGCTATCTAGAAGCAGATAGTAGTGAAACAGGAGTCAGACATGTTGAAGATCATGAGACACTTGGACAAAGTTTCTTCTGATATGAAATTTTGTCTCCATCAGAGCAGGTCTCAACAGGTTGTCATAACTAAGTATCACCCAATTTAGGACCAATGTCCTGATATGATATATATATATATATTTAAACAAAATAACGGGGTCATACTTACAAACATAAAAGTGGAGCAATAAGGACTTTTGCCAAAACAAACAAGTAAACATCCACAGATGAATGCATGCACATACCTACTCCCCTTTGAGATACACATACACACATAGTTAAATCTAAAATCTCTCTTTTATTTTAACATTATGATTGCTAGCCAGCCAGCCAGCCAGCCACTCTCTCTCTCTCTCTCTCTCTCTCTCTCTCTCTCTCTCTCTCTCACACACACACACACACACACACACACGTCTGTGTTTGTTTGTGTGGACACACAGCCATAAATAAATATTATTACATCTTCCATGCCCCAGCAAAGCACATTTCCGACATGTCTTACTACAGTATAATCTTTTATGAACTTCCCTGAAAGTGGGAATGACAAACTCATAGAGTCAAAATGCATAACACTATTATTTAATTGAAGACAATATTAAAATTATATACTTTTGACAAATTATAATTCAAAGAGCAACTGTCCTTACAAATCGATAAAACATTTAGCATATACAACTTCATTTTTCACCAATGGATCCCAAATGGAAATTATATGATGTCACGAAACTGACTCGGTAGAATCACCATATACACTGATTTTGATGATGTTTACAATGTTCCCAACTAAAGTGTGTCGATTCCACTACTGTTGTTATTATGGCATAGAAAGTAGCATTACATTTGTTGGATATTTATGTGATGGGATAGTTAGTAATTGCAGAAATATTTCTTGAAACAGAGGTGAGTTTATTCATTCCTATACATGAATATTTAAAACACATGCCATAGGGGTTGCATACCAGTTACAAGTTTCAACCTCAAACCCACCATCTCTCCAGTGACTGATACCTTAACTTTATTTGTAACAAGCCCTAATGTGGTAAACTGGGCATATTTAGACAGACATAACCTTCTTTCCCTATGACCCTTGGGCTATTGATTAAAAAAGTAATTTTAAAAAAGTTTCAGAAAGGCAGGTTATGGAAAATATTTTATGATCGCAACCAATCAGTAAAGAGAATACTATCCAAAAATTTTTTTGGCTTGGTTGGACCAATCAGACTTATATAATGTGATATGTTAACAAGTTGACATATCAAAATTATTAAACTGCATTGCACACACTATATGCAAAGTGTACTAACACTGTTATGTGAGACTTGACTATCTCAATATATATATATATATATATATATATATATATATATATATATATATATATATTCAGAAAATACAGATTTTCCAAGCAGGTTTTTCTTTTTGCAATATTATGCAGAATACATTTCATCAATCTTAAATTTGTTATAATTTTACATTGCAAGTCATTAAATACAATAGAAACAACATTACTTGTCAGCATTACAGTGATACAGACTGCACAAAATTGTATGATACCAATGGGTACAAAAGTAAGGTCCCATCACCTGATAGGTTATCTATACTACAAAGTGATTTAAGCTTGTTGAGAACTACACCATTATCAGTGCAACTGATTACATTAATCATGAACAGCCATAGTTTAAGATTTAATACCTAGTTTTGGTTCTTAGTACAGTGGTCCCTCACTATAAGTTGCCTCAGCATAAGGCATGTATGGTCAAAGATCTTTATATATTATGTAATACTAACCCAGTATAAGGCATATAATGTCATGCATGTTTTTATATTATGTAATATAAATAAATCAACATAAGTCATGTAAGGTCAGGGATTATTTTACATTATGAAATACTAACCCAGTATAAGGAATATATTGTCATGGAATTTTTATAGTAAGCAATACTAACCCAGTGTGTATGTGTGTGATTTTTAATGTAGCTTTAAAAAAAAAAATCAGTAATTTCGCTATGATGTCTGCAGTGAAGCAGTTTACAGACATGTAGCATGATGTCCCACCCAGTCACATTATCCTGACAACAGGTCGACCAGTCCTAATACTAACCTCTTAATGCTGAGAGCCACACAAGGCAGCTGTTAGTAACATTTTTGTAAGCCTTTGGTATTACTCGGCGAAGGATCAAACCAACAACCTCCCGCTTCTGTGATGGATGCTCTAACCACTAGGCCACAGGAGCGATCAATACTAACCCAGCGTAAGGCAGGTATGGTCATGAATGTATTTATATTATGTGACACTAACCCAGTATAATGCATCTACAGTCATGGATTGTTATATTTAAAAAAAAATATTTAAAAATAAGGACAAAATGTCTCTCTCATTTAGGATTAATATAATTTCTGAACAAAATGGTGCAAACAAAACAAAACATTTAAAAGTTACATGCAAAAAAGTTATTTTCTGAATTTGTATTGATAATTAAGCATCTGGTTGATGAAATACTATTATGGAAATAGTCTAGTGGAATTAACAAAGAAATGGCATTTCATAGGACAATTGACAATTTCTCATAATTAATACTACGAACTGGTCTGGAAAAAACTAACAATTTGGCAGACTCTTCTAAACATTTTAATGAAAGTGGAGAATAAAGGCAATAGTAAAAGATAAATGATAATCTGCACCACATAAAGCTTATTAAATATAACTGATTTTTAAATATAATAGTATTATTATGCACAAATATGGTGGTGGGTCTGACAATCACAGGCTATGACTATGTAAACCAATGATGTAGAAAGATAATGATCAAACTCACCAAGGACTCGTTAATGCCTACCAGCAAATCCAATTTAGTTGAAATGCAAAATTAATTAAGGGAGTAATTGCATGGAAACAAAACTGGGACAGATGAAAGACTGACCAAATTTGATGTCAAAATTTTCTAAGAAAAATGGCTGAGAAGAATTTGAAAATGAAAAAAAAATCAGACTTTCACACCCTCAACGGCACTGTCTGAGAAGAAAACAGGAGGAATACAGCTTTATGAATTTCCTTCTAGAAATTTATGTGATGTGGCCACAGACTGGAAGACTAACAGACAGATGGATGAATGGACAGATAAACAGTGGGTATCACAATATTGCTGACACTACACTGTGAAGATAACTTGTGCAACTTTGATGACTTGCCTTCATAAATCATGTCTTCTTATTCAATAAACATATAATACTGGCTTGAGCAGTGACTTGGTGTTGTACTTTATGACTATATATGTGTGTGTGTGTGTGTGTGTGTGTGTGTGTGTGTGTGTGTGTGTACATGATACAATTAAAAGTATACAATAATATGAACAGGAATATTAAAAAATAATGCCTAATTTTCTGTACATATGGAAACCTTGAAGACAAAGCTCCAAGTACATGAGATACATAAGGTGTGATGATTATAGTTGACTCATAACATGGTACGGTTAAAGTGTCTGAAAATATTACAGATCCAATGATCAATTGGAGTCAGTGCAATTACAGCCCTGCCCCTCCCAATATAATGAAGTTGGTGCTTGATAGATTTCTCTACTATTCTGTAGAATGTTTGCAAGCCAAATATTTAAACCAGAAATCAAACACTTAAAACCCCTCTTACACTTCACTATTAGCCCTTTGCTAGGAGAAATCCTAACTATCAATATACACAATTTACCTCTATCATACCTATCAATATGATTGCAATGGGAAGAAGAGTTATAAAACTTCCCCAAGAGATTCTTTATGATGATGATGATGATGATTATTTATTTATTTATTCATTTGATTGTTTTTTGTATGGCACACCAGCACTTTTAGGCTATTAATCACTATATAATAGGTTGTATGTATAAACGTTTAAAAATGGTAAAATGTTTAATATCGACCAGCAATATCATAAACCAAATAATTCAAAGTAAAATGGTAAGATGGTAACAGTAAAATATGAAGCTTCCTGATCAACATGAGATGTTAATGGTGTATATTAATGAGGACAGATGAATAGATGTTGAAAATTAAGGGAAATATTTACATTAGATAGAAATGCTCTAGGTGATGGCATATAAGTTATAGTTTAAAATAAAGGTTTACTTCCTTCAGGAAATCTAAAATAGAAGTGATATTTATTGTACCAAAAAGTTCCTTCATGTCATACACATTATAATACTTATCATGTGTAGGTTGCAGGTCAAAACACTCTGTTGTTATTGTTGTAGGATTTAACGCCATTTTTAAGCACACGATAGGCTATACATGGCGGCCAGTATTATTGCTGGAGGAAGAACCCTGGAAAACCCCCGGTAAGAACCACCGACCCACGAGAAGCTACTGGCAAGCTTTCTCACATAACTACATTAGCTGAATCTTAGACTCTAACCCAAGCAGAGGTGAGATGGCAGTGATCCGTAATGGAGAGTGCTTTAGACCACTTGGCCACTCAGGGTCCCTTAAAACACTCTGTCATGAAGTGCTTAACAGTGAATGGTTCATTGCATGTAATGCACTCTGGTGGATCGCACCATTTGGTATGTGGGAGTGGGTTATATATCTATGACGAATTCAAATTCTTGCAATAATGATGATGATGATGATGATGATTATTATTATTATTATTATTATTATTATTATTATTATTATTATTATTCATAGGGAATCCATGTTAGAATTTTAACACTATAAGGTGAACAAAATGCTTCTTAGAATCTCTGTCAATATCATAGTATCACTACCATAGGTAGGTAGGTAGGTGGGTAGGTTAGTAAATAGGCTGGTAGGTACATCTGTATAACTGTCAGGAATGTATGTTTACGAGTGGTTGGATAAATTGGAGTGGCTGCAAACAGGTAAAACAGTTTTTTAATTAGATTAAACAAATGAAGTCAACATCTGTGATAAAAACCGGTTAAAAATCTTACACTTCTGTCTTTCTGTATTTAAAATTATTTAGCCAATCATGCATGGTTTTGTCAACATATACTTTCACTAACATCACTAGATTGAAATTTTACAAGACATAGAATGATTTGTGCCATCAAGGTGAATACATATTCAAAACCTAAACCATGCCTTTTAAAATTTACTTTATTTTAAATCAATCACAGTTTATTCCAAATATGATTTCAATCTTTTCACACATTTTCTGAAAACTGTTGATGGTCTGACAAGTTAACCATTAAAACACTGAAATACATCAGATCTATTATCCAAGCCAATGTTGTGCCTGCAGTCTACTATACTTCAATTTCACAAGATTCTGTGTGTGGGAAAGCTGAATGATCATACTGTGAAGTATGAATTACAAACATGAAGATCATAATTTATGCATTTTATTGTTAGTCCAACTTGTTTCAGTATAATTATCTGGGTATTTATGCTTAGATACTACATTTAACATACTATATAAATATTGTTGCCAAACAGAAAATGTTGATAGCAAGAAGACACATTCAAAATGTGGGTAAACATATCAAATGCTATTCATGCTATGCTAATGATAAATGTTCTAACCTCATGGGTCAATATGCATAATAAATGCAACAGATTAGTTCCTGACCAGATAATCCCAAAGATTCAGATTGACTTCTTTCTTGGAGTGGTAAGAATACATAATGCCCTACAATTCTGTGATGAAAAGCCTTATAGCAAGAGACCCTCAAAAGGACTGATACTCTACTGGGTGAAAAGAATTTCTAGGAATTCAAGATTATTCCATTTCTTCCTTATAATTGTCAAATGTTGAAACAATCACTGATATTCTTCAGAGATAGCAAGATTTTAAAATCAACTGCTCTGATAGATATAGTATTGGTCTGATTGCAACCATTTTCATTTAGTACCAAGTAGACATCATCTGAATCTTTAAAACCCCATAACAACATGATATTCCATTCAGGATGAGTAGTGACAAGATTTTCAAGATGTCTACCATGGTGGCAATACCGTACATCAGATCAGCACCTTTTCCATTTAAGACAATCTAGACATTGTAAGAAGTGAAAATCGCATATTGATATGATCATATATTCTGGGGTGACAACAAGATTTTTATGACAGTCATTGTGGCAGCCATAGTTTATGTGTCACTGGTACCATTTTTCTTTTCTTTTTTTAATTATCCCGCATAATAGGTTGACCACTGTGTCAGGGAGTCATTCCAAAGTCACCTTACAATCTCATATAATCTAAGGACAATAAATGTAGTTGTGGAAAAAATAACACACATGCAAGTACATGTGCACACATTCATATAGTATACGATCTCTGTTTAGATAGACACATACAAATATACAGCATTTAGATAACAGACTTTGTGATATTATAGTCCTTTGTTCCTGTTTACCATCAAATCAGACTCAAGAAAATATTTTTTGGTTAGCCATTAGCTTATAAATTCAAACACAATAACATAGTGTACACAACAACAGCTATTAAACATGCTTTTGTATAATAACACATGATTCTTAGTTATTTATGGACTAATGGTTCCCACTCTTCCTAAATCAACATAAATGCTTCTTTCTTTTTAGCTTTGCTTGCAATGTATTTTTGTAGGACTAGTACCATTTTCAAATAGGTCCAAAGACTGGTACCATTTTTAAATAGGTCCAAATATCTATCATAGGAAGCATATAGGTGAGAAACCCATGTTGATATATAGCCATCCATTTGGAAAAGAGTTGAGACAACCATATTTCAACATATATTTTCAAGTCATTTGCAGATGTGGATTTAATGCCATATTTAATAACATGATAGTTTATACAGGGCTGACAGTATATTTTGTTATTGTTGTTATGGACAGAATGAGAGATGGACTGATAATATACCGTATTTTCGCGCATATATCCCACACACGCAGATAATCCGCACCCTCATATAGCCCGCGGGTTTTGGGGTTTTGTGTAAAAAATCGTTGGCATAACCCGCACCTTTGTATAACCCGCAACCATAGATATATTTATACAGCTACAATCGGAAATGAAATCAATTACAGGATCACGGGGCATCGCTGATGTAGCAAACTGCGATTCTGTTTTCCGTTTTGGTGACAAAATATACCATCTGGTGATATTTGTGGCGACACCATTTTTGGCTGATAAAAACCGTATATACAGTCTTGCGTTTGGAGTAGAGAAAATCAAAGGCACCATGACAGGAAACAATGTACTGGAATATATTGTTAAAATAACAAGTCCTTGTCTCATACTGGCAAACCACACTAACAGTGCACTGTTATATCATAATCCGCTAATGATGATATCTGGCCTTATTACTTTATGCAACTGACTAGTCAAAATCCGAATCCGCAGAAGGCGGAAACGTAAAATGAGTACAGTCAAGCAGATGACACTAATTTAAAAACAAATACCAGATGGAAGAAGAAAAAATACGTTTGCTGACACTTCAAAGAGAACTGATTACCTTTGAAGTACTGATATATACTAAACAAATAAAACAAATCTGTTTCAATGTTCTACAATTATCTGAAGTTGCCGCAGCAATAACAAACAGGTATTTGTTTCACCCTTCAACTGGAGCCTTTAGCGGCGCCATCATCAAAGTAAGCCGACGACCTTTGCTCAATAAAAGTCAGGAAAAACACGGTACACAGTGCTTGTGTGCGTAGGAGCTGTGCCTCAACTACAGGCTACATAAACATGGACATTTTTAAATAATCTTGTATTCTTGTGAAGTGTAGATTCGAGTTTAAATAATTTCTTTCTGTTTAATTTAAAAAATGCCGAAACGAAAGTTTTACACAGCCGACTTCAAGCTAACTGCCATTGCGTATGCTGAAGTGCATGGCAATAGAGCCACAGGCACAAAATTTGATATTGATGAGAGTGTAATCCGAGGTTGGAGAAAAGAAAAAGGAACGTTGGAGAAGATGAATCCACGAAAACGTGCTCGTCGCGGACCTAAGGCAAAGTGGCCTCACCTTGAAGCTGACCTGAAGCAGTGGATCGTGGCCCAGCGGTAAAATTAGGTACCGTAGTTATTTCGATTGAAAACAGAAAATATTGATTATGAAAACGTGACGGATACGAAATTTTAAGTTTTTATCCCGAAATGTTGATTTGGTCCCAATACCGTAAGTTGTTGTAAAGTCACCGTAGTAGCCATAATATCCTTCCCTAGCAAAACAAAACTAGAACAATATATGTTATGTAGTTACGTTTTTCAAACAATATGTTGAAATATCATTATGTGTAAAAAAATTGTGATATAGCCCGCACCCTTATATAACCCGCATCCCCCCTGCGGGGTTTGTAAAATCTGGTATAACCCGCGAGATATATGCGCGAAAATACGGTAGTTGTTGTTGTTGTTAAAGGGCTTAATGCCATTTTTCAGCACAAGATTGGCTTTACATGGCAGCCAGTATTAATGGTGAAGGAAGAACCCAGGAAAACCTTGGAAAGAACCACCGACCCACGAGAAGCTACTGGAAAGCTTTCTCACACAGACAGAGGTGAGATGGCAGTGATCCATAACGGAGAGCACTTTAGACCACTGGACCATTCAGGGATACAACAGAATATTTTGTTAAGAATGAATTCAAGAAAAACCCAGAAGAACCAAACCACAGAAAGCTACTGGCAATCTCTCTCACATTCCCATGTTGGCCAACTCAAGAGTTGAACTGATGCTGATAGAGGTGAGATGTCAGTGATCTGAAAAGGTGAGTGCTGTGACAGCTATACTGGATGTCAGATCATCATAATTTTAAGACCAAATGAACATCACAAATGTTCAAAAATTTGAAATGTGAACAGATTTTAAGCTGGCTGATATGGCAGCAATATGGGATTGTCAGATAGGCACTATTTTTATAATTAAAAAAAACAGCTAGCTGGCATAACTGTTTTGTGAAAGCCTCATGTTGATATGACCATCCATTCAAGAAGAATAGCAATAACACAATTTTCAAGATGGATGTCATTGCAGCCATACTGGATGTCAGATCAACACCTATTTCATTTAGAATCAACCAGATATCATAAGAAGTTTTTTAGTACAAAACCCATGTGTCTATTGCCATTCATTCAAGAAGAATAACAATTAACCTGTGATAATGGATAAATATGTGATGATGTCTTTTATGGCAAATAGGGAACATTTTAGGATAAGAAAATTCTTCCTATGCAATTACCTTGCTTAAATGAATGTTACAATCACATGTTTAAGAAACTTATCAGAAACACTAATTAAAGAATGCCCCTCATAGGTATCCTGCACTGTAGCTTATCACCAAAAGTTGCATCTTAAGGCTTGTGGTTCTCTTTACTTATATTAAAATAATGACTATGACAGACTTGGCAGTTACATGTGTCTTATTTGTGTCAATTGTAAGGATCATCCAACTTTTTAACTTGACTTTGCAATGATAGTAAATTTATATCATTAAATACTTACAAAGACCCCATCAAAGCAATGACTTATTAAAATAAGGCTTCTTGATTTTTCAGTTAATTTGAACTTTTATTTGTATAGAACATTGAATTAATTCATTTTTGAGGGCATATATTTTCTTAGCTTTTGTGATCAACTTCTAAATTTCTGATTTGTAGCAACCATGAAATCCAACAGCTTAGGTTCAAAATATGCCATATTGTCTATTTTTGCAAAAATTTCATGACATTAAAATATCTTATCAAATAAATATAAATTCTCAGAGATCTATTTTATAGATACTGATTATAGATATACCTTATGACCCACATTTTTCAGCTACCAAAGGTACTAGGAAGAAATGCCAATGACTCCCTGTAATTCAAACATAACATTATTTAGCTCACAGATCAGTTGTATACTTATCTTGTTATTCATACACAAAATTTGGCAATGTAAAAACACTTAAGACCCATAATTACCAAAAATTGTTTATGATGTAGCCAAAGCTACTATGCCATACATCAAATACAAAAAGTCAACATTCCAGTTAATGAAATAAATTACACTCATTTACTCGCTAGCTATGTGACATGATCAATAAATAACACAAAAAAAAAGATCAAATCAATATCTTTTTCTTGGTATATCCTAATATTGTTTTAAAAATGTTATCATTGTCATCAGGGAAAGATCCTAAAATGAGCCTGATGATTACTAAAGGCAAACAAATAATTTACGAAAATAATTAGAAATGTGTCTGTGTCAACAGGACATAGATGCTCCTGCCAATATTATGCAAATAAAGGACAACGTTTTAAGCCAAAACTGGCACCATAGCTACATAACAAAATCTTTTGTCCAAAAATATTAAAAACTAAACTTGACTGGATCTTCTTAATATAAAGCCTCATAACAAATTTGGTTTCAGTCCATGACACCTATCAACTGTGTCCATCAATTCCTTCAATTCAATCCATACTTATGGAAACATGTACAGATACACTGGTACATATCCCAAACCATGTCTAAATTATATTAAAGGAAACATGAGGTACAGATACACTGGTACATATCCCAAACCATGTCTAAATTATATTAAAGGAAACATGAGGTACAGATACACTGGTACATGTCCCAAACCATATCTAAATAATACTTATGGAAACATGTAGTACAGATACACTGGTACATATCCCAAACATATCTAACTAATACTTATGGACACCTGTAGTACAGATACACTGGTACATATCCCAAACCATGTCTAAATAATACTTATGGAAACATGTAGTACAGATACACTGGTACATATACCAAACCATGTCTAAATTATATTAAAGGAAACATGTAGTACAGATACACTGATACATATCCCAAACCATATCTAAATAATACTTATGGAAACATGTAGTACAGATACACTGGTACATATCCCAAAACCATATCTAAATAATACTTATGGAAACATGTACAGATACACTGGTACATATCCCAAACCATATCTAAATAATACTTATGGAAACGTGTAGTACAGATACACTGGTACATATCCCAAACCATATCTAAATAATACTTATGGAAACGTGAAGTACAGATACACTGGTACATATCCCAAACCATATCTAAATAATACTTATGGAAACATGTAGTACAAATACACTGGTACATATCCCAAACCATATCTAAATAATACTTATGGAAACATGTACATATACACTGGTACATATCCCAAACCATGTCTAAATTATATTAAAGGAAACATGTACATGTAGTACAGATACACTGATACATATCCCAAACCATATCTAAATAATACTTATGGCCACCTGTAGTACAGATACACTGATAAATATCCCAAACCATGTCTAAATAATATGTATTGACACATATATGTCATACTGATCAAACTCCATTAATGATGTGAAATAATTTTAAAACATGACTTTGGATCTGTGGTCATCCATTTCTAAATGTTTGGTCCCAGACAAGATACATTATCTATTAAATATTATCATCTATTAAATATTATAAACAATGGAAAACAACCACGATTACCAAGCACTATAGAACTTCTAGCAGATGTATTTAAATTTTCAAAGAATTGTACCTTCTCAAGTACAACTATGTTCATATCCTGATCTGCAGTAAAATATCAATTCATAATATGCCTGAGAAATTAAGTAATCTGAAATCACTCTTTCTATAGAGGTACCAATCTTCATGGATTTTGCTGCTTCTGCAAGCCAAAAATGTATTGACACAACACACAATGATAACTCTGTTGAAATGAGATCCCTTTCCCCGTACATGAATCTAAGCACTGACCAATCACAAAAATAAACAACACAACATTTTATGATATTTAAATGATACACTCTTAAACATTGATAATTTGCCTGATATAACTTTCTTTAAATTTAAAATAAGCATATTTAGCAAACAGTATGAAAAAATACACATTACTGAATCAAACTTTCTAGTCAATCTCGGGTAAGCATTAAAAAATAATGAGAGAAATGGTACATATCAAAATGAGTATGATGTCACCTATGAAAGAAATGGTCTCAACATTCAGAAAGTCTAAAAATGTGTTACCTGTCCTATAAAAGGTTATGTTTGATGTCAAAACATTTCTAGTGTAAACAATTGGAAAACTATATGTTTGCTTAGCATGTCTACCATGGCTGATGCAAGAAAACAAGCAAGGGGTGTCATAAACCAACTGTAACAATATTCAAAACTTGATGGAGTCCCACAATATTCAAAACTTGATGGAGTCCCACAATACTGAGTGGACACCCACCAGTCCAAGTGGATATTATTTAGAGGTTGATTAAAATGCAGCTTATATGATAAACCAATCAAACTCATGCATGTATTTCTTCACCCAATCATGCTAATACCCAATGGAATAATGTCCATGTCTTGATTTCTCCCCAAAAAAATAAAATATTATACAACAAAATAACTTTGTTCTGAAATCATGGCCTATTCACATAAGTGAACTGTAAAACAAATAGCTTGTTTTGTATCTATTTAATTTGTTTTGTGTGCCTGACCTCTGTCCATGACTGATGATAGAGTTTTGGTGTCTACCTGCATTTTGTCATGTTTGTAAGTTGTTGTTTTTGTAGGGTTTAACACCATTTTTCAGCACAAGATAGGTTATACATGGTGGCCAGTATGAATGGTGGAGGAAGAACCATGGAAAAAACCCGAAAAGATCCACTGACCCATGAGAAGCTACTGGCAAGTTTTCTCACATAACTACATTAGCCGAATCTTAGACTCGAACCCACGCAGACAGAGGTGAGATAGCAGTGATCTGTAACAGAGAGCACTTTAGACCAGTCAGTCACTTGGGGCCCCATCTTTGTAAGTTATAAATAGGTTTACTAATATCTGAGTTCAAGGTCATTTTTATTTATTCAGAATATTCTGGAACTAAACCTCTGACACACATACAAGTCTTTTTATTATGTCTTAGGTTTTTATATCAGGTTGTTGGCAACCAAATTGTTTCATTCCTTCCATAGTTCTGTGTGCAGAACTGCTGAATGATGCATTCATATATAATTTGAGAAGAATCATTCATTTAAAATTATTTGTTGGAATCAAAGTGTTCATTGACTGTTTACTATTTGGGGATTATTCTGAATTCATTAAAAGACATTCTGAATTATATCCTTGTGATACATGAAGACTGTTGGTACATCAGCTCATTCAAGACTATTGATAAATCAGAACATTCAATATTGGAATTCATTCAAAACACTCAATACTTTTGGGCATGTGATAGAACTTTTAGGATTGTTTGAGATTTAATTCATAATACTATATGTTCCTCTTAAAATTTTCACTTTGTAACTTAGATAATTAAATGTATTTGATAAGATTACTAAACTGTTGGTTTCACTTTTTCTATTATTTCTTTTAAGACAATACTGACGTTTTTGAACTGATAACATGTTAATCAAAATGTGCGTCACTGAACAGATATAGGTGGTGGCTTTGAGGTTAGCACACTAGCCTCTAGCATCAGCACACTAGCCTCTAGCATCAGAGGTTCCAGGTTTGAATGAAAGTGGGGGCAAGAAATTGTTTCCAAGTATATCCATTAGCATCACTGGTAGGTATGATGCTAATCCTAGTGCTGTTCATCAGATGCTAATGTTAAATAGCAGCATATGACAGCATGTCATAGTTAATGGTTGACAGATTGATAATGCAATTGAGAAGAAAGAAAGTTTGTGTAACGGCTAAATCTGCTCATAACTTTGGTAAAATCAACTGTATTTATTCCCTGACCTAATGCACTTTGTTTATAATCTTTAGAGCTTGTAAATGATACATTAGTGACCTCTACCACTTTTACCTCAATCAACATACCAGAGATGATAGTAAAAGAGATGAGGGCTGTATGTTTACAAGTGTTGGTTCAATAAAACCATGATAAAATCAATGAGTGGACCTGAATATGTATGCATGATGCATGCAGCACTGTTTTACTGCACCTCAACACAAAAGTGAAAATGAAAGTGTCAACTAAAAAAATGTTAAAAAACTGTAATAACAAATAGCAAGAAAGTTTAGGAAGATAAACCCTTCCAAAGAAATGTAAACATTAATTGCTTGTTTGACGTATGGTCTAAGTTATGAGGTCTACTGAACACTGAAGGAAAAATACCCAGTTGGTTCCTTGAATTTTCAATCCTTTTAACATTGTGATTTTTAAACCTGATGGTCATTAGGTGGGGATTCTCTTGCATCTTCATATTTAAAGCAAACTTTTCTTACTTGTATTTCCTATTTGTGTTAATTAAGTCTGTAAATTACTTATCCACATTGTAAATAGTCATATATATTATCCCCGAAGTGACAGTCATATATAGTATCACCTAAGTGTATAATTCCAACATTTTTATACTTGCACACTGACTTTAAAAAAACAATAAAAAAATGTCAAGAGTTATAATACCTTTCAAACAGTAACTAAAACAAGTGCAATGGTTATCTTCACAATCTGTGTTTTTGCTGCATATTTTAAACCTGTCCATACCCATCCATTGATGTGCCCCCACCCCATGCTTCTAAAGCTCAGTGGATAGCATGTTGTCCTCATCACCAGAAGGGTGAGGGTTTGATTCCCACCATTGTATCAGCCCAGAATGATCAATGTGGTGTATCCCTGGGGCAATGCACTTCACTTGATTTGCCTTAGCGCAGTAAAACCTTCAAAGTGTTGATATGCCATAAAATGCACCAAACCAAACCATCCATTTCACCCAATCCCACTCCTGGTACTCCTCCTTCCAATCAGATATTAACCCAGGCATCATAAAGCAAAATCCATTACAAGAACGATATATCTTAATGCTATGAATGCATAAAGGAAGTGTGTTCATTTAAATATCTGAAAAAATGGCTTTGTAATTTAAATTTTTTCTATGTCAAACTTTTTGCCCCCTCTCTATATAGGGGTGCGAGCCAAGGACAACACCCTTCTTGTTAATGATTACCACACAGTCATTTAGGAGGTATGATAACAGGCAAATGGAAGTCTAAACTTTGAAAGAATATTCAGCATATAGTGTCCAAAATTCTTACACAGAAAATAGGCCATGGTGGAGACAACATAGCCGAGGAAGTTCAAGGGGTGAAAGTTGGGGGTGGGGATGCATAATCATAGCTCTCCAGTTTACAGTCCGAGTTTTTGTTTCATCCAGGAAGGTATATCTTTGCAATTTTGTATTCAATACCATGTATCTGCTCATGCACAACAAACCTGCTGCAAAATGACCAACCTGCTGGGTCTGAAATGGTTGTCCTACTTTTGATTGTCAGTAAAATGGGTAGACTATGATCTACCACAATAACATGTACATATGGTAAATCCAGCATAAGCCACTTAACATATGCACCTGTATATGTGATATTTCCAACTGTTGCATGCAGTTTGAAGTTAATATTGTACAATACTGTAGTCCAACTCTTATAGACTTTAGTTAAGTTCATGTAACTATCTATATTAATGATTTTATGTTAAAGTTTAATTTTAGCATTTAGGGTAACAAAAGAAGTATGTGGGAAGTGAATTTCAAGTTCTACTTATATTTTATACAATCATAATGTCACCATTAATAGAAAATAATATTTTATTAGAAAAAGGCTGAACTCATTATAAGGTACCTTAAATTCATTCATTAAAAAAATAGCTGGTTTAGCATGGGGAAAGTATTTTTGCATAAAAAAAACTGCTATTAAATAATTGGGTTGACAATAACTATAGCAACAGATATTTTACAAATGCTTCCATCAGGTGTCTTCTATTGCTTCCAAAGTCTAAAGGCCACAATAATGTTTACAAGAACTTATGTAAAAAAGGATACAAGGCTGCATCTAGTTGTATGGATACTTTACTAATCGTATTCCCATACAATGAATTTTTCCAATTTTAAGGATCTATTCAAACAATACACATAGCAAATAAAACCAGTATGGGAGGCTTTTCATATAGTATTAACAGATGAGCTAGAGAATAAAGAAACACAATTATAAACAATATGCACAGGTAAATAATTTGCAGGTAAGAGTTTGAATCCCCAAGCTCAGCAATAGAGTTCAAATACTTCCTTATATTTTGAAAATGTTCTCTGTTTATAAAAAAAATTGTGCAGGATTCCTATAACAATATTCACTCCATTATTGTTGATTCTACCTCAAATATAATATACCAAACTGTCCATTTAATGGGAACAGTGTGTTACATGTCACTTAAAATTAAAAATGTCTTTTTAATAGGAACTGTGTGTTACTGGTCACTTAAAAATTAATCTGTCCCTATAATGGGAATAGTGTGTTACAGGTCACTTACAATTAAAACTGTCCCTTTAATTGGAAACCATGTGTTAATGGTCAAATTAAAATTAAATCTGTCTCTTTAATGGGAATAGTGTGTTACTGGCAACTTTAAATTACATTTGCTCACTAAACAGTTTGTGTTGTCTTACACATTTTAAATAGAAATAGTTTTTTATGGACTATATTCTTAAACGATTTCTTGTTTTTCTATAAGAAGCAGATATCTAGTCAAAGTAAATTGACACAGGTGAAATTGAAGAATTAACCTTTTCTAAAGAAGAAATATGTCCATATGACACAAAGATCATATATAGTATACGATGCAATTGGAAAGGGTCCATGCCTTGGTTGAATTCTGATTAACAAAATGAAAATCAACTCTGATCTATTTCTTCTTAAAACAATATTTAAAACATCTTATTTCGATCCATCAAGTTCTTCAATGGAAACAAAATTATCAATGGGTGTAATGTTACAGCAAGAATATTCATTGTCAACACTATATGTTTCCTCCCTATGTGACATTACAAGAGGAATGGTCAATGACAACACTCTATGTACCTTCATTATGTGACATTACAAGAGGGATGGTCAAATGGCAACACTCTATGTACCTTCATTATGTGACCTTTCATGATGGACAGCCAATGGCAACACTCCATGTACCTTCATTATGTGATTTACAAGAGGGATGGTCAATGGCAACATTCTATGTCTCTTCATTATGTGACATTACAAGAGGGATGGTCAATGGCAACACTCTATGTACCTTCATTAGGTGACATTACATGATGGATGACCAATGGCAACACTCCATGTACCTTCATTATGTGACATTACAAGAGGGATGGTCAATGGCAACACTGTCTCTTCATTATGTGACATTACAAGAGAGATGGTCAAATGGCAACAATCTATGTACCTTCATTATGTGACATTACATGATGGATGGCCAATGGCAACATTCCATGTACCTTCATTATGTGACATTACAAGAGAAATGGTCAATGGCAACACTCTATGTCTCTTCATTATGTGACATTACAAGAGGGATGGTCAATGGCAACACCCTGTCTCTTCTATATGTGACATTACAAGAGGGATGGTCAAATGGCAACACTCTATGTACCTTCATTATGTGACATTACATGATGGATGGCCAATGGCAACACTCCATGTACCTTCATTATGTGACATTACAAGAGGGTTGGTCAATGGTAACACTCTGTCTCTTCATTATGTGACATTACATGATGGATGGCCAATGGCAACAATCTATGTACCTTCATTATGTGACATTACAAGAGGGATGGTCAATGGCAACACTCTATGTACCTTCATTATGTGACATTACATGATAGATGACCAATGGCAACACTCCATGTACCTTCATTATGTGACATTACAAGAGGGATGGTCAATGGCAACAATGTCTCTTCATTATGTGACATTACAAGAGGGATGGTCAAATGGCAACAATCTATGTACCTTCATTATGTGACATTACATGATGGATGGCCAATGGCAACATTCCATGTACCTTCATTATGTGACATTACAAGAGAAATGGTCAATGGCAACACTCTATGTCTCTTCATTATGTGACATTACAAGAGGGATGGCCAATGGCAACACCCTGTCTCTTCATTATGTGACATTACAAGAGGGATGGTCAAATGGCAACACTCTATGTACCTTCATTATGTGACATGACATGATGGATGGCCAATGGCAACACTCCATGTACCTTCATTATGTGACATTACAAGAGGGATGGTCAATGGCAACACTCTGTCTCTTCATTATGTGACATTACATGATGGATGGCCAATGGCAACAATCTATGTACCTTCATTATGTAACATTACAAGAGGGATGATCAATGGCAACACTATGTCTCTTCATTATGTGACATTACAAGAGAGATGGTCAATGGCAACATGATGTTCTCTCCACATGTGACATAACAGGATGGATGGTCATAGGCAATACTACATGTATCCCCCACAGATAATATTACAGGATTGTATGTCCCTTCCACATGTGATGATACAGGATGGCTGATAATCCGTAACACTATGTGTCATTTCCACAAATACTGCCAGGGCATAAAACAAAGAATATATAGATGTGTATTTGAATATGTCACTTTATGTCACTCTGTAGCTTGTCTAATCTCGGGAAAGGGGTGGGGACCTTAAAAGGTATCTATGGGTATATTTTGTTCCACTATTCATAAAAATTTTGCTAATGATTCATTAAACTTTTTAAATACTGTAAAAATGATGAAAAACTGTACACACCACTTGGGAGATCTGCTGGAAGTTGGCTCCATCAAACTGTTGCCTCTCTGGCGAGTTGTTGATGCTGACTCCATCCTGTGGTTCCACCCAGCACTCCGTAACTATCTGAAGTTCACCATCTGCTTCAGTTGTCTCCATCTCATCAAGGTCATCCAGGAGACTGGGAAGACAAGAGTCATTTCAAGAGTCATGTCCCCTACTTACATTAAGGCTTGAACTGAAATTATCCTACTACTGGCACACTCAATTATTATACTACTCTTGACAATACCCTATAGTGCGGCACTGCCCAGTTTATATATTACTTATGTTATGCTTTGTTTCCATGGAAACAGCAGTTTGTTTAGTAAATTATGTCTCTCCAATAATACTTACATGATCATATTAATATTAGGGTAACACACTGCTATCCCAAATCCAGCACTCAATGAAAGATGAAACTTTACTTTCTATAGAAATATCATGTTGACAAAGAGAAACAAACCTTAACACTACTGCCTCCACCCCATTTTTTTTACCTGTTAGGCTGCTAATGTTATACCTATAAATAACTAGCTTTCACTTTAGCATACGTATAATATGATGTGACATTGTGAGAAAGGGTGTGAGGATTTTCAGTAAAGTCATCTAGTAATACTGAAGAAATATAATTTACTACAAAATTTACTTTCTCCTTCAACACATTACCTAATAACATTAGCTATAGGAAAACAGGTAAAGAGGAGAAGGAAATACTGAGAATCTTAAACAACCTTAGTCATCCAGTAGAAGCGTGACTGCACAACTAAAAAAAAAGAAGAACTTCTCCTAATGCCAGTTTAGCAAAACTAAAGAAAATTGTTATGCAAGATTCCTGTGTGACCCACACTTGATTTTTGTCTTGGCATCAAAGTTTAAAGAGCAAACCTAACAAGTGGCAAATTTCAAGCTGAGTTCAATGTTGTTGTATAAAATTTGCATGGTTAATGTCTCGGCTGCAAACCCTGTCCAGATGAGATTCAGTTCTATCCTATACAAAGCCAAAGCCAATGACTCCAATTTGTCCCAAATTGGAGGATTACCTTAAAATGACAGCTTTTGGAAAAGGTTCATTTCAAGTGGCAAGCTTATCATGCCAAATCTGATTAAAAATAGTTCACAGTATGCTGATTTGATAATCCCCTTTAACCAAGCATCTTCAGGTGTAAAAGTAGTTTTTTTATGGCCATTGTGTATGCTATCCATGCAATTCAGATAACATCTAAAGGTAAGTATGGGATCCTACAGCTCTTCTCTGGAAGTATAAATTGAGGAGAGGGAGTTAGTAGTTATATGTTGGTGGTCTTGTGATGGTTACCAAGGATGTATCAATTAAAAAAGAACTACCACTGATTTGGCATGTAGCTCACTCAATCTAAATGCTGCAACACTACCAGAAAGATGTGATACCATTCAATAAAAACATGCCATTTTCCTTCACATGCCTTCGGAGTGGAGGGCATACAAGCTGTTGTGGTCCACTACATGACTGAAGCTCAGAGCCCTTTTTCTGACTGATGTAAGCTATGAAGGAGGAAATTTTCAAAAGAAATAGAGGCAACTACTATGACTTTTCAGAGTATATCTGTTGCTATAGCAAGCAGGTATTTAATCCAGAATATTTTCCATCATCAAGGGGTAATCAGAACTATTTGGCAGTATGTGCCCATCCTTTTTAATTATATTCTGAATTTTAAGTCTGCTGGCAGGAAGCATAGTGGTCCACCTTGTCACAAATTAGAGTATTATCTGGTCACCCCATTGAGTACAGATACAACTTTATAGTAACAAGCGAAGAGACAACTGTGTGAGACAGTTATTCTCTCGTTGATAGTAAGTTGGCACATACAATTAGCCAGCCCAGTATGTATCAGACCTGATTATATGGTATTGGGCACACCACTAAAGGTAATACCACATCATGACATAAAGGCCTGGTGATTCTGTCCCTCCTTGTTTAAGAAGGTGCATAACCACTACTAAAATTGTCCAATCTTATCAAAACAATTGTTCAACCTAAGAGTAAAAGAAGAATGGCTTTAATTTCTGAGATATTGACATGAAGAGCCTTCTCTTGAAACATTCACTTTCCACTGACTGTTATAAAATCTTTCTTATCACAAGTGTACTTCCCAAGCAGAGAAAATGGCATTCATACAAATTGGTATTTACGACTGTAAGTTTCCTTGGGTATTTATCCCATTAGCCATTTCCTGTCTTACCACTGTAAAAGAAAGTGTTCTCTTTGGGTGAGATCATGACGTGTTCTATTTCTGTTTCATCCCATACATCGACTTGGTGATTGTCCTCTTCCTCCAAATTATAAGTCTAGCAATGCAGCAATCTATATGGCAATGATGATGACATATCATTCTTCCCATTGGATATGCTATCAGTGATCGTATTATAAATTCTGGTCCAGTAAGGCCAATTCGGCTTGATTGGGCATTCGGATAAAATGGGTATACTGCAAGTGTATACAATAAATAGAAGTAGTAGAGGGGGTGGATTGAGTGTAATAAATGCAGAGGTGCTAGACCAATGCCATAGCATTATACAATTACAGCTCATGCAGTGATTATTCTGTTGTTGTTTTAGCATCATATCATCATCAACTAAACCACCCTATAAAACCGTACACAAATATACGAGTAATCGCTTTTTAGAGAGATCTTAAAATATAATGATTGATATTTACGGGAAATCTCTCAAGAACCTAAAATAAACCACCAGGGAAATATCGGTAGAAAAGGATGTAATTTTTTTAATCGAGGATGAAATATTCGAAATGTTAAATCTTACCAGTGTGGAGCCAAACTAAATAGTCGTATTTCATGATAGACTGGGAAAACTGAAAACAAGTAATGTTTCCCTGAGTGATATTCTAGTTAGACTTAATGGAGTAACAGAAAACTCAATCGCAATGTTTGATTCCACCTGTAGGATCAAACCAGCGGTTCTTTTTCCAACTGTGTTAGATAGTATAAATGATCGAGTACAAAAATCTGGTGATACAATGATGGGCGAGCTCAACATGAACTCGAATAAAACAACCGAATTAATTTGTAGCAGCAAAGAGAGCGCGACAACAAATATGCATCTCGAAAGTTCTGGGTTTTTTTGGTTTTGGAGGAGGCCTTGGTTTGACAGACACCTCTAAAAAGTTGTAGGATTCACCCCCTCTACTACTACATATATGAATTGTTGAAACAACCTGTGTTAAGCAAATGAATGGTAAGAATAATTTAGAATCTGAATAAATTCACAATAATTTCACATAAATGTTGTATGCACCATAAAAAACACTCTAATTATACCTCTAAAATAAAAAAATTAATTGTTGAATTAAACATATAAAAGATTGGATTCATGGAGGTCATTGTTATAGCATTAAGCTCAAGTTAAAAACTAGTTTACTATTGGTATAATGGTTAGCAGCCTAGCTGGAAGAGAAGGGATGTAACCTGTGAGAGTTGCTTCCCTTATCAATATGAGCCACTGAAATACATTTTCCATCTTTCAAGGGAGATCTGGCTTTTGACATAACTGAGAGTTATCCTAATGTTAATATCAGCAGGTGATGTATTTGACAGAGAAATGCAAAATTCAGAATGCAGCCAATTTTTAAGATCAAATGATATTTCATAACTTGTCTGACATGTGTACCAAGTTTGGTTGAACTATCTTAAATGGTTAGAGTTACCTAAAGGGAACGTAAATGCTTATGGACAGAATGAGAGATGGACTGATAATATAGTTGTTGTTGTTGTTGTTGTTGTTATAGGGTTTAATGCCATTTTTCAGCACAAGATAGGCTATACATGGCGGCCAGTATTAATGGTGGAAGAAGAAACTGGGAAAACCCCAGAAAGAACCACCGACCCACAAGAAGTTACCAGCAAGCTTTCTCACATACCCACATTGGCTAAGCCCAAGACTTGAAAACAAGCAGACAGAGGTGAGATGGCTGTGATCCATAAAGGTGAGCACATTAGACCACTTGGCCATCCCTGATAATATAGAAACATATACATATATCCTCTGGTATTACATACCAGGAAGATAGACAAGAAGATGGAAATATTTACATCCCCCATCCCACAAAAAATATATGCAAGGTGACTAAATATTTTGATGAAGATTTTGTAAACAGGTAGTTTGTATGTAAAATGTAAACATCGAAGTGACAGGTATCAGGAGCCTTGTTCCAGAAATGAAAACAAAAATAGTAAATAGTAAAAGGATTTTTAACAGAAAAAGATATCAAAATGACTGGCATAGTACATATACCACATTTCATAACAGTGTCTTAAAAAGTTTGGGAATTTTGCAGTAGCAACAAAAGTGTGAATAACAGATGGGTGGATGTACAAATACAAAACCATTTACAATATTAAAACTAAGAACTGAAAAGCAGAGTGCAGATCTGGATCAATGGACCAATATATGTACTAAGATTTATAGAGATAACTTTCTAAACTTGTGCTCTTGAACCAAAAGCATAAAGGGACCCCGAGTGGCCAAGTGGTCTAATGCACTTTCCATTACAGATCACTGCCATCTCACCTGTCTGCGGGGGTTCGAGTCTAAGATTCAGCTAATGTAGTTGTGTGAAAAAGCTTGCCAGTAGCTTCTCATGGGTTGAGTGGTTCTTTTCGTTTTTTTTTCCCTGGTTCTTTCTCCACCATTCATACTGGCCACCATGTATAACCTATCTTGTGCTGAAAAATGGTGTTAAACCATACAATAACAACAACCAAAAGCATAAATGATACATCTATACCACTATTCTAATATGTTTACCAAACTTCATAAAGATATCTGAAATGGTTTACTTAGTATTGCTCCACAATGAAAATGTGGATAATGGATGGATATGTGACAGAAAAAGAGGCAATAACATTTTAAAAAATATTGAAAGGATTGTAAATAGCAATGGACACATTTGTATCACTAGACAACTATATGTACCACGTTTCAGACATAAATTAATCTACTACATGTACCCAATTTCACAGACATAAATTGATCAATTACATGTACCAAGTTTCATAAATATAAAATAGTCCACTACTTGTACCAAGTTTCATAGACATAATTTATGCATTACATGGAACAAGTTTTCACTGACATAAATTAGTCAACCACATTCATCAAGTTTCAAAGACATAACTTAGTTTACTACATGACCCAAGTTACACATATTTAAACTAATCCAGTACTTATACCAATTTTCATAGACATACACTAGTCCATGACATGTACAAGTTTTTATATACATAAATTAGTTTACTACATGACCCAAGTTTCACAGATGTTTCACTAGTCCACCACATGTACCAAGTTTCGTAAACATACAGGTGTAAACTACATGTATATCGTTTCACATACATAATTTTAATCCACTACATGTACCAAGTTTCATAGACATACCCAGAACAGTTTGCGATCTGTACTTTGGAAACAAAAGTGTAAATAATAAATGGATAGATATAAAGACTGAAAAATGGAAAAATATATAACAAATATTGAAATTGAAGAAATGTGAACTGCAAATAGTCTAACATGTGTAGCAAGCTTCTAAAAATAACCTTGACCAGTCTGAGTCAAGTTCTGGATGAATGGAAGGACAAATGGACAAAATCAAAATACTGAAAACATGAATTGCAAAATACAATATGAAATTTAAAATACAAATTTAATATGTGTACCAAATTTCATACCAGTAACATTTCGAGAGTTATAGACACAGAAATGCTCAAGCAGAGATTTACAGATAGTTATCTGTCCCTGGTATTACATATTGGGGATGATAATAAAAAGAGGATCTTACAATAGGCTACTATATGACTACTATATCTCAGCTACTTTCACTAATATATCTCAGCTACTATAACAACAAAATCTTTGCTACTGTGACTACCATATCTCAGTTACTGTGACTACTATATCTCAGCTACTGTGACTACCATATCTCAGTTATTATGACTACTGTATCTCAGCAACTGTGACTACTATATCTCAACTACTCTTTTATATTTCAACTACTCTAACTACAATGTATTGGGTACTGTTATGACTGTATTTCAGCTACTGTGATATTCAATGTATATGATAATGTGCGACCTAATTCATAATTTAAAACAATAGTTGTAAAGAGACAAGCAAGCTGGCTGTACACTAGTGTTTGTGCTTGGGATAACCTGCACATAATTAAGTAATTTATTACAGAAAAGTAAATCACTGAGACCCAATTTCAATAATGCAAGGGACATTCTGATTTAAGTTCCAATTAGATGCACTGTCTGGAAAGATCTGTAACCAGTATCAAAGTTTGTTTAGCATACAAATTATAGTCAGTGGTTCCAAGTTTTAATGCTTTTCTGATCAGCTCAGATTGGCTGATGTGGTGTCTTTCAAAGAAAGGCACTTTACTTACTTTTGCCTCATCATTAGCATGTCATGTGCTAATGTGCCATAAAATGGCCACTCAAACAATCTGTCAAGTGGTATGTAACATATTATCCAGTTTTCTTCATTGATGTTAAAATGCGATTATCAATAGTACACTGTTCAAAATGTCTTTACTGATTGTAAAAATAACATAAAATACATCAAGGTTACATTTAAACATAAAATGTATCATGTCTACATTGAAATGGACAATATATCAAGTCTACACATAAACATATAACATATAAAGTCTACATTTACAATTTCAGTTTAGTACCTGTCATCTGAAGTCTTGCTATGAGGCGGAAACATAACATACTGGATGACACAGGAGGAAGTGTCTGGCTTTTTGATCATGGTTCCTGCATTTATAGTCCAGGATGAATCCTAAAACACAAATGATTATTTTGTAAACAAGATCTGTATTTCAACATCATCAGTGAAGTTGATCAATGATACAGAACATCAGGGATGTCTATTATTATTTTATTTGATGCTTTCATTTTAAGTTGTAGTTTTATTACTTTATGCAGTCAAGTTATCATTATACATGAAGTGTTTTTCTATAATATGCAGTGATTTTATTTCTATATGCAGTAGTTTAAATAACATATGCAGTACTTTTACCCTAAATGCAGTGATTTGTCATTCTATACTATGGCTTTACCACAATATCTGCTTAACTTGAATATATCTGTTGATTTTCTTTTATATTTTGCTTTATAATACAGTATATACTTGCTTTCATTATGATGATTATAATGTTTCTTGTAAATTTTCAGGATTCAACTCAGTGCTGCCAAAATAAAATATAATCAAAGCTGGATTGTGAAGCTTACACCTCAGCTGCACATCACTATGTGTCATCGCGTATATTTATTTAATCTGCCTTTCCACAAAAAGCAGGGGACATAGTACTCATGTTTCCATCTGATCGTTTGTCCATCTTTATATCAGTCATTCTTTCATTTCCACACTATACCTACAGCCTTTTGAGATAGAGAGATGAAATTTGATGATTACAACACCTTCAGAAGATGTCGCTTAATATATTAGGCATTCTATCTTTTCAAGGTCAAGGTCATGGGCCAATATTTTAGCTTTAAATTATATTTTTCTTCCCTCCAGCCTAAGATAAATTGATGAAACATAGTATACTTATATAATGTCATTAGAAGACATCTGGCATTAAATCTCCAAAATCAAGGTCACAAGTCAACATTTTCAGGTATCTTTTATTTCTGCTTTAATCATAAACAGTGTCTTTGGTATTGGGATGAACCATCATATACTAGTTCTTGATTTGATGGCATCGCACGTATCACAGTCTTTATGATTCAGGTCACTGATCAAGTTTCAATTTTTCAACTCTTTAACTCTAATGCTCTTTGAGATCAAGCCATGAAACTTGGTTACTTTCCATATCTACTCAGTAACTCTACAGCTCCATCATAAAAGATCACTCTCTCTATGTTTGGTGACCTATGGTAGGCTGGGTGAAATTATTTAATTGAATTTGCTTGTAAACGTTTGAGTTAAGGGTGGATTTAAGGACAGGGAAACCCCAATATGTACAAGCCTTACTAACACTCTTTAACATGTCACTAACTTGAATGCTACCTAATTGTGTTTCTACTATAGATGGTCCCAAATTTATGCTGCCCAAGGAAAGGAAGATTTCTTTGACTTTGCATGTAGTCATCTCTAATACATTTACCTACTTGTATTGCTTTTGTGTTACATGTAACGGTAACAGGGGAAATCTTTATTTACTTTTGTAAAATAAGAATAAAAAGCTGTTATTGTAACCCTGTTGCAGAAATTCATGGACAAAAAAGTAGATGACATGGTTTTATGTGTATGGTCCACAGCAAAAACAGCGAAAGAATAAGATTGCAAGAATGACTGCGGCTGCCTGCATTTTCTGAAGAAAGATAAAATTCACAGAGCAACAAAATGGTACTGCTACAACTATAATTGGTAGGAACTACATAAAAAATTAAATGGGTTCTGAATTAAATCATGATTCAATACAAATATTCAATACTGAGTTCCTAAGCATAATTCTAGCACAGGGTTCATAAGAAAATTTCTGACAAAGTTCCAAGACCTTATTCTAACACTGGGTTTCTAAGCCCGTTTCTGACACAAGATTCCTAAGCCCATTACCAATTGAGGGTGCCTAAGCCTATTTCTGACACAGGTTTCCAAAGCCTATTTCTGACACTGGGTTCCTAAGCCTATTTTTAATACAGGGTTCCTAAACCTGTTTCTGACACAAGATTCATAAGCCTATTACCAACAGAGGGTTCCTAAGAATATTTCTGACACAGGGATCCTAAGCCTATTAATGATAGAGGGTTCCTAGTTTATTTCTATTAAGAGTTCCTGAGCCTAACTATAAAACAGGCTCCTAAACCTTTTTCTGACACAAGGTTCCTAAACTTATTTCTGACAGAGGGTTTCTAAACCTATTTCTGACACAAGGTTCCTAAACTTATTTCTGACAGAGGGTTTCTAAACCTATTTCTGACACAGGGTTCCTAAGCCTGTTTCTATTATAGGATTCTAAGTTTATTACTGACAGATGTTTCCTAAGCCTATTTCTGACAAAGGGCTCCTAAACCTTATTTCTAATAAAGAGTTATGGGACCTGTTTCCTTAAGAGCAAATTAAACTTCAAAATTGCACTGATGTGGTTTTCTCTTTGCATGTAGTCTTACACATCTACCATGATTTGATGTCTGGTTTGAAATAGTACCAAATTACAATTAAATGCTTTCAATGTCAGTTGTAGTCAGCTAATATATTTTCATAGATCCATAGATATTTGTTCAAGGATGACTATAAAAATGATAGCAGGTTTCCCTCGTGTACAAGTTCAAATGTTGTTCAGCTCTTTCAGAACCAGGCAAGAATTATGTTTTCATGGTTGATCAATTTCAACTGATTTACAAAATTTATATTTGTATTAAGATATTTAATTTATGTGCCTTGAGTACACCTACAGTGACTTGCATATCTCACATTTTTTAATCACTACATAAATTTTAAAGATAGAAAAAAAGATATATATGAAACAAATAGTAAAATAAACAAAAAGATATGAGACCAGCAATCCTGCTTTTACTATTTCAATTTTAGTGGCATTTGGTCTTATCGCAGAGATCTATGAACTACTTCATCATAATCAACATAAAAAAAGCACAACATATGTATAAATATTCACCAGAAGTAAAGATAAATATACAAAAAAATGCAAAGTAAAAGCACAAAGCACTGAATATAAAAGAAATGCAAAGGAAAAATATTAGTAAAGTTCACACTGTGTCACTAAGAAGGAGAATATTAAAGGAATAAATGTGCCACTGTTAGATTAACTAGATCCCTCCGTACAAGGTCGTTTGTTTTGATCACGTACCAATATGGCATCGGCGTTCACCTGACTTGGTATAGCGGAATGCAATACAGGGAGCATACTAAGTAGGGAACCAGACAAACATTCATTCAAGCATCTACATATCCAAGCAAATGATGAAATGGGACACAGAGACATACATACAGGTAGAGAGGTGAGAGAACAAACTTTTATATGTATATAGTGAGTCTAATATCGATATTTTTCCAAACTGTCTGCTCTAAAAATTCCATCTGTTCAAGGAAAAAAAAATTAAAATAATCATCAAGGAGACACATACGCGCACCTATCTGTTCAAGTATGGATGACAAAATATAATGTATATGGTGAAGAAGGTAGATTTATGGGAAAAAATGTTTTCTCTATCCGCATTTAAATTGCATCCTATATTATAAGGTAATATAAGGCGACTTTGATGTTTTAAATCTAAAAGTGTATGGCATGGCAAATCCATGTACTGTAAAATGCTCAAGTTGCAATAAATGTAAAATATGTATAGGTAAACTACATGTGAACTACAGATTTAAAAAAACATATCAACTGGCATGCAGAAGACTTGTCAAACATCACACAAATTAAAATGGTGTTTGGGTTCACAGAAGAACAATTATACAAAGTAATTAATATTTTCTAAGATAGAAATACATAATTTAATCAACAATACCATTTTGTAATTCCCAAATTATAAAAGGAAATAATGAATCATACAAAGCTTTGTTTACACAAAGAATTGAGGAGAACTGCCCTAATATTATGATGTTAATTGACTGATGAAGAAAAACTTACAATCATGTCGACTTCTAAAGCCATATTTACAATCCCTGAGTTTGTTACGCCAAAGTGGAAACCTTCTTGTAATCTCATCCTGAAAATAATATAAAATTGTAAGTTTTAAAACCAACAAGGTAAGCAGAATGGATATTGAACATGTATTATGTGCAGTTAATAATATATGCAAATAACATTTGAAGAACTGCTTCTTCCTTTGCCACAATAGATGCGTGTAGTCTTAATCCAGTTGTTGACCATAAACAAACAAAACTGCTGGCTTAACAAGCAAACAGAAAGAATATTTCTTTTAATTAAATCAACATATTGGCCAACTTCTCTCCTGAATTTTATCCAACTAATAAAAGAGAACTTTACAATACAAAAGTATTCTTTCATATTCAGGAGTGTTATGCTGGAATTCCTTCCCATTAACTCCCAAGTCAACTCCTTCAACAGACTGTTTTAAGCGGGCATACCATTCTCTCACTTAATATATTTTACAATCCAAGCAAATAAAAAGGTGGAAAAACAATTGGCATACATACTGTAAACACTGAAAATGTACTATAAGTGGGCCACAAGGGAGATTAACATCTAATCTATACCATATGTGTTACCCCTATTAAATAGTCATTATTTTGTTTTTATTAATATTATTACTATCATTATTATTACCTGCTAATCAACACATCACCTGCAAATTTATATCTGCATATTTGTTATATCCAAGTTCTACAAGTTGCAGTAGTTAATACCATTAATTTTGTGGCATTCTGTTTTCCCAAAATACTGTCACATACAGCTGTAACTCCTTGCTGATTGGGAAGTAAAATATATCTACCTTACATCGGAGAATGGTCTTGAATCGTCAAATGACTTATTGAAGACGCTGACATTTTATACTATTTTATCCCGCAAGACACATCCTCTTCCTAAAATTCACTCACCCATGCATTAGTATTTTATGATTTAAGGTGTTTGTAAAGACCTAAATTCTATTAATATGAAACTAATTATCTACATGATCCACATACTTAGTTAAAATGCTGAGAATTCTGCCAACACTTTGCATGCTGACTTGCACAGAGGGCATTTGAATTGTCCAGATCCAGCGTTGGTGATACAGGTACCGTGACAGTGATTTAAACAGACTCACTGCCGACTTGTTAGCCATCTCAGATTGTGATAACAATGCCAAGGGCAGAAATCCTTCTGATTGATCCTCCAGCTTTGTCAAGTCTCTTGGCTTCTTCTCGTATCTGCAAAACAAAATATTCAAATTCATCTACAGATCATCTCCAAATTAACCATAATAGTATTTTTTTATAAAATGTAATGGTCTTTTAAAATAGAAAGAGGAAAAAGCAACAAGTTATATAAAATTCAACAAATACTTATTTCCCTAACATAGTCAGTGAAATTTAAAAAGAACTTACAGTATTGTGAATTAAATATCAAATAGTTCATAAGTTCTATCACACATCCAAATGTATAAAGTTACAATTGAATTCCAGTGGTATTCCAAATAAATTTTCAATCTGAATGTGTTGATGTGCCTGTAATCTCAAATGTGCTAATGTGCCATTGGCCTGGAATGTGATGATGTGCTAACAGTCATTTGTTGTATCACAATTATATTATCTTTGTCTGAATTCGTTACAATTCCAAATTAAAGTTTAGTCTATGAATACTAGTGAGCACTTTGTAATTCCAGTGAATATTAATCTAAATAAATAATTCTTCAAATATGAAAAACTGAACACAACAATAAGACTGATTCTGCTTCAGATTTTAAGGAAGGAAAGAGTAATTTTTCAAGTAAACAACATTATATAAAAAGCTAAGCCACAATAATAGAGCCACGATGCAGGTCAGTCTCCTCTATAAAACATAAAAAGTTATTAACAAGCTAAGGAATTTTTAAGTGAAAAACTAATGTTCTAGTCTCTAATAAACATGTTCACCATTAATAATGAAATGAATATTTAATCTACAATGACAGGGAAATATACACTATGTATTATGTTGTTTACAAGCTAAATATAGCTTAATAATGGACTATGCCAAGTAAAAAATACATTGTACAGAACATAGCATCATTAAGAAAAGTCAATAAATAATACAAATTAAATATACATAATAATTTGGTCACCCCACCCCACCCACCAACTTGTACCCCTCTTGAAATTTTTAAAATGAAAAGCATCTAGAATATGAAAGTGCACAAAATATACTCATTTCATTCAGTGATTTATAATCTAGACTGTCACGATGCAGGCCCTAATACAGTCATCCTTTTCACGTTTCAGACCTAACAAAACTTCAACACCAACATGGTGTCCATATTTGTGTGGGCAAGTCTGTTTTTAAAGAAATGACTTGATGTTGATGATAGTGTTTCATAAGCTGCAGGTAATAATATCAATTTCCATAATAAATATATGTATGGGAATATATATTCCTCCTTTGTTTTTTGATTGTTTGGGAATATTGTAATCATAAATTGCAGAAACTGGATGCACACAACAGTATTTACTGTACACATATGTGCAGACCTTGCAAATGGCCTCTTTCAGCAACCAGTAAATAAATGTGAGCAGGCTCCTCATTTGCAATGACATAGAGAGTTCTATGTTATACCCAAGATATCAATTATAAATGAATGACAATGTTAGAGACTTCATTGTTTTTAAAAGTCATATATTTGGAAAGCCATGTTCTAACAATCTTTAAGGTGCATATGTCAACAAATTATTCCTCACTTGAGTAAAAACATGCATGGCTACAATGGGACTTAAAACTGAAGTTATCTTTGCCTGCAATTCTTTTTTTTAAAGAAATGGACCCCTTGTCCCTAATCCATCTTCACCTCTATCCTTTCTGCCCTGTCCAATAAAGATCATGGACAAATATGCACAGATGTACATGATAGAACAAGGAAAACTTTGTATTTCAAAAAATGTGCCAATTGTCTGCAAGGTCTGTATGAGAAATACTAACTTATCTAAGGCCCTCCCAGCATAACAGTCTGCCAAATACTGCCCTCACCTGTCAGGTGGAACACTGCTTAGCCTAATTATTGCTGCTAATGCTAACTGTTTATCTGGCCTTGACAAGGTTCAAAACCCAACTGTATGGTATCTGACAGGGTTTGAAACCCAGAAATATAGTGCCTGAGCAAGTGCAAGTACACAAAACTCTACACCTTTGCCACCTATTGGCCTATTCACAGAACACTATAAAAGAACAGTAACTTATCTGAGTAATGGATTTAAAGACCTGATCTAGCCATGTATAAATCCAAAATAATTATTTCCTAAAAAGACTTACCGTATAAGAATGTTTTCTACAGGTTTGGAGAGAAGAACACAGCAGAGGATTTCTGACCAATCTCTGGATAAAGGTGGTTTCCTGACCATCTCTTTTCCATCCAGCTTTCGTACAACAGATCCAGATGAAGTCTTGGTCACCTTCTGTGTGCCTCTCTTTGGAAACTTCAGATCTGCTAGTTTCTTTCTCAGATTACATATCACCTGATGCCTTTCATAGCCAGGTGTGCCTCCCAAAAATGCCAGTCTCAGCACCAAGCAAGGGACATTGGAAGTTATCCTCAACAAAACAAAATAGTCTGGAGTCTCATTCTTTGGATTCCTGAAACAATGCATATGAACTAGCATTCATTCTATTATCAACAACTACTCCCAATATATTTTGTTTGTTCATCATGCAATACAAAAAATGTGATTCTTTCCAAACTGTGTTTTGAAAATCTGGATTTAAAAACTGCATAAAGTCTAATGTTTAATGATTCTTTTTTTACACAAAAATCAGTCTTATTTTATTATAATATATTAAGTAAAATTTAGCATAATTTGTATCATTTGTCTAATTCCAGAAAAATCTTTAACACATTAGCACTACGCATTTATAGGCTATTCCCTTTTATATTTATATATTTATGCCATGAATAAATGAATCATTCAATTAATAGACTAATTTCAAGTAGATATTTATCATAGATGGAATAAAAAATGGACTACATGAATACATCTGCAAAGAAAAATAATGAGAGTAGAAGAGTATGGCGCAAAAAGTAGCCATGTTCCATTATTCAGATTTCAGTTTATTACATATATTTCAGTTATAGCCTCATATTTATAAGTGAAAAATGAAATTGAGAAAATCCTTTTAGAAATCCAACAAAAACAACACAATATTACTGGTGCAAAACCAAACAAAACAGCTAAAAAGACTTACTTATACAGAAGTTTGATGTAGGACTGGTTTTCCAGCAGAACAAATGTGCTCCAGTCTCTCAAGATGTTGTCTAGGGACATGAAAGCTTGTCTACACTGAACATGGCCAAATCTCCCACTGGCATTGGGAATATTCAGATACTTGGATAAGGGCATGTCGTGTTCCAATATCACACCAATCCTGTGAGTGTGCATCCATTTTTGCCTGCATCAGAAATGAGGATTTAACTAAGTGCATGGGACATTATATATTGTCTTCGTACATGACATCCCATCTGCTCTATACATGGTTGGTCACATCTTCTGCTGGAATTTGGGGATATGAAGATACCTGGACAAGAACAATTCATGCTCCAGCATCACACCAATTCTGTAAGTATGCATCCTTTTTAGCCTGCATGTGATATTTTAACAGTAAAACCCATGTACCATGAAACCTAAGGAAATTACAAAATGTTTTTTGAATGGTCTAATTATGTTATGGTTCCAGTTAAAAATGCAAAATGTTGCTGGAAAAGACATAAATTCACATTAACAAACAAGAGAGTGGAAATTCATACACCATGTTCATTTTATTTTATTTATGAAACTGATAGTTATATTTTGCATACAGGGGTTTGTGTTATTCTGTTCTCTATCCATTAATTTGATATTCCATTTTATTATTAATCCAGTCTGGGCAATAACATTGTGGTTTGATCATCTAGAAAACAATAACCCAAAACCATATGGTGTGGGTGATCTCTCGCATGACCACCTCCTGACAACCACAAAATATTACACAAGGAGCTGATAAAAAGTTGACGTCTAAAAATAGCATGTAAATTTTGAAGATCAGCAGTTTTCTTGTGAATGGGGAACTTGAAAACATGTCAAAGCATAAAACTTTGTTTTAGTATCATAAAGTAAATAAAAAATTTGATATTCTTTTAAGTGAATTTAAAAGACACTGGCAATTTATAATTCTGACATATGCACTAGAAAGACTTGATGCCCAATTTGGTAAGGTAAAATGTGGTTTACTCAGGCCTTATCCTTCATCTTGCCTTATAAGTGTCCAATTTCATCATCATTTAATTTCTTAAAATGAATCTTTGAAATTCTTGTGAATACATTTCAAGATGTTATTGGTTACAAATATTTAAGACAAAAATAATAGGCAAGAGTCAAAGAGGATACAAACTGAGTCAATCAGCAAGCAGTGTTTGATTGGTTGAATGCTAGGTATGATGTCGTATGTACAATATGATTGGATTCTTTGGTACCTCAAACTCTAATATAACAAAAAATAAATTTAACTAAGATTACATACAAGAAGGGAAAACCAGCCTGTTAACTCTGATGCAGGATATGGATGAACAGAACACATAAACTGGGATATAAGATTGACCCCAGTCAATAAAGGGTTCTCCAAACTAACGTTTAAGGTTATTATTAACATAGAAATCACAGCTTTTATCTATTTTTTCAATATTAGGCCCTTTTGCAACATTTTCTCTTTCATTTTCTCTTGTTTTTGGAATGAAAATATCTACACTAAATATGGCTGAATAAAAAATAAAATCTAAATAAGCCAATCGTTCCCAGCATGACTCAGATGTATGCAATCTAGAGAAAGGTAGGAATACCTGAATCCAGTATGAAGATAAGTATCCATTAAGATTAGACTGACATGGCTTATGACTCAATAGATATCTTTTACAAGACATGTTACGTGTCTGAGTGCGAGGGAGAAAACTTTTGACCAACACAAGACGCACACCTAAAGAGAGCAGACCATCACAAAGGCAACAGACTGATGAAATAACTTCAGTGGGAGGGTGTGCACTAAGGTCCTTTACCCCATATGGAGGAAGATGGCATCAGGGAAACCCTCCCAGTGGAAACTCTCCTGCATAATATGAGGGAAGGTTAATTCAGACAAGCCACGGAATTCTACATTTAAATTTTTCAGCAATTCTAGTGTGGATGTTTGAACATAACATCAAAAAAGGTAGACAAGGCTATGCTCACAGAGTAGATTAAGAGAAGCCTGATGAATAAATAATAAAGGAAAGCCTTCCCACTCTTGAATAACTCCGAGGAAAAAAATGAGAAACATTTCACAATTAACACACACATGAAACACTTGGAAACTGTTTTTTTTTTAAATTTCTCACTCAAAATTTGATGACCAAATTAAAGAAAACCTAGATTAATGAAAATGAAATTTCAAGCAAGGTGCATTAGTTAAAATTGTTCAAACTTTTCTATAAAAAAAATCATACAGCTGTTGCTCTTTATAAAACTTGAGAACACTATGCCATTATGGTTAATCAAATAAATGATGAAATAATATAACTGTCTCTTTGACTTGCAAAAATCTTGACTGCCTAACAAAAAAACCAAAGGAAAAAAAAAACAATTTCTGTAGGGTTATGGTAGAGTCATTCATCATTTCACATTTTTGATTTTGTTTTTTATTTAGCTTTCCTTTTATTTTTAAAGCTTTCTGAATTTTCTCAAATCAAAATGAAAGTTTGGGGTTGCTTTTTTGTAGGCTTTGAGGTCCACTGAAAGCAGAGCAGTGAGAGATAGAGACAGAGCATGAGGGAAAGTATCAAAAAAGTATCATATCAGTTCTCTGTGGAAAATGTAACCATGGTAGAAGTAACTGTTCAGAGGGTGAAAAGAAATTCATTATTCAGTGCTTATATCAACAGTGATCATGTATTATGACATAGTATACCATAGCAATCCACCACCCTTAAAGCCATATAGTCTCCCAGACAAGCCAGAAATCCCAATTTTAAAAAAAATCAGAACTGTATTGAAAGCAGATACAAAATATAATCCAATTTGAGGTCTATAAAAAATAAAATGTAAACTGATAAATTAAAAAGCAAATATTGTAGTAAATTATGTTTCTCCGAGAATACTTACCCGATCACATTACTTTAGGGATATTAGCCTGCTACCTCGCGAATCCAGCCCTACCAAAAGACGAAAATTCGTCTTTCCTGTCTATGTCATATAGACAAAGGGCAATAACTCTTGCCCCTTACCTCCCCTTGCTACCCGCTAGGTGTCGCTTCTTTAGTTTTTAAGCTGAGCGGTATATAAAACACGAGGATGCTCGCATGGCGGGGTGGTTGGGAGGGTTTCTTAGTAATGTGATCGGGTAAGTATTCTCGGAGAAACATAATTTACTACAAAATTTGCTTTCTCCTTTGAATACGTTCCCCGATCACATTACTTTAGGAGAATAAGTAATAGGAGGAGGGAATGCAGAGCATCCAACCTCCACCCCGGGTATCCTCTAGGGAATGATGGTTGGATTCCCCATGTGAATGATAACCCGGTCTCCTAATTTTCAATCAGCAACACAGCCCAGGGTCACGTGATATGTGACCCCTTTATACGGTTAAGAAGATAGTTATTGAAATCTTCTTACCTACGAAAATTTATCTGGCGAATCCAGCGAAGCTAATAGGCTGTGCTGATTGTTGCACATGGGTCTGGTGGGCGTCTGGGCTGCCCAACACCGGACCTACTAGAATCAATGTTTGCCTCTGCAAGTACAAACTTTAAGATAAAACTGTAGAAGGTTGATTCTGCATGTCAGCCAACAGCTTCTATAAGGTGACTGATTTGCGAATCCTCAGAGTACGCTGAGCGTATAACCCACTTCAGCCATGAAGCAAGGGCTTGAATGGAGATATCTCATGTCCCAGCTATCACCAGAAGAAAGAGGTGCTTGTATGTGACCTGACTCACCTCTATGCATTGAAATGGTGCTAGAGTGCACAAACAGGATCTTACATGGCTGTTGATCCTGACTTATCTATAAAGAAGCGAGCTAATGACGACTTGTTGATCGCCAATGTATGGTAATCTATTTTGGACTACGAAGCCTGGCTGTGTCAAGAGGACCATCAAACCCTCTGATCGGAACGGAAGAGAGTTCGGGTCACTAGAAAGGACATGTAACTCGCTCACCCTGCATGCTGAAGCTAAGACTATCAAGAAACCCAATTTGTATGATAGTAGCTTTAACTAATCATGGGTTAAAGACTCAATACTGTCTGAATTGAGTCATGTTAAAACCCAGGACAGATTCCATTTGGAAACAGGGTGAGGGATATAAGTCGATTAAATTTTTTAAAGTGTCTAAAAGATCTGACAAATCTTTGTCATGGCTGATAGCACATGTACCAGAATGGCGGAATGTGTCTGATATCATGGAGCGGTAGCATTTGATAATAACTGGAGCCAGCTGTTTCTCCTCGAAAAGCCAGAGAAAAGTTGGCCCGTTGAGGGATTGTGACACTCAGAGGAACAATGTGAATGATATGGTACCAGTCCCTGAAAACATGCCACTTGCCCTCGTAAACCTTCAGAGTAGAGGGCCTTCTTGCTCTCGAGATTCTCTCCGCAATCAAAGATTTAAATTGTTCGTCTTGCAAGGCTGTCTGGACAAGAGCCAGGCTTGAACATAAAGACGGTCCGGACAGGGGTGGAACACCCCTGGCCGCGGTTGCTTGCGAATACTTGTGCTGACTGTAATCTTCCTGGGTAGATCTATCGCCTAGATTGAGTAGATCGGAGACCCAGGAGTTGTTCCATCTGAGAGGGGCAATCAGAACCATCTGACAGTTCTGACCCCTTACCTTCTGGATTAATTTCAGTACCAAGACCGTGGGATGGTAGGAGAATTACCACAACCCTTCCCAGCTGATTGATCGAGCATCCACGACCCAAGCTTCTGGGTCTGGAACCTGTGAGATGAAAGGTGGACAACTTGCGATTTCGCCTTGTTGCAAAAGATCAATCATCGGACGTCCCCAAAGTGTGTCAATTGGAAGAAAGTCCGATTGATGGAGTGACCATTCTGTGTGAATGACTAGATAGAGTGTCAGCCAAGACATTGAGTCTGTCAAGAATGTGCCGGAATTGTACATTTGAGGTGGAGATTGTCGAACCAATGTAGAAACTGCCAGCTCAGATTGCACAGGTCTGGTGATTGGTGTCCCCATGTTTTAAAGGCAAGGCACCACCACAAAGTTGTCTGACATAATGAGGGCAGTTTGTAATAAGAGTTGATCCTGCCCGAAATGAAAGGCGTTGATGATAGCCGTTATTTCTGAAAGGTTGATGTGGAAAGGGCTCGCCCCTGGCACCCACGTGCCGCTGACAGTATGGAAGTCCGGCAACAGGTGGGCACCCCAACCGTAGGTACTAGTGGCGGAACATACCGTTATCCCCGCTTGGGGTATCTCCAGAGTAATCCCTGTGGACAGCCCACAGGGGTTGTGCCACTGACTCAAGAATGATCGTATCTCTGGCGTGAGCATGACTGTGGGATCGAAGGTACTTGAAAAGGGCGAAATTACGCTAGCAACGTCCTTTGTAAAGGGCGCATAAAAGGACGGCTGAGCGGAATCAAGTCTGCTGCCGCATTGAATAATCCGAGGATCTGCAACTCTCTTGCTAAATGCGCATCCTGTTGGAAACGGACTCTACGAGTGCAATTATCTGGATGATCGCAAACTCGAGGAAGCCTTACCAGATTCAGATCGGGAGAACTCCACACCCAGATGGACCAAAATCCGGATTGGACAGAGATCAGACTTTATCCAGTTCACGAGAAAGCCTATATGATGTAAAGTGATATAAGATCGTTTTTGCCTTTGAGCAGAGTAGAACTTGACAGATGTTTCTGGAGGATGTCGTCCAAATATACTGCCGACGCCACAGATGAAGTCGAGCGGAACAGGGTGACGACGTAATCCATAACCTTGGTACTAGCCCAAGGGCTTAAGTTGAGGCCAAAAGGTATGACCTGGACTGATAAACCGAGTCCCGACAAGCACAACGGAGAAATGTCCGCTACTCGTGGGATAGGGACGTGAAATGTGCGTCGGTCATATCTAGACTGACAGAGCATACCCGTCGGATGGTTTGATCACGCCATCGCCACATTGACTTTCAGGGTGGTTGAGGTGGCTCAGGTCGATGAACGGCCTCTGGATAAGAAACAGCCATGAATAAAACCACAGCTATTGCAGGTTTAATAAGATATAAATATATATATATAAAGGCATCCTTGTCCCGGTCTGACGATACATCCATGAAGAGGGGAGAGGAGGACAGAGGAGGGGATGGATAAATGAAGTCCCAAGTCCCCCCGAAATGACCTGAATCACCCAAATGTTCTAAGGTAATAAAGTGGTCCAGTGGTCCTGAAATTGCAGGTGGCGGCTGCCCACAGGTAGGCAGTCCGCTGGCGGTGGGCAGGGTATGTCAACGTCTAGAGTTAGGAGGCATGAAGGCGGAGAAACTTTGGTTCTTGCCGCCTCTGTATGGTTGCCGTCTAGCTTGATTAGACTGTTGACTCCCAGCATTGGGTTGGGATCTATATTACACATTTGATTATAAGGATCCCTTTTCTCCGGTCCGCCCATCATCCCTCCGCTGTGTCAGGGGATGATTGTTTCGAAACGCCTGCGAAAGTTGGGCGACGAGTTGGAGGGGCAGTTCCTGAGCTGCCTGCCTCCAAACTTTTTCAATTTTCCCCCACAGTGTAAAGGTGAGACATCCGTAAAATCCGAGTACGATGGGGCCTGCGCGACGTGGACCACCTACAGACGTCACATCTTATCAGGTCGAAGTTGGCAGAAGCAGTCAACGCATTGGTCATAGAATGGCGAGCTGCCCTGTTAACAACTCTAGCAATCCAGGCCTTCACTTCACAAGCGTGGTCATGGCTGGATTTGCCTAGGGAGTTGGAATAAAAATGGCTAGTGAAGTCAAGTCTAACAATGAAGACGTATCGACTACGTTTCGGACTAGCTTTGACGTGGCATTTGAGATCAGTACTGAAGGCGTCTGATGGAGTTTTCGTACCAGCTACACTAGAACGTCGCTGGAAGTTAGCTTCCTGAATTTTTTTTTTTTTTTTTTCCGACTGGCAAAGAAGCAGGAAGGACATCGTCTCTTCCTCCTCATTCAAGATCTACAGGTGCCTGAATTGTGTAGTCTTGAGTGGCAGTAGGAGGTTTTGGGCATTCTGAAGTTCCCAACAACCTATAAATCTTTTATTCTGCGGCCGTGGCGCTAAGCTCAGTCCGGTCCATGACCTGATCTGTGGACGGCTGAAAGTGTTTCGTCACACTCACTGTGTGCTGAGTCGTGTTCTGGTCAACTCAAGCATCCATTCGCAGCGGAATTGTCATCCTTTTTAATATAAATCTCCATAATGCTTGTGTAGTGCGGCCAGCACTGCGCGCCCATCTACCAGTTGCTCAGAGGGAATGTTGGTTCTGGTACAGCTTGCATATCTTTACAGCATACCAGGTGACCTAGATGACGCAATTCTGTCATAATTGACACTTTCACTAAATCTCCCTTGTGGAGAAGCCGTGAACATATGGACGGCCGGCACTAACGGCTAATTGAACTGGCGAATGGTCGGCCTGAAAGTCCTGTTCTGGTAAAGCTGCCATATCTGGGTAGCGCATTCCAAGTGGCATAGATAACTCAATTCCGTCATCTCTGATAATGTCACTAATTCTCCCTTGTTTTAAAATCACACCGTCACGTATTTGACGTGACGGGAGGTGTACACCGGCAATACCGACTGATTTGTCTGGTATATGGTCGGCTGGAATGTCGGCGAAGGTCCAGCTATGACCGGCACCTGCCTCTCGAATGGTCTGATTGGACGGAGATTCATCTATAACATCTCTCTCATGGTAGTGATATGTAACCAGTAGTACAGATTGACTGACGGGTACATCACTATAATCTCTGTAAATCCGATGTACAGCCGGTGCAGGTTGATGCCGGCTGGAAGACCGGTGCCATTTGGGCTGAACGGTCGTTGCCGGATGGACGGCCGGTGCAGGTTGATGCCGGCTGGAAGGTTGGCTGGACGACCGGTGCCATTTGGGCTGAACGGTCGTTGCCGGATGGACGGCCGGTGCCGGTTGATGCCGGCTGGAAGGTCGGCTGGACGACCGGTGCCATTTGGGCTGAACGGTCGTTGCCGGATGGATGGCCAGTGCCGGTTGATGCCGGCTGGAAGGTGGGCTGGACGACCGGTGCCATTTGGGCTGAACGGTCGTTGCCGGGTGGACGGCCGGTGCCTGTTGATGCAGGCTGGAAGGTCGGCTGGAAGACCGGTGCCATTTGGGCTGAATGGTCGTTGCCGGATGGTTGGCTGGTGCCGGCTGGAAGACCGGTGCCATTTGGGCTGAACGGTCGTTGCCGGCTGGACGGCCGGTGCAGGTTGATGCCGGCTGGAAGGTCGGCGGGACGACCGTTGCCTGTTGACGCAGGCTGGAAGGTCGGCTGGCCGGCCGGTGCCATTTGGGCTGAACGGCCGGTGCCTGTTGATGCAAGCTGGAAGGTCGGCTGGCCGTCCGGTGCCATTTGGGCTTAACGGACAGTGCCGGATGGACGGCTAGTGCCGGTTGGTGCCTGCTGAAGTGCTGGCTGAACTGACAGTGTCGGCTGGACGGACGGCTGGCCGGCCGGCGAAAGTGCATACTAAAATGGATCCAATCGATCCAGCATAGACTCCATGCGTCCGGACTTACAGGCCCGAAAGCCATGCACGGACCTGCGGTGAAATTTACACCCACTGGGCAGCCTAAACCATGTCAACATAACTTCCTCCATTTCCACATTGCCAACACCCATTTTGCCATTCATGCCTTCATTGTCGACTTTGCTACTGAAACGACAAAAGAAGAGAACAAAGCACAAATTAAAAAATTCAGCATATTATTAATTCGATAATACTATAACCGTTACTAACGGAGTAGTCAAATTATTCCGTGCCATGTTAACTCTTAATGATAACACTAGTTATCGCCGTGAGCGTGTTGCAATGGTTCGATCAAGACGAAGTCTACTGAAACGAAAAAGATGATAAACAAAGCACAATTAGCAATTCAGCACGCTATTAAGTCGCTATTACCATAACCATAACTAACAGAGGAAGCGAAATGATTAAGTGTCGCGTGAACTCGTGACTACAACACGAAGTCCGCCATTAAATAGTCGCAACTTGGTCGTTCAAAGACTTTTTTGAAGTCTACTGAAACTACAAAGAAGGTAAATAAAGCACAAATTATCAATGCAGCACGTTATTAAGTCGCTAATATCGTAAACGTTACATACGGAATAAGCAAAATTATTGAGTGCTACATGTATTACATGCTAGTACCGCCATAAGCATGCTTGACCACGTTGCAACCTGGTCCGAAGTCTAGAAAAGGTGACAAAGTCACTCAAATTGGAAAATATTGTAAAATAATGTATACAACCTGTAGAGGAATGATTATCCAACACAGTAATTCCAAATTTAACTTCGGATGGTCAGAATTTACACTAAGATGGCTTGGATTCCTTGGAGGTCTAATTGTACGTGTTTTCGCGTACAGCGAAGCTAAAAAACTAAAGAAGCGACACCTAGCGGGTAGCAAGGGGAGGTAAGGGGCAAGAGTTATTGCCCTTTGTCTATATGACATAGACAGGAAAGACGAATTTTCGTCTTTTGGTAGGGCTGGATTCGTGAGGTAGCAGGCTAATATCCCTAAAGTAATGTGATCGGGGAACGTATTCAAAGGAGAAATGGGGACATAACTGGAATCAGAATGTTTCAGTTGAGAACAGGCTAAGAATCAGAGCCCAATGTACAAATATATGAAGTGTCAATGAAGCTAAACTCAGAACATTTGACAGAATATTGCACAATTCAAAAGTAGCAAATCTGTCCATGCAAGCACACATAGTGCATGCCAAACAAGAGGTGAGTATCCCAAGCAGCCTTTTAATGGTCACATTTACCAACTCCTTGTAGTATACACAAAAGCTAAAACATAATAATACAAAAACAGTCTACTGGAATACGTTTATGGTGGGTTATACTTTCCATAACAGATTACTAATGAGGGGATGAAAAGAAGAAGCACCATTTCGCTAGTAAGTGCATATAAACATTTTAAAAAAAAGACTGAGGAGAATCTGTCAAATAAAACAAAAGTATGTATTATTGAAAACAATGATGACAAAAGTCACTTAAACGACAAAATCACAGAGCACCCAGGGATACGTTACCCTCATGAACTTCAATGAATAGAAGAACAAGATTAAATATAACAGAAATAACAAAGGCATTTGTTGTTTTTGTTATACAACCTCCAATTACTAACTGGAGGAGTGAACTCACCTTAGATTGGGTATTAGTGATATAAGAGAGAGCAATGCATTGTATTACTGCTGTTAAATGAGATGTGTTTTTAATTAAAAAATGTCCCCATCCTTAATTCAAATTAAAAGCAAAATATGTTGTTTTTAAAAATCAATTATGCAAAATATAAAACAAAATATTAAAATCAGTTTTGACAGATTATAAACAAGGCTTATAATTAATTGAAGCATCATCCATAACTTGCTGTTTAAGGTTGTCTCAAGAAAAATACTAAACTTACCAAACTTTGATATCCAGGTTGACAACTGGCTTCCAAAATGAAGCAAACTGATTCAGGGCAGAATCTCTGTGAAACAAAAGGTACAAATTGCATATCACTTTACTATACCTTACATATGTTACAGGGTTTATACATAATGAACATTTGGCTATAATAGTATTCTATAAAGGACATACCATATCAAGTCTAAATAAAAGCAATATGTTAGCCAGTCTGTAGCCATCATGTACAAACAATAAGACCTAAGGACCTTCATCATGCACTTAAAAATATTGAGATATAAGAACACTCATATGCCTATCCCTTGTAATCCAGCTTAACTGCATCACACACAATGAGAACTAAAACTGTAACTAATAAAATAATGTTTATCCAGTAATACATAATTGTATGGAGCACCAGGCTTCAGCAAATTCCTTTATAATAACAGTATTTGATGTCTTTCTAAAGAACAGCTAGCCCCAAACAAATTCCTTGCTGGTAACACTGGTGAAACACTTATCCCTAACAAATTCCTTGCTGTTAACACTGGTTAACACTTAGCCACAAACAAATTCCTTGCTGGTAACACTGGTAAAACACATATCCCTAACAAATTCCTTGTGGTAACACTGGTGAACACTTAGCCCCAAACAAATTCCTTGCTGGTAACACTGGTAAACACTTAGCCCCAAACAAATTCCTTGCTGATAACACTTGTAAAACACTTATCCCTAACAAATTCCTTGCTGTTAACACTGGTAAAACACTTAGCCCAAACAAATTACTTGCTGATAACTGTATTTGGTGTGAATGGAGTCTGAATTTGCAGTGTAGATTCACAATATGTAGAACAAATAATTCAATTATGGAAAACTGCAACCTTGAGAGTAATGATAACCATGTTGACAAAGGAAAAAAATGATTAACTGGGGTAAAAACAGGATCAGTGTTTCCAACCATATTATTAAAGAAACATCACAAGGAACTGACATTTCTAGTGTCTTATGCTATTTACGTAATGTGAAAAATATAAGCTACAGTCATACCATTGAATTAACTCACTAAATATCAACTATTGCCATCATGAACCCATAGGAGAGAATGGCATTATTTAATAATTAGGATTTGGGATTTTTTTATAATCTTAAATTTGAAATTTTCAAACTTTTAAACAAAAATTATGGATGATCCAGAGTAAATTGGGACAAAAGGCAGGTCTGAAATTACATATTAACCCACATATTATTTAGTGAAGATAGTAAAAGTATTTTTTAACATTATCATGATATGAATAATGCTGGAAGACATGTACAAATTTCATGTACAAATTGCAAATTTCTTCCAGACTAAAAATACATAAAATAAAAATTAAATGAGTTACTTCAATGGAAACATTTTATTGTTTGACAAGATGATTTCTTCCCAGCCATGTTAAAATTTATTCACCTGGTTTATTAACAAGTTCTGAAAGTGGTCATATTTATCCATAAAAATGTTCAGTCTACTTTCATTAATCCAATGTGAATAAATGCGAGTGAAACTTGTGGATAATCTGACACAAATTTTAGTGCTTCTAGATAGTGTCCTTACTTTCTGAGCTGTTGGTTCAGGACTGGAACACTGGAGTTTGCTTGAGGCAAACAGAAGAGTGGTACACCTTTCTGGATACTCTCAGGTACCTTGTAGTACAGTGGGTTGGCTGAAAATGACTGTAGGTGTACCAACAGCTGATCTGTCTGTGACAACCTACATATAATATTTCAAATTTGTATATTTTATGTTGACTGTACAACTATTTCGTCATCTGAAACTTTATGACTAAAGCATGAATATAAGGTAGTCATCCAGGTGGGAAACAAATGTGAGAATGCAGACAATACCACTAACCAAAGAGATGAATGATTTTGCAATGTTAGAGTATTTTACCTTTTTGAAACTGTTTTACTTTGCAAAGACTCCAAGAATTCCCAAATACTTGAAACTGTAATAGTTAGTGTGCATTAACTTTCACTAATCTTGTTTTGAATATCCATGCCTAAATAGGGTCATTTTATACAAAAATACGAAAAAAAGTAAATGTCCATTAAATATAACAGAATGATTATTTTTATAAATTCATCATACCTGCACAGGTTGAAGATCATAGACTCCTCTGATCATGTATACAAAAGAAAGTTCCTGTTTGAGACTAAATTATAATTTGTTTAGTATTTATTAAATATTTCTAAGAGTAAATTCTTGTAAAAGAAAATAAACATTAAAAATATAATTGGAGTTAAGTAAGTCAAACTGCTCAACAAATTAATCTTGTTAGTCTTTATGATTATTACTACTGGAATTTGGAGTAAATCAGATTATCCTACTGCTGTTGGCTGTCATGTTTCAGTGTCATTTTTGTCTCAAAACAATTATACTCTAAGGTTTGATAAACATAAACAGAACAAAACTCACCCTTGGAGAGCAAACCAAAACTTCTTGACATTGGCAGTGCGGAATGGACTCATTCCCTTGGTGTTTATCTGTGTACAGATCATGTCATGAAGGAAGTCATAACTCCCTTCTAATGTTATCTCTATGTGGGTACCTTGCCTGTAATGAATGATTAGATTTTCTTTAAGTTAAGTAGAAGACATCTTGTATTCAGGTTGATATTGTTATATTTTTATAAGAATCATAAATACCTGATAATCAGAGCTCCTCATGAAACATTCCAATATTCAGTCAAATTGTAGTTTCACAATACCAATTTTTAAAAAATTACAAATTACAAAATTCAAGGACTGCTCAGGATTATTTACCTGAAAAAAAATCAGGGCTGTTCCAGTTAAACATACCTGGGACCCAAAGAAGTTACTTTTAATGAGGGGTACTCACCAATTGATGCAATTTAGAATGTTCTTATGATTTTCATATGAACTCTGTGAAATCAAAACTTACCCATGGATATATAATTTTTTAAAATGCCTTTCCAAGTATGTTTATATGGAACAGTGAAATTGACACAATGTTAATTCAGTATCTTCTCCAAAAATCAGTTAAGTGTGAGTTACCATACTCTGTTATAATTAGTAAATAAACATGGTATTTCATTAGTATTTAGGCTTCAAGCAATAGCTACAGTCAAATTGTTCAATGGAACTAAGCATGCAAGGGCAAAATTAGATGTGCTTTCACAAGGATTCAAAATTTTCAAACAACAGTTTCACTTGAATGAACAATCAACTGGGACTTTCATTCAGTAATATGGATGTTTGATTACCTTATACTTTTTCTCATTTCTCTCTATCCTTATTTATCCTACGACTTATTGACAAAAGGCAATTAGTGGAATTTACAGCTACTAGATACCATATAGACACATGTGCATTAAAACAATATTGCCAAAAACCAGTGGCTGGATAAACAAATGCATACTGTACAGAGTTATATATTAAAAAGTTCACATTAAAATTACTCAACAAGTCATTGTTTGATTGCTTACTCTTACATTAAGATTACTCAACAAGTCATAAATTGTTCGATAATAACTACAAACAACTGGTGCTTAAAGATTTTCTTTTCAATCAATTTTTATATATATTTTATTTTAATAATTTTTCTATAGTATATGAAATATCAGCACACCTGCCAGTCTCCAGGGGCCAGGGTGCTGATGCTAGGTATTCAAATCGAGCATACTCTCTCCATGGCAACACTAACCTCACTTCCAACTGAGTCTCTCCTGTCAAAAGATGATTCAATATTCATTATCTGTATCAAATTCTATAAAATTATGTTATGAAATATGACATACCATAAACCACTTCATATGTTAGATATCACACCTGTTTGATATCATCAAGTGTTGCTCTAAAAAATTAAATAATGACATAGGAGGCAATGATCTGATTAATTAGGGATCTCAATGTACTTTAAAATCATTTCACTATGTTTGCACTTTAGGAAATAAAATCAATTCTTTATATTATAAAAAGTACTCATTTGAAATTTATTAAATTCACTGACAAAATTTTCAACTTCTTTCATCAGTTTCATATGTAATAAACAGCCAATGATTAACTCCTCCTGACATAGAGATGCTTCTGAAGGCTGATAAATAAAAGGACTGTTAAACTTATATAATATGAAACAACACAAACATGGAAAATGAAAACGGAAAAACACAGAAAAATAAAAGTCCGACAAGCTGGACAACAAGTGTAATAAATATAAAATGTATACTTTATTCAAACTCAGTAAATGAATTCTACAATTCTTAGAATTGTGATCCCAAATGTATACCATGAATTCCCTCTTATTTGTATAATTCCCAAAACTATTAACCTAACATTATACATTTAATTCACTCTTATCTGTATACTTCTTAGAACTGGGAAACTAAAGGTTTACTGTGAATTCACTCTTATTTATGGGCTAATAATTTATGTGTACTGGATGGCTGCTTAACAATAAAGTATAACAAATCAAGTCAAAAGTCCAAGCTAAGTATTTGCTCCTCCAATTAGCACTTATTGACTAAAATTGAAAAGAACCTGGCCCCAATCCGACTCATAAACAGCCAATACACAGAATACCTCCCCCTTAAACATATACCGAGAGTATGGGACAGGGAGGAAATCTTTGCAATAGTTGATGGAAAGTGTTACAGAAGTTGAATTAGTTGACCCACACACACATTTTAATAGCAGTATTACATTATCAGCTAATAATACATTGCTGAAAATACCAGTTAGAAGGGTAGCTGATGGCCTCCACAAAACTTATGGTGACAAGAATTGCACTTACCCTTGCAGTAGGGTTGTTCATTACTGAAAGCTGGAAGAATGTTGGATCATATGCTGTTCCATGACTAAAGGAACCAAGTAAATGCCCTAGATCCAGCATGCCAGAAATGTGAGACCAGTAGTCAGTGGCTCTCATTACATTATCTAAAGAAGCCTGATTAAGAAGGCTTTACTTAACATGGAAAAAAGGTTCCTCTCTGTGATGAACTGAAAAATGAATTACGGGAGGAAAATCTATCTGGAATTGGAAGTCACTGAAACGTCAGAGGAACCCTCGAGAGATATACATTTCCTAGCCTTTCTTCTCCCTTTAGTGAGATACCAATCTCTGAGAATCAAAAGATTGAATGAAGGTCTTAATAAATGGTAGAACTATACCAGTAATTACTGTTTAGCTTAGTACTGTTGTCTGCATTGGCACCCTTTGAGGACACATGTTTCCATATACCTTTAGTTATTGAGACATCTTTAATAGTGTAGCCCTCTCTCAGACGTGTAGACAGGATACTAAAGAGTGAAGCATTCAGCTTATTCTCAGTGTGTTTTTTACGTATGGTTGGCAGAACTGAGGCAACTTTACCTTTGATTGGATGGCTAAGCAGCCTGTGGGAGAAAGAAAAAAAAGTCCATCAAAATATACAATTAGTATAGTGAGGTGTAATGTATATTTTATCTGTATTGTTTGTTTTTCAATACATAATATGCTATGCTTAACTTAGTTTGTACTTTACCTTGTCAAAAATTAAGTTCTTTATGTATTTGATGAATACATTTTATTCTGTAAGCAAATAATATGTAACTATTATTTTCTCTATATCATTGTGGGTTAAAAATCAGGATCATTATCTTCATCAAGCTTAACTTAGTTTATCCCTTGTCAAAAATTAAGTTCTTGATGTATTTGATGAATACATTTTATTTTGTAAACACATAATACATAACTAGTATTTTCTCTATATCACTGTGGGTTAAATATCAGGATCATTATCTTGATCTAAGAAAGAACAATATGTTTACAATTTTGTTTACTTTTAGTTAAAAAAACATAATCTTCATTAAGTACAAGTTGTTTTATAAAATGCTAATTGTGACTTAGGTCAAGTAGAGAGCTTGATAGTCTTCTTTATCTAAAACCTATTTATTCACACTCTAAGATCCTGAAGCAGAATCATTTGTTGTGTTCAGTATTTTAATTAAGCTGAAATTTATTCTTTAAATTATTTATTTAATGGAAATTCAAAGTGCTCATCCGTAATATTCTTGAACAGAAACATTAACTTGGAATAATAGTGAATTCAAATAAGGACTTTTGGGATTAGTACATTAGTACATAGAAGACTACATGCCACTACAGATATGACAACACCTTCAGTATTGGATTTCATTTGAAATACCACAAAAGTTCATTCAGAACAGTATTAACTGGAAACTTGAATAAGGAATTCTAGGACTATTTGGGATTTAATCTGCATGATTATGTTTTTTAATTTTTCACTTGCATTTTATAAAACTTGTTGGTTTTTGCTCTTTTCTTCTGCACAGTTTAAGACCAAATTGTGACTTGCAATACCACAATTGCGACTCGCGAAAAATGTTTTCATTTGATGTAACTCTTTGTCATAACCACTGGAAGCTGCTGAAAATAGTGCTTAGAAAAATCCCTATTGATACAAGAAAGAAATGTTATGAAAAACTGATTCATATTAATGAAATAAAAAGTGGAACTGATAAAATTCTAAGTAAATAAGAGCAGACCTGCTAAACTTAAAAGACCTGCTCAGTAAATTAACTGATATTTCTGAAAAAGTTTGACCAAATGTTAGTAAGGTGTAATAATATTTTATATACTGATATAATCAATTTGGAAAACATGCATCTGAAATTGTTTTAGTGTGCTCTGAAGCAGCAAATGTATCATGATGTTCAACTAATCAGTTCATAAAGTACACTTCAGCATTACTGATATTTGGTTCAGTTTCAGAAACTGCAGTTACAAATTCCATGGAGGTCAATGACTTTGTTCTAGATCTCAATATTTTAATTAACCTGGTGTTGGCAATCATCTCTCCTGCAGTAAAATCAATAAAATCCAAACAGTTGTACAGTTGTCTTTTGCTGATTTTATTTCAAGCATGGCCAAGAATCTGAACATTTGACTTTTCTTATTTTGAAAACTGTTCAGACTTTTAAGAGACTCATTGTCCACTCCGCCTTCAACATTCATTGGGCATGTGCTCTCATACAACAAATACAACATTATGTTCAATTAACCAGCTTGTATACTGTACTCCAGTGTTAATGATTTTAAATTCAGTTTCAGAAAGTGAATTTCCAAATTCTGACTTTGTGTTAGAAAAAATGCTGAAAATATTTAAGGTAGGAAATATTATTAGATCTTTAAGTTTGTTCTTGCAGTCGAAAAAGGTGAGTTTTAAGAGCACTCTGGATTGGGATCACTGTGTCTTTGTGTCTAATTTCAATGGGCAAGTCATTCCACGTTGCTGGGACCTGGTATGCAAAAGAATGTTGTTCATATGACTCTGTTTTCATAGTGGGACTAATGAGTACACGACTGTCAGAAGAGGAGTGTAAGTATCTTGTTGGTGTGTACACATGGGTGAGGTCAGATAGCTATGTTGGACTGAAGTCTGTCGGTGATATGTAGCACAGATAACAAATTTTGAGTTTGATTCTGATCAAGTATCTATAAAGTTTGTCTGTCCCTGTCCAACTCCACAAGCCATTGTGACTAGTAAAGATAGTACTTTCATATTTTTGGCAACGTTTCCAGAAGTCCATAATTTTGGGTTGTCATAGTAAGCCCTTCAGTAAAATCATCACAGTTGGCAGCTCTTCTACATGGTTTGTTACGTGGTTTGCACTACTATATCTGACTTGTATATTATTTCTTTATTTCAAAAGAGTGCAGAAGGAGTTGTATGTTTACATGCCCACATAGAATCTCAATATTCCTAACTCATCCATAAAAAGCTATTTTATAACAAGGCAATGAAACAATACAAACTGATAAACAGGCAACATAAAATGAACCCTGATTTTGAAGAATGAAATCTGGAAGAGGTTTCAGTACCAAAAGGGAAGTACTCACTTTTCGACTTGTTTTGCAAGTAGAGTTATTTCCCCTAGATTTTGATGAATTAATTCATACTTGAATCCTTCCAGTCCTTTCTGAAAGCTCCATAGAAACAAAGCCTTGTGGTACACATTCAGTGCATGGGTTGGATCAGGACTCTAGAAAGAAATTTTGATATCACTTTTAATGACTACTGCTATAAACTCATGTTCTCCCTAAATAAACATTATGATGGAAGTTGTTAATCTAGTCTTCTTTACTGTTAGATAAGAACAAATTTTACGAGTTCAAAGTTCAAAATTAGGTAAACTAGAAATATGCACCTGATATATTTAAAGCCATTTCAGTTCAATATTTAATGTAAGAGTAAAACTTTATAAGTCAAACTAGACATTAAAAATGTCTAATGTTTACAAAATTGTGTGGTATGTATCATGTAGATGAGAATGTCCTTACCAAATCTGCTTTCAATCTGTGAAGTCCTTCAGAAATTATTATAGGGAAATAAAACTCATGTTGCAAGCATATAATATATTTAATCAAAACAAAGGGTTGTAACACAGTGAACTTTGCATACAAACATGAAAAAAGTGAATCTCATTTTAAATTCTTGTACCAATTTAGTTCTTCAACAGTTATTAGGCAGAGGCATGTGTAACACCTAATTCAAACAAAAGCTGTACCTATGTTAAAGTCAAAACCAAACTATAGCTATATTTCTTCAAAATAAAGTATCATACTAAAGTTTTTTTTTCATCCTCATAGTCTTTCAAAAGTTATGAGTGGAACAGAATTCATGATGCCAGCACAATCTTCTGAGACAAAACAAAAGGCTTCAACTTCTGACAATAACCCATCGAAATCAAACTTGCCCTTAAAAGATTTCTAAGACTTCATGCTAAATTGGGTTTTAAGAAAATAAAAAATTATTGAGCAAACACATAATTCATAATGCATGGCAAATATGTCAAGTCATAAATAGAATATTGTGTGGACAAAAAAAAACAACATTAAACAGTCTAGTTGTTTTTCTCTTTGACCCACACCACACCCAACTTCAATCACACTCCTGTGGCTCCATGAAGGATTCCAATCTTTTACTGTCATCTACTAATCCTCAGAAAACATCCAGCAAATCATGACCAACTCTCTCTCATTCATTAATTTTGTGTTGATAGGTTGCAGATGTAATATGTGAACCAAATAATATATACATGGTGGGATGGACAGATGTATTTGTGTTTTTTATAGCTCTTTTAGCATATTAATGGCAATATCATGCACAGAAAATTGGAACTGAATGCCTTTACAATGGATATAATGAGACAGCTGGCATGAGTTGGTTTCAAAAAAGATCTCTTGGATTATGATTCTAGTGATCCAATGAGCAACCAAGCTCCCCAAATAAAATATGCACAGACACACTGATAGAATGATACGACTATCACAATATGTATATATAAAGAAAAGTACAAGTTTAATTAAGTTTACTTCATAAAATAATGACAACATTTAATTGCCAGTAGCATTATAGTGTAACTTCATGCAAAACTTGTAACACTTTATGACATACAACCTAATAATGTCACATACTGAATTTAGAAAGCAGTGCTAATTTGCTGAAGCACAATGTTTTGAAATTCAGTCTTTGCAGCAACCTTTTGTGAAAAAATTAGGATAGAGTATAGCTGCTTTATAAAAAATACAAGCATGGATATTTAATAATGAAAAACAATTTCAGATTCATGTCCACTGAAGAAGAAATACATTCTTTATTTGACTTGCCATCTTAAACTTGAACAAGAAGTGTTTATTTTGCTTTAGACCAATAAAATAATAAAAACATCATTTTGCCATAAACTAGCGATCATTTTATTCCAAGTTGGTATATCTTCTTAAATATATAGCTCTTCTTCACTGAAACTATATCTGAACTAACTTCACAATGGCTGTTTATGCAGTGGGTAAACAGTTTTCAGCATAAAAGTGAACAATATATAGATAATAAGGCCAGTTTGGAAATAGTAAGGAAAAATAAAGTTGACAAAAAAAAAAGGTTTATAAAATAAAGCCAAGAAAACAGATGCCTACCACCAATGGGCAGCTGGCAAAGTAGGCTCCAAATGTAGCTGTGGCCAAAAACTGCATCAGTTCTGTGTGACAGATATGGCCGAATTGTCCACTGGGCGAACAATCCTGGCCAATCTTCAGGAATGTACAGGCAATGGTGCTGTTCCGAAGCTGTGTCAGGAGAAAGTCAAACACACTGGCATCAGGAATGCTGAGACAGCCATCAGTGATCACTACAATACCTGAAACAAGGCCAAACAATTGTGCATATATAATGAATACTGCTATGTACTGGAACAAGTGTTAATGCATTTTGAAAGAACATGACAAGCAAAAACTTGAGCAAGAGTTTCTAAAAGTGACTAATGCTCAAATGGTTGAAAAGAATTTCAGGAATTTAGATAAGAACATTTCTTCCTTTTAATTAAGGAGTGTTGAAACCAACTTTGATATTCTTCAGTGATAACAAGATTTTCAGAATGAATTGCTATGGCGGATATATTAGATGCCAACTTGGAATCATTTTTATTTAGGACCGACAAGGCAACATATAAGTTCTTCTGGTGGAAATCCTCATATTGATATAACTTTCCCATTTGGAAGAACAACAGTAAGAAGATTTTTCAGAATAATGCCATGGTGGCCATATTTGATATCAGACTGGCACCTTCGGTGAAGCACTATGTTAATATGACTGCCATCTAGCAAAAGTTGTGACAACAAGATTTTCAAGTTGGCCATTGCGGCAATCATATTTGTTATGTGCTTAGGCTCGAATAAGCAGCAACACAGAAAGAGTGAAAACTAACAAGCTTGTAAAACTTTAACAATGATTTTATTAAGTACAATTATTTTCATAAAATAAATAAACTTACAGTTTTAGAGAATCAAATCCAACATTAATCCAATATAGAATTCACAAAAATAATCCACTAATGGAATTGTAAGAGTCCTGATAAATAAATGTTCTAATAGTTCCAGGTTCGAATCTTGACGATGTAATCCAAAATGGCTGACAATGTCATGTGGTGCAGTTCTTGTTTAATTTATCATCCACATGAATTATGAAATGTATGTCCTGTTTCCAAATAAATAGAATAATTCTTCTTTTCCAACGAATTGACACAAAGTCCTGAATAAAATTAACACTCAAACATGAAATACACAACCAATAACTTACAGCCCAAAGATTCTACTAAAGTTAGCCTCCAAAACACAGCTATACTGTAGTATCATCAATATTCGTGGGGGATCAATTTTCGTGGTTTTCGTGGTTGCCACAAACCACGAATTTAAATCCCCAACGAAAAATGAGCCACATAGGTTGATGATCCCCCCCCCCATTTCCCGACCCGTTTTTTTTTTTACAGCGTTTCATTTAAGTAAGGATAGAGAGAAAATATAGAAAAGCATAACATATTCAAACAATAGTAATACTAAACAGAAAGAAAAATTGAAAAAAAAACAAGTAATACAAAATAACTGCATATGAAAATTAGATTTAATACTTATTCAAGTCGATCCTTCAATCTAGTGCAGCTGTTGTTTAAACATTCAAATCCTTCTGAAAGCACATTTCAGTTTATCCATGCATTTTAATTCCAATAGAACAACAATCCTGTAAAAAAATATATTTCTTGAAACACTAAAGCAGATTATTAAAGCTCACACTGCACAGATTGTTGGACAAAGCCACTGTTTCTGGTACTTATAAATGTTTCTCGGGTAAATAATCCCCAAATTAAACAAGTCCAGCTTTCTCGAAACCTTTCATAATTAGGTCCGATCGCACACACAGTGTCACGTGAGTTGCAATTATCCATTTAGTGTGAATTGGTTTTATTAACGAGGTTGCAAGGTTTACTTCAACTCTGCACTGATCGTCACCTTCTTTTTCCATAATTATGTCCGTGACCTGTTTAGCATACCACTCGTGGAAGTGTAACTTTAGTTCTTCTTTGTATTCTTTATTTACGGTCAGGTCTAGTGGTTGAAGCTGGTCTGTACGAGAGGCAGGCACAAATAAAGGAGTGATTCCACTTTCTTTCAATTTAGTTAGCATTTTCGCAATTTGGTGGGCTCTAAACACATTAAATATTGCCACTGCTTGCTGGTTGCGTTGCGCAAGGGGCAGCCGGTCACGTGTTTTGTTCACGTATGGAATGATAACATTATCCACATAACGCAGCATTGATTCTTCGTTACTCCAGTGTGATTCTGTTTGAGTCACATCCCAGTGGTCAGGGAAAACTACACCATTAGGCAGGCATCTTTCAGTCTTCCCTGCGTAAATAATTTGTGGGGGCAGGAGAGTTCCGGATTTTGCTATTGTGAGTAAAATCGTAATCTGCCTCTTGTCATCAAGTGCGGAAACTGACACTTGCTTTGATCCACGGACTTCCATCGTCCAGTCGCCACCTGGAACCAGTTGGCACCCGGTCTGATCCCAGTTTATTATAAGACAGTCCGGAATATTGTGCTGTTTCACTACATTGTAAACTTTTTTCAAGAACATTTTCTTAATGTCTTCAAAATCACTGGGTAGCTGTTTTACGCTTTTTGTTCCTTTCCGCTTTACAAATTCTATACGGCGAAGTAGCGACCTCGCCCAATGCTTGGTGATGCTGATGTGCCCACCGTAACGTGCCAGCTGGCTACGAGCATGCTTAGTAATCACAGCCTCTGCCCCAGCCATTACAATCCTAATATTTATAACTCCTCCATTAATTCTAACTTTCTTGATCCAGTCTTGTCTCTCTAAATCAAGCATGCTTCCTAGCATCAAAGGATTGCCCCGGGGTGATTTTGGTAAATTTAAACGTTCTTGCCCATCTTGCTTTTTAAACTTTATGTATTGGTCCCGCATACTCCGTACAGTGGTCTCACTGATAGTACAACTCAGATCGCTACTGAATTTGCGGGCTGCCTTGGCAACACCATTATCGATGGAATATCTGGCTATCTTTGCCCGTAATTCCTTGCTATAACAGTTATACTCTCCTCGCTTTCTTTTCAGGGACACAGACTGAAGCAGTGGTTCTACTGCGTCATTAGCTGCCTGGTAAGCGAGAGAATGCGCCGGGTTCTCAGCTTCTGATGGGTTAGGAAGTCCAGGAACCGAGGGTGATCTAAGTTGAATTTTACCACTCTTAAGCCACTGTGTTAATGCCATGATACTCATAAAGTACTGATGTTGCAACTATATGGACAGTGGTTTAAGTAAGAGATCATTCAAATGTAGTTTAATAACTGATTGGTCTGGTTTTGTTGGCGGCGTCGGCTTCCTTTGATCTTGAACACTCAAACGAAAACAATGCGAAACTGATTAATCCTGACGGGTGTTTGATATGTGCTCACATAGGTGGAAGTATTGTTTTAGTGTTGTCGGCTGAGTCTGTTTTGACAGATGTTAATCACTTGGTCAAAAACACGTTGTAAGTATTGAACTTGCCGGGTCTTAGATATGTACTCATACAGGTGGTAGTATTGTTTTAAACATTAATGTGACCACCGTTTGCGTCGGCATTGTTTTATTCTTTTGTATTCTTTATTTGGGGTACTTGTAGAGGTTAAACCATGAAATTAACTACCTTATAATATGCAAAATTTGACAGGCAAAACCACGAATTTACGTCCCCACGAAAATGCCTTTTTTTTACAAAACCACGAAAATTGACCACAACGAAAATATATGATACTACAGTATATATATGTAATTCCCTCGTAAACAATAGGAATCATGTGATTCTGGAAGGTCACAGAAAGAAGCTACCTTCTCCAAGTCACGTAATAATGGAATGTTCTAGAAGGAAATCATTCACTTCCCACCCTCAAGAACTAAAAGTTATCCTTTAAATTGACCAATAGTTTTAGAGGCTTGTTGACAATGTCTAAAGCAAGGTCAGGATTTAGGTCAAACAAGCCAAGGTCAAAACTTGTTTACAATTAGAGAATCTAAGTCAGCCTATATTTTCTAGAAAAATCTCCCAATTAATGAATAAATATTAAACCCTAAATGACAAATTTGGATTTAACAATAAAAAATAAATAAATTAAATCCAATAGCCGTAACATATTAAAGGTTGGATTTACACAATTTTCATTTACTACCAATTTGACATCTTAGGAAATCATTAAGTGAAATCCTTGTGCTTATATGACTATTCATTCAGGAGAAGTGACAAGAATTTCAAGATGGCCACCATGGCAGTCATACTGAATGTTTCAATGGCACTACTGTGATCAACTGGACATCATTACTCAGAAAATCAGTTAATTAAACTCTTTGGTTGAAGTTACATGTTCATAGTAACCAGTAAATTACAATTTTTGCACCTGTTCACCCTAATTAATGTCTTTCAAGAGTTTTCTCAGTTACAAACCATAATTTTACTCAACTGTCCAATTTTTGCCATTCCAACTCTGACAGCTAGTGTAAAATCAACAACTTTGAAGTCAATGACAAATTATGCAATATGTATATTTCAGGCATCACTAATCCTCCAATTACACTGTCCAAATTGTACATGAATTGGTTGAAACAAGGTCATACTTCATCAAGCATACCTTCATTTAATTTGAGAACATCTTGTCAATTATTAAGTGCAATCATAAATTAGAATCCCTTCTATTTGTCACAGTTCTTTACAACAACAAACTCAAAGCAAATAACACTGGTGACAAGGTTAGATAGCTACTAGTAACACAACCTTGTAGAGAAGCAAACCCATGGCAAATAAAAAAATCGACACCAAAAATATATTTTTCATGAAAAAAAATATCTCTGTTTCCATTTTTTTATTTGGGTTCTACCACCAGCACATTTTTGCAGGAATCTTTGGCAATTTTTATTTCCAGATGAACAAAATACAACAATATTTTTCATCAAAAAATTTCAAAATTTAGCTATTAATTTTATAACAAAATAAGAAGTTCAAAAGTTTGTGAGCTGATCAAAATATTACATATGTAAGTGAAAGAACCTGTAAATTAAGCAATAGTTGTAGCATAATCAAACAATTATTTATCACAGAAACGGTTTAAAATATATTTTGCTGCAGTGTCTTCAATCAGCTCATGCATCAACAGGTGAATTATTCCTGGGTCCATGTAATCAGTGAGCATCTGCTGACAAATCAATGTGGACTCATTGATGACTTCTGGTATGTTCCTGCCCATGTAAACCAACCTCACAAGTGTTCCTAACTGATCCACAAAGTCCTGAGGGTAACACAATCCACCAAAATCTTCTCCATCCTTTGTTTTTTTTATTAATAAAACATCATCTTGCCATAAACTAGCCAACCTTTCATTCCAGGTTGGTATATCTTCTTAAATGCATAGCTCTACATTCGTGTTGCTCCAGGTTTGAGATGATACATGTCTTTGTTACTGTTACTATTGCTTCATGTATGCATGTTTGTCATCCACTTGTTTCATGTTTATTTCTTTTGTCATCTAAGAAATTTTTTAAAAATTAGCTTTGCATGTGGGTGCTGGTGTTGTTGGGCTTGGTATGAGTTTTTAGATTCTGGCAGTCAGGGCATTCAGATTAAAGTTCATATAAACGTCCAGGTGTGTCTAAAATTCAAATTTGGGTCTGCAGAATGGTCCATATTTGAAGTCAGATCCATGTGGAAGTGTGTTCTCTCTCATAAATTATGTCCATAATTCCTTGCCTTGTGCTTGTGCCTGTACTTTTGTATGTACTTGTCACATCAACAGACGTTATGTCACAATCTCAGAAACCTAAAGTAGTATCACAATAGCATTTAGTTTAGCTAGTGATCTATAAGTCTTCTACTACACATGACTTCCTCTGGCATGATTGCCTGATGGTAACTTTGCTTGGTACATTTGCTCATGTGTACTCAAATATGATACATGGATATTAAGTCATTGGTGTATAAGTTTTTGAACTAGACCAGTAGCAAAAATCTCACACCACTATTATCATACCACTCATTTGAAAAATTGTGCAATATTTAGCAACAATACCCATTATCAAATGCAGATTTGCATTATTTATATTTATAAAATAAAAAATAATAAATACCTTGAAAGGCCTTCATAAGAGGATGACTTCTGTCAAATGCTGTCCAATTCTATTATTATTAAATCAATTAGAAGAAATTGTTAAAAAGTTTCTTATTCTAGTAGCAGTGGCTACATTTGATGATGTTTCAGCATTATTTGTAAACCTTCCAACACTTTGATACAATAATGGCTTCTGTCACATTTGCTAAAACTTTTGAAAGCGGTTTTTAACATAAGGCCATACCATAATTTCTCTTGGCCATACAGCCAGGTGAGCTTTTGACCTACCTGCACTTGAGTTCTCAGGTAGCAGTTGTAGAGCCAACATGCCATTTCTTAACATGGTAACAATCCCTGCCTCATGATTATTGATGATGCCTAAGGGTTTTTCACTTGTATCATAGTCTGGAGGGCTCTCACTATGTCCATCACTTCCAGACTCCTGTGAGAAAATATCATACTTGTTTTTCAAGTTTATGTTAAAGTGACTGTACTGAAAGTTCTTAAGCCTTTTAAAATGATTCTAAAACAAAATTATCACAACTTACTTAACTCATTAACCCAGCATGGCACATTTATGCATTATGAAATCTTACCTACTGTCAAGCTCTGTAATGTCAACATCATTTTTTATACACCAAAGTAGTTGATATTAATGAAAAGGGGCAAAATGTAGTTATATAATGTTATCAAAATATGTAACTTTCTACTCCCATTAACAATACAGTGAAAAAACATCACTTATGTGACCCAGTTCTTTTTCAAGCCAAAAATGACTGGTTTCTGAACTGGACTTTGTGTTCATGTTCAGACATTTTGGCCTTAGATTGTAATCAGACTGATGAACCTTTCCAAAATAGAAGGATACGTTTCAGAGCTGGCACAAAACAGACCGGACATGAAAATCATGGTCCAACATGCAAAAAAAGATCAAATTTTCACAATTTCTGCACATACAAAGCCAACATGGTCAACTAAAATGTCTTTTATATACCTTAGCATCTTGTTGCATCTGAAACAGATGTGTTTGGATCCATTCAAAGTAACCCCAAAAATGTGTTTCCTATCCCCATTTCAAATGAAAATGAAAAGTACTTCCAGGGAATGATGAGTTAAAGACTCTTCTATTGCCTGCAGACTAGGCTTGTGGAATAATATGGTACCGTATTTGCAGGCCTAAATGATGATCATAATATCATAGCATCATCTTATACTCCAAATCGACTTACATATGGATTGTCACCAGAAATATTTTATATGTCACATAATTTTTCGAATGGAATTTTTTTCTCCAAACATGCAAAATATAATGGGTACAAATATTTCATTTTAGGGAAGAGATCATGTATGACAAAATAAAGGACTCCATATTGATAAGGATTTTAAACAAGTACATGATCATCAGTATTTAAAATTAACATACAGCAGATTAATTGTGCTAAACCAGCATGCATACACTAGTAATATGTTGTTTGTAATATACGTTGTTTAAATTTGATTACATAAGTGTTAGAATTGAAAAGTTAGAAGATGAATAACCATGACAAAGACAGATATTCACATTTTTCTTCTTGCACATCATGATCAAATTCAAATTATGCCCCATTATGAGAGAAAGGGTGAGAGATGTCTTGACAATTGTTCAATTACCTGATGACTAAGAATTTACTCCTGTACAAGGGCAGTACCATATTCCATTAACAAATAATACCACTAGGTAAGCAATTCCTTTTAGTTTTAGTTACTAATTCCACTGTGCAAGAATCACGTGACTTTTTTGAGGTATTTACATGCTAATTAAATATGCTAAAGTTGTAGTTGGATTTTCGAAGCTAACACCTGCTGTAAAGATTTAGCAGACTATATCAGATTAGTGAGGCTACCAACAAGGAAATAAGGCTACCCATGGATATTATGAATAAGGTACATATAATGAAAGGAAGTGACAGGAGGTTATTCCTGTATATATTTAAACCAGTGATATCCTTTAAAAAAAAAATTTTTTTGTTTAACTTGCCAATGGAACTGACGTTAATTTAAAGTAACATCTAGCATAAGCAAAGATAAAAAACAATTGCTACCTAAGTATAAGAAGAATACATGCACTTTAATAAGTAATCTTTTTAGTTTTGAATAGAGAGGTTGCTATACTTGAAAAGAAAACTTATTAGCATGAGAAACGGCCATTCTTGGATTTAATCAAAATTTAGTCTATCTTGCAATAACTATTGTGAATATTTAAACCCTGAAGGAGGATGGTATGAATTTTCATAGTTACATTTACTATTTAATTTATTAATGTTTTCTCATTTTTACACAAGCTTCAGCTAAACAAGGGCAAAAAACACAATGAGCTGGAATCTCTCTCTCAGATATCTGTCAATATTTTATTTTGATCATGAGGTGCACAAAAATTTATGTGATAGAATACATATGTACCTCTCTCTGTAACTCTCTTTAAAAAATGTGGAAAATGCATTTTAACATTAATCATGCAATTTCCCGATTGCCTTTAATCTGAAATAGCATACAGTGATACTGTTAATATTTATGAAACTGAAAATTATAGTTTAATTCCACAGAGCATTGCAATTTTATTCTATCTGTAACTCAATAAATTTTCAGATTTACAATAAGGCAGAAATGCTGAAATAACATGTATAACCAAGAAACTTCGCATGTATATTCAATAACCACTTCCCAGGCTATTGGGATATAAAAACATTACAAGTCCTTATTTATTAACACTTGTGCCATTCAATAAATTGGAGTATAAAGTTTTAACTATTCATTTGGAAAATGATTGAAGAACATAATCATGGTCATGTTGGTGTTATGTGTTATACTAATGGCTCTGTTCTACAAGAAAACTTCCTGATCTCAGTGATCTGGGAATTTTGTAAGATTTAATCGTGTGTGTGTGTGTGTGTGTGTGTGTGTGTGTGTGTGTGTGAATTGGATTTTTAATGCAGTTTTAAAAAATTATCAGTCATATCGCAGTGTGACAGTTTATAGTGATGTCTAGCACTGGGTCATCTTGTCGCAGACATGTAGCATGATGTCCCTCTCAACCAATCACATTATCCTGACACCAGGCCGACCAGTCCTAACACTAACCTCTTAATGCTGTGCACCAAGTAAGGCCATTTTTTAGTACCATTTTTGTAAGCCTTTGGTATGATTCGAACAGAGATTGAAACCATGACCTCCTGCATCAGAGGCAGATGCTCTAACCACTAGACCACTGAAACAGTCTCCAAAAATAGTAATATGATACATTTGACCAGTCCTAACACTAACCTCTTAATGCTGAGTGCCAAGTGAGACAGCTGTTAGTACCATTTTTGTAAGTCTTTGGTATGACTCATCCGAGGTGGACGCTCTAACCACTAGGCCACTAATAATCTGTGCAGCAAAGCACCAACATCAACATCAAAAATTAAAAATCAACATCAGAAGAAAAAAGTTATAATTCAGCCTTCACTGAAAAAGCATCAGACAGGCAACTAGCTGCTTGAAACTTTAAAGCCTGATGATCAATAATATAATGGAAGAAACTTTTACAAAGCTCTACAGGTGCAGTCTTATGTCAATTTGGAACATTATTTAGCTGCTAATAGGGCATCTGATAGGTCAATAGTATGGACATGACCCAAAGGCAGGCAAGTATTTGATGCTGTTATGTTCCAAAGAGAGTATGTGTTTTATTATTTAATGCTTCAGTTGAAAACTTAGTTGAACTTACCAATAATTGCTGCATATCATGATATCTTAAAGAAAAATTTGAATATGAACAGTATGCTGCACAAAAGAAATTAATTATTCAATTACAAGCAGGTATAAAATATATATCTAACAAGTTATACAGTTCTCTCTCATTATCCTGTACTTTGTGATAATCAAATTCGGAATATAATGCAGTACCAAAATGGACTCCATGGCCAAAATTATACCAATGAATGACACTATATGTTTGAAGCTTATTGTTTTAGCTCTTATTTCCTTTTTGAAACATGGATTTTGAACAATTTTGAAAGTTCCTGCTATACTGCAGTTTGGTATACTATGCTTTTCTCAATGTGTTAAAATTCCATTTATAATGCATAAAATTCGGTCAGCAATTATGGACCCCAACAACCAAGGGCTTACAGCCATTGTCAGCACACGGTGGCCAGTATATCTGTTGAAGACCCTGGAAAAACTGCAGTAAGAACCACCAACCCTAGGGAATCTACTGCCAACAATCATTCACATACCCATGTTAACTGAGAATGAAGCTACAGTGCAATAATGTGAGAGAGCTGTTATTACTATTATAACATACTGCATGAAGACGCTGCTCCGTTTGTAGAACTTTGCTAAAACTAGATGCCATAATGGATTCTAACTCAACCAGCCTCTCCTTCATCTTTGCCAGTACAGTAGTAACATTGTCACTCTTTAACAAGATCCCTTGTCCAAGCACCTGCAAAGAATCATATGTGAATATAAATGTGTTAATTGAGTAGTTAAAAGTGTGCTTTTATTTATTGAGAAATAAGCTCCAAATAATGCTATGCGTTCTATAGTGGTCCATAAACCAAAATCAAACCTAGTCACTGTAGTAAGAGACGCAGGATACTGTGATCTACTTGTGAACTTGGTGGATGAAACTCCTTACTATGCAACACAATCTTAATGTGCATTAAACGCAATAGATCATTCACAAAATCTGACATGGATTTAGGACTGCCAGATTTCAGATTTTGAATCCACAATCTTCCCAACTGCTTTCCACTGGAAATCCATACAATACTACAAATTGTCCATTTTACATCATTTCTTCTGTAATTATTGAAAACACAGCATTGTTTCTTTTTTTTTACAATCAAGATTCTGGTTGAATTTGCAACATTTATTTCTTCAGTTCTTTTCCAGTGGAAGCTGGTACAAGTTTCTCTGCACTAAAGGAGTATCTATGGGAAATAATTTTAAAGGGAGCTAATAACCCTTTCCAGAAGGACTATACATGAGACAAAATACCACCTCATCTCTGTCATAGCTTTATAAATATTATAAAAGTTAGCCTGCCCATATATATATATATGTTTGTATAACTTTCAATATCAGCATATGGTTTGAATTGTCAACAAGATGAAAAGAAAACACAAGTTACAATAAAGATAACATAATACACAAAAAGATCTACAATCTTGTGTTTATTTTACTCATGTTGGTATATATATGCTGGGGGCAATCTAAGATATCCCCAAGGCAAGTTCAATTAAAATACTGTAAAATGCAAATACAACAAGACAAAGGTAGCACATGTAAAATCCATAAAACTCTTAATAAAATTTGTTGCATAAATCACATTCCTTAAAGATTCAAAAAAAAATTCAAGAGGTATTTCACCAGTTTGTTTCAAGTAGTTACCATCCAAGAACTTCTATCACAAAGGGTCTAAATCAAAACATTGGACAAGATAGATAGGTAACTTATGAGATTTAGAAATGGCAAAATTTTTAACAGTGCAAGAGAAATGTTATGGCAAAAGCCATTAAACTGAATGAATGAAACCAATAAAGAACTGTAAATGACAGAACTCAATTCTAATCATGTTTTGATATATCAATACATTTGTTTTTATCTACATTTCCACTCTCATGCTGATTTAAGTAAACAAGGTTCCTCACCTTAATATCCCAATATCAATAAATTTAACAACATGCATCTAAACAAATGTTGAGAAACTTACTTTTGAGAACAAATAAAGAACATTTATTTTGTATCCATTTAATTATTTGCTATAAAAAAAAAAATGTACTTAACTCCTATAATAATGACCTATCACACAGTTGATGTATTCAATGAGACTTAGTGTTAGAGATAAGAGTCTTTTATTTCCAAACACAAGTCTAAAAGAAATTTCACACATCATAAACAATTAACAAGTTACAGAGAAGCTGGCAACATGCATCAAGACAATTTTTAATAAGCCAATTGCCCAGAATCAACAATACTGTACGATTTAGATCCAGTAAGTTAGAACTTGAAAATTTTCAAATTCCACATTCATACAAATATAATGATTAAAAGATAACAGATAAGTAAAAATATAAACATTTATTTCCTGTTGTGTCAATACTTGCAAATATTCACATTATCATGTGTGTGCAAGAAAACTGACTAAAAGAGTGAAATGATGGACTTTATCATGTGAAAGAAAGAATCGAAAGATAAAAGAAACTGCAGACAAATATGTGATTGAAGAATGAGGTACATACAAATGCCAAATAAAGGTGCCAATTAATGAAAAATGTAGACTGCGAAGTATAAAATTTGCATAACATACAGCATTATGAACTGAATGTGATGTTTAGGCAAGAGAAGTACAATAATAGCATTTTGGATTTTTGTTGGTGTTATAGGTCTTTAATGAAATCAAATTTACCACAAGGTACCCTGTGGGAGGAACGTCATGTGTGTTAGAAGACTTTAAGCTACAAAAATAAAACCAAAAATGATATTATCATGCTACTTGATCACGAAACCATACAAGTGATAATTATGGTACCAAATCCCCCCAAAATATATGGGAGTAGCCATGAAAGTGAAATTCTTATAAACCACCTCGGTGAGGTCAATATTACTGATTGTGACTATATTATCTAAATATGGGAAGATTCCTTTTCTGTGAGACCAAACACAACCGTTATAACCAGAATTGGATTGATCATCACTATGTGGCATATAAAATATAAAAAGATCTATATTAGCATCTTTAAAAATTATTTTACAATTTTATTTGTATTTGAGGATTAAATGACATTAGTGGTTGCATCGTTTATACAGGATGGCATTAACTTACAGTAAAACCATCAATCAAGGCTTCAAAAAAGGTATAAATCCCATATGCTTACCTGGTTGGCGGTACAGAAGGAAACTGGTGTATATGCCAAAACAGTGATGATGACATGGGGAGATAATTTAACTGGATTATCTGGCAAATGAAACTGAAAAATACCAATAAAAGCAAATTGAATTACTCTACCAATATAGCAGCAGCATTCTATACATAAATATGCTTTAAATAAAATTTTCTTCATCTTATTTGTCACTGGTGGTTTACATATACCTGAAAGGACAAACTTTTATCAAACAGTAACTGCACTCACAAAATGGTAATAATGAACTGATCTCTTGATAAACCTACACAACAGAAGAAAGCAAACTACATCCTATCTGCTGCTGTAAGATCTCTGCCTCATGTTTTTGTCCTGTAAGCAAATAATTTTATCATGTGAACAAATTATAAATGCCTATCAGACTCAGCATTAAATGTATTTGTTGCCATGTAATTTACATATCAAAATCTATCTGAAATTAGTTTCTTCACAGTAAATCCAGTATTGTGAGATCCCTTCATTCAATAAAAAGTGGTCTCTCAGGACAGGTGGTCTCCCAACACAAGTGTGTGTAAGATTACAATTTTTCAAGGTCAAAATGCAGCAGGTTTAAAAAAGGGAAAATGTACACAACTGCTTTATATGAATTTTATTCACTTTTCACATTGCTTGTCGAATCACTGCAATCATTTCAACTAAAAGTAATTTTGTCAAGCAATAAACATTTATCATAAAACATTTAACATTATATTTGAAGATGATGTGTACATGTAGGTTAGTAAATTAATTGCAAACATTATTAATATTTATTTATCCTGTCCATAAGTTAACTTGACAGATCCATTCCAACTAAATTTCAAATGTAGCATAAGAGCTGCACAGTTAGCTACGACACTTGTTCATCCTGTGTAACCACTCCAGTGACCTAGTGGTTAGAGCATCTACCTCGGATGCAGGAGCGCACGGGTTAAAACCACAGTCAAGTCATACTAAAGGCTTATATAAAAAATAGAACTAACAGCTGCCTCAGCATTAAGAGGCTACTGATAAGATTGGTTGACCATGGTGTCAGGTTAATGTGATTGAATGGGACATCATGACACATCTCTGCAGCATGATGCCCAGTGCTAGACATCACTATGAACACCCAACTATAGACATCATAGCAATATGACTAAAAAAAATTTAAAGTTACGTTAAAAATCCAAATCACACACACACACACACTAACCATGTGTATGAATTAGTGGCTTTGTTAAAGTTTTAAAATATATATTGAATAAATATATTACATTTGACTGAATTAAATTTTTTTAAAAAAAACAGAATTAACCCATCCAGAAACATAATAAATTTAAAGACCAAATAATGTGCTTAATTCACTGACAACATAAATAAACTTGTAAACAAATGGTGTTAAAGACCTACACCAAGGTATGGGCTGTAAGAATGTTGCCTTAATAAAAAATATTTTAAAAAACACAAACCCATTACAATCACAATCAAATCTGGAAAACAATAATCACTTATTAAAGACAAGGACAAATACACCCCATTTAATTATCAATCGACTACAAAGAAAAAAACATACTTGACCACTACAATGAAACCCTTTCAAAATGAGACACTTTACCAGGGTTTTGTTGTTTTTCACAAAAGATAAATAAACAATACAAACCTGTAAATCTGTGGCAGCTCCTCTTAAATCTAAGCAATAGTTAATCATAATTTACAGAGCTTTGGCACTGCAATGGCAGTTAGTGATATGTAATATAGTCTGGTTTACAATCGTACCATATGACAACTATCTGAACCACCAATAATAAATCTTAGGAACTGGTAGCCAGACTCAAGCATTGTTTTTTTCTCTCCTTATTTAAGCACAGATCTTCTCATAAATGGACATGATAGCAAAGGATTAAACAGAAGATCAATGGTATTTATCTCTGTCTTTGTAATGCAGTCATGCATAGAAGTCTTGTAGTAAAGTAAAACCTCTATCAACATCTAAAGAACAGCCATAGAACATGACAAAATCTCCATTATTGAAATTTGTCTTTTATATGCAGCATTATTATACTTTATGTGCTTCATAGCTCATACAGTTATGACTCACTGCAAAAAATAAAGGTTCGTACTGAATATGAACACAAACCCACCACTCAAAATGTCAGAATCCATTAGCAGTGAAACTAAACAATGAAATATGCAAAAGAAAAACATTAAACATATACATGTAAGGAAACTATTTTAAAAAACTAAAATCTAGATTTTAAATCCTGTCATAAAAAAATATTTAAAAAATTGGATCAATTCTTTTTTACACAGTGAGCTTTCTGGAAAGGTCAAAGGTTGACATGAAATAATATAATTCCAGAACCTCAATGAAAAATCTTCATCATTTATACAGTCTGCTCTTCTTTTGTAATCTAAAATCTTCCTTCATAAAGCAAACATTGCACTAACATAAAAACACGAATTCTTTTAATGATAAATGTCATTAATCAAAAGCAAACAAGCTTGTATGTGTTACTTAACTTTAAATTTTCTTTACCAAAGTCAACAGTATCCATTTCCTATCCAAGGATTTTGACTGAGAACACTATTAACATTAAAACTGATCCAGATCTAGTTAGATAACCTTCTATATTACATTATATTCACCACCACTGTTCTGTTTACCAGTAGAGTGTACATTGCTATACCTGCAACCTTTTTGATCTGCTTGAAGCAAGATACAATCAATTTTACAACAAATGCAAGAAAAACTCATGATGTAATGAGACAAAGTGGAGAAACAGTTAACTGTCAAAACAAACAGAGCTTTACACAAATCTGTTCTATTCAATAGTGGCTGGATTTAACTGCAAGGGAGGCAAACTTTGTATTTTTTTAAAAAAATGACAAACGTACATGGTTCCCTGGAAAGGCAATTTTTAAATATATCTACCAGGATAATCATAATAAAAACTCACAAGATCTATGGGTAATTACCTCAAATTGAATGTGCTGCATGTATGTCTCATATCCCATTAAGTTGCAAGTGAACAGACTCGAGTTTATCTAACAAATGGCATTATCCAAGTGTATATATGTATATGTATTTTTATATACGTATTTATATATATATTTATATATTTGAGCCTAGACTGTAATGGCAAGTGAAGGAATAAAACAGGGTACCGACCGGCTGGACCAGGCCAAGCAGGAATCGCTCCAAAGTCTTATACACTTTCTCATAAAGTACTTCACCAGTTGAGACATCCTGAATAATAAATGGAAAAACGGTAAAGAATTATAAAGCAATTAAAAAGTTATCAACATATTTTATTTGATCTGACATCCCCTCCAAACACAAAAGTTACAGCCATTCTCTAAATCACTCATTTTCATAACATTATAACAAACAAGACCACCATCTCTTGATTTATGTGTGGAAAAACAATGGTCACAAGGAGATCCAAATGAAAAATCAAGAAATAAATGGAATTATTGGTGAATACACCTATAGTGAGAAAACTGATCACAATATATCTACAAAACTGTTAAGACAAATATAAAAAATATTGTGTTGCAAACAGTTCATTTGCTGTGCCCTGTCTATCGATATATTTAAATTTTCAATAAAAATTTTAAATTTCAAGAAAATTATGACCTAATTCTCTTTTCACATTATTATTGACACACACCAACAGAATCTTTTCATAATTTTTTTTAAAACATATTAAAATGTTTGCCCAAAATTTCAATAGTTCAAGGTAAAGCACTTGAATGCAATTACCATACTGGTGTTACTCAGTGGATTAAACAGCACAAGGATAAGATGTAATTCGCCACTACCCATGAATAGGCTTTTATGTAGTGTTAGCCCTAGTTATTGTGTCAATTCATCCACTAAAAGCATAATGTTACTAGTATTAGAGAGGGTTATCCCGGTTATTGGTAGTTCCTTCCCTAACACAACTATTTGTGTTAGATGCCTGTTAAAATGTTACCAAAAAAACTTTAAATAAAACTGGGAAATTAAACATAACTAACACGCAAGCATTAATACTTTTAGAACTATCCTGAAAGTTTCACATCTATTCAATATCACATACAAAGATCCAGATGCATCAAACAGACTATAAAATACATGCATGATGTTGAACAAGATATTCAATTTGATAGAAATACTACCTTATTTCTACCATTAGCAAAAAAATCTGTTTTTCATTCTGCATAAACTTTAGTAAGACATTTCTACAGTATTTTATATTTGTAAAATTAATGTAATAGTTAACATTTCTACAGTATTTTATATTTGTAAAATTAATGTAATTGTTAGCAATTTCAATATACTTTAGTCTTGTTGATACACTTTTATGTTTTTAGGAAATTAATACCTTGAAAGACAACTTTCTTAATGCCTAATTTAGACAAGCAGGTAAGGGCCTGCATATTAAGCCCACAATCCAAACATTGATGCAAAACATATGACATTGACCCCAAGGTAAAAAGGGAAAGTGAGCATGTTGCAGAATGAATTGTCCAAGCCTCATAATTATTTACAGAGTGTACAAACAAGTTCATCGAGGAGGTTTAGGAAATATAAGCACCAAAGAAAATAAACACAAACCTTTAATTAATTTTTTTTATAACTGTGATCTTGACCCCTAAAACCAATAGACCAGAACACATGAAATGTTTTTAGTGTCGTAGTGATTCATTCAAAGTATGAAGAAATTCCATCAAGGAATAAAAAGCAAATGAAAAGATTCAAACTTTAACCGTAACACACAATTTTTATAAAAGTGAATTTGACCAAACGTTAAAAAAAAGACAGTCAACATGTTGAAGAATGATTGATCTTAGCTTCGTGATGAATAAAGTATGAGGAGAATCTATTCTCTTGATGCAAAGCCTTAATAAACTGTGCCACTGACACCATTGAAAAAGTGATTACTATATCTTGATTCCCACTAAAGTGGCCTAACAGAAGACTTTGGTGTGTACTTTATCAACCCACCCTATTAAGACTTGGTAGGTGGGAAATTTAATTTTGTATGTGGGCATATCTTTGCTATTTAATGTAGCTTTAACAATTTTTCAGTAATGCTGCTATGATGCTTGCTGTGAGTCCAAGACATACAGATGTCAGTCATTATAGCAAAGACTCTTGCTGCCTAGTGCTATTTAAATTCTGCACAAAATGTTAATACTTTTTGCTAGTGTTGTTTTAATTATCAAATATAATTGAAAATCTGCTGGTTCAGTGAACCAATAAGATAATCAATTGTGGAACTCCATAATTGATTGCATTGAAAGGAAGACTACTCTAAAACACTAAGCACAGACTAATTCCTTCCTCTTATTGTGTTTGGGAAAAAAGGATTCCAAATGCCATTTAAAGAAAGCTACTATATCTGATATACATGCCATGGATCAAAATGATCAAACCACATTATACCCATATCCTGGTGGAAAAAGCTTGTTCTTGTGTTTGGACTTACTTTGATTTATCCAAAGACAAAGAGAACACTGATAGAGAAGAACTTAGATATGACAAAGGTTTCAGGCAAACTCCGCAGAAAGAGTATGCAAACAAAGGTAGGTCCAGCTATTTTCATTGAAATTTTTGTTTCAATTTTTAGTAAACACATACTCTAATTTGTACTCTCAAAAAGACCAGTAGCCTAATTTTGTTTCATCATTTTTAATTGCATGTAACACATAAAGTTTAGCAAAACTCCTTTGTAAATGGTAAGCTATAGGACTTCCAATCCAATACAGTCAAGCTGAATTATTTATTCTCTTCATAACTTACAAAATATAAAACAATACCATACTTTGTAGGTGTAAACTTTTATCATTTGGAAAAATATAGTTATGATTACATGTGTTTACTGTTAAATTGTTAATAAATTTGAACAAGTTTTGATGATTTGTTTCACTTTTAATGTAAAATCCTTTCAATGTAATATTAGTAAATAATGACAGACAAGAAAAGCATGTCCTCAATACTATAAATGATACATACATAACATATGAATGAAAAGTTGTGCAGACTGCACCAGTTTTTCAATTACATAAAACTGATCATCCATAAAAGTTGCTATCCTTTAACAAAGTTGTACAGCACAAATAACACCACACAACAGCAAAATGTAACATTTTTATCAGGTTAAAGAATATGTGTCATTAAAAGAGATTACACCTGTACATTAATTGACATGAATGCTTGAGTAAATATTTAACTATAAAACAAATAAAATAAAATTTGCTCTTAGTAAACAATTATAAACAAGTATCAGTTAATTAAGGAAAACTTATTATTGAGAGATTCCGATCTCTACATGCTGCTATAAAGAAATACATACCACACAGGCTACAGATGGACTGAGATCTAATGTTATAACCAGTCTGTACTGACATGACAAGAAGGTCATGATTGTACTAGGAGTCAGTACCACTTGATATTTTTGGCCCAGTTCCAATTGTGACCCATCCTCAGGAATAACAGAGATAATCTGTAGCTCCTCATCACTTCCAGGCTAAAGATGAACAGAAAGAAAGTCATATTTACAATAATAAAAATAATGAGGACTTTTTATAGCGCCTAATCTTTAGAAGCTCTAAGCGCTTTACATCTTAAATGATATGACTACCAAAAAATACAACAACACCATGAAGTTAAAAAACATAAAAAAATGCTGAAAATATTTAAGATAGGAAACATTATTAGGTCTAAGTTTGTTCTTGCAGTTGAAAAAGATGAGTTTTAAGAGCCCTCTTGAAAGGGATTACTGTATCACAATACAAGAAAAACAAACAATTTACCAAGAATTAATACAAATTTAACAGTAACATTATAGAACTATGACATTATATACATGCTGATGCCCAAGCTGAAAATGGTATATACATGTAGAACTCTGAAATCTGACATAATTTGCACTTGATCAATTTGAGGATACTTTTAATATAAAACACTTTACTACTGATGCATGGTAAATAAAATAAAACAACACAAAAAATATTCTTAGACTGCACACATTAACAAAATGCACTGTTACATGTAGTACATTCTTAACAATCATGAACAAATAATAGCCATCTGCCTTTTCATTCTTTAAATTAATAATTCATTCTGACAGCCATAGCAAGAACATACACTTATTTTTTTCAGGAAAAAGAAAAACTGTTGCTAATACCTATTCATCTTCTACAAATTAACACAATGCGGCTTATTCGCAAGGTTTGAAATATGCCCACAGGTCCCTACCCCAGTAACTCTATTTTGATTATTTTAATCTGATCAGTATGTTCAGCCACTGATAGCATATTAATGCAAAGAAGACATTCCTGATTTATTCCCTATATATGATTTGTGTACTTCACTAATTATTTACTAACCAGATTACACAGAGTTTCTCAGTTGCTTCAAATCATGTCTACTTGCATTGGTTTCACTGTCACATTTAATTCTGATTGGACGATGTTGTTTTTTCAATTCCAGAAAGAAAACAACCACTAATCAGAACTAACTGTGGCATATTCACAATGTGACACACCAACCCTATCTACATCTTGGCATTTGAAGCAGATACCTCTTTGCTTTGGGTCTGATAGTTTCAATGAATGTGACTGCAAGCCAACATATCCAATCAAAATTAAGTTGTTCAAATTGGAACTCTTCCTACCTGATTGAAACAAGGGAAGCACACTAATTTAAGTACAGATATGAAATAAAATGTTTTAAAAACCTTCATGCAGTGCAAAACAAAGGGTGTGTTGACAAAGATGCGCCTTATAAATTATCAAATGTACCCAATTATGCCCAAGTTATTGAAGGAGTTAATGTCTATTTCAAAGTCATAAATAGATGTATTCATATGTCAAAATTGACCACTGAGTTTTTTCACTACTGAACATGTTTTTGTTTATATTTTAATGAGGCATGCAAACTGATTGAAACATTAGAACTAAAGATTACAAAAGTGTCCCCTAACATAGAGTTTTATTCATTTGGAACCTGTGAATTGTTACAACTCTATGGTCAAAAACAAAATATACCAAAAAAGAGCAAACCCCAACAAGTTTAGTAAAATTCAACAAATAATTTCTTTGTTGTAGCCAGTTTTTGAATCCATGCAAACAATTCTTCATTAGATGTGCTCATTCAAATGTTTTGGACAAAGAAAGTTATTCAAAATCTTATTTAGAGTCTTAACTCTTGTGATTCTACAAGGAACTACAATTAGACTTAAGCATATGTCATCATCTTCCATCTTGGGTTTTCCAACAGGACTCAAACTTAAATCTATTAGAACATTCATCCTTTATTTTGGATTTGACTCTTAAAACTGTATGTTCGTTCTCCAATTTTTTAATTTTTGTCCAGAGAATTAAATTATTTGTTAAATTTTACAATGCCTGTTGTTTTCACCTTTTCTGTGTTACTAATAATTACTGCGTAAACATGTAACATTAATCATGCTTCTGCTAAGCCTAACAAAAACCTTGATCACACCAAAGAACCTAAATCTGTATCCTAATTGGAATTAACAAAAGTGCACATATATTGTCCCTTGCAGCCCCACCCCCACCCCATCCCAGGCAGCAGGGCATAGGTTCCAATTGGAAGCATACACTTCCAATGTAAAAAATATCTTCAGTTCATTAGTAGGTTCAACCCTCTGTTCCAACAAACTACATTCCATGAAAAGATTACATACTTGCCAAATTTAAGTTTGCTGAGCTGCACTCATTGAGAAGGTTAGCCTAAAATAGAATACTGGACATTGTTGCTATTGGGCAGTGAAAAAAAAGGATTTTCAAAACTTGTAGCAACGGACTGCTTATGGAATACTGGACTTTGTTGCTATTGGGCCGTGAAAATAAAGGATATTCAAAACTTGTAGCAATTGACTGCTTCACTTCCAGAAGTTAAGCAGTACACAATGCACTGGATTCTGGACATTTTTTTCTTATAATGAAAAACAAAAACATCATTTTTGAAGCAGAGAATACTGACTTCAGTTACAGCAGACCATAATCAAGCTGACTTTCCAGAGTCTGAAAGGCCTAGTTGATCATGCTAGTTTTACATGATGATGAGCCAAACTTCAGGTAAAGCAGAGTTGCTTCCCCTGAAAAAATGGCAGCAATTTGTTTTGTTTTGTTGGTTTAGCACCATTTTTTAATACATGATAAGCAATATATGGTGGCCAGTATATCTGATGGAGCAAGAACCCTGGGAAACACCAAGAAGAACCAATGATTTATGGAAAACTACTCATAAACATTATTACATACACACAGTGGCTGAGCCCAAGACACAAACTCGTGCAAAAGTGATTTGGCAGTATTCGGAAATATCAAGTGCTTTAGACCACTCAGCCATGCAAGGCCTAGTCAGCAATTTTAATATTTATCACTGAGCACTTTAAAGAACCTACCTGGGGAATATTACTTACTATTTCAGCTTTAGGTGTGAAGCTGATAGGTGTTGTGAGATGCTGGAAAAACCAAGATGCTCTAATATTTCTAGATATTCTGTATTCTTTTTTCATCAACAGGTACACATCTTTGGCTCTCAGAACCTGCAATTACAAGGAAATATGCCAAACTTATGTCTCACAAATATATAAGTAGCTGTATCATTCTTTCACATCTTTCTGCATCATTATTTTGACATATATATATATATATATATATATATATATATATATATATATATATATATATATATATATATATATATATATATATAGTTCGGGGCCCCAAGTGGCCGAGTGGTCTAAAGCGCTGTCCATTATGGACCACTGCCATCTCACCTCTGTCTGCGTGGGTTCGACTCTAAGATTCGGCAAATGTAGTTATGTGAGAAAGCTTGCCAGTAGCTTCTCGTGGGTCGGTGGTTCTTTCCGGGGTTTGTCCGGTTTCTTCCTCCACCATTAATACTGGCCGCCATGTATAGCCTATATTGTGCTGAAAAATGGCGTTAAACCATAAAAAACAAAAAACAAACATATATATAATTCCATTTATAATTTTCATGCATATGGTTTCCCTTTGACTTCAAAGGGCATATCTCTGGTCTGAAAAAATGAATGACAATATGTTTGGGACTCACCAATGTTACAAAAGTGCTCAATAAATAGCATTTAGAAATTTGAAGGAATTTAGCTTACTTCCTAAGAGAAATCCCTTAAGCTTTATTATTGATCAAACAGTTCATCAGTTAGAAAAAAGATTTACATTTTTAGCATATATTTCTGTTTGTGAAAAACAAAGACTAAAAGAAAAAAAAATATCTGATATGCATGATGGGGTAGCTGCTTGCCATTTATATTTATCCCCATGTTTTAGAAGAGGATATTGTATCACCCTTTCTCCACTACTTGGTGAAAATTCAATAAACTTTGTAGTTTTATTTGCCTTGGTATTTAATGGAATTAAATATACCAAACATTAAGTGGCCATTAAGCAGTCCTCATTTCTCGAAATTCCAGACTTCCACAAAAATAGACATTTTTTAAACACTGCAAAAGTGACCAATTTTATTTTGATATTAGGCTACTGCATGTAAGTAACTAAATACTTGGTATATCCCAAAAAAGATTCTGTAAACTTCTGAAAAAAATATCAAATTTTATGTAAGAAATATAAAACCCTTTACAACATTTTACAAGTAATTTTTCAGTGACAGTATGTTTTAGCCATGTTCTCAAATGGTTTATTCTATTGAAGCAAAACTTTAACTTTCAATAATTAATTTCACCAAAGGATTTACATTGAAATTCCATATGCCAAATGATAAAAAAAACTTCTACCCTAATAATTTAGAGGCTTGTAAAGTATATAATATTATAGATACTGTGTAACCTCAAATAACAGCTTTATAAAATTTATGCTGACAAAGCATATCTACCTCAAGTCCACAAATGTAACTGATATTCCACAATTATCAATTCCCGCATGACTTCAAAAACAACTTTGCCTGTGCTTCATTAGTTAAAGAATCTTTTGTGTCTGTGTATGTGATTTGGATTTTTAACAATTTTCCAATCATAAATTCATAGACATAACAATTGAAACATAATCCTTACTTCAAGAAGCCAATATATGAACAGATGATAAAGTATTTACAAAAACAGATTATTCTCTATGATGCTTCATTGTTCTGTTACATGTTCGCCTAATGTAGCTGCCTATTAATTTGAAAACAATCATATTATCATTAGCCTTTTCTTGTCATGTGTTATTTACATCATATGATTGTTTGAACACTTGACTGTTATTTGTGTAAAATGATACTCGAGGGTGATTTATGTATACTGTGTTGTATTTTAAAATAGTGAGTTCGGTCCATCTTATGCCACACGTGCAAAGTGTTTTGGATGGGAAGAACTGAATGCTTTCAGTGCACCGACGATATCTGTATATAAATACCTCACCATAGGTAAATTTCTTCACATTACGACAGTTGTGTCAGTGCGCAGGTCTACTATAAGGACTTGGCTTGCACATCCTCATCTGTAGAGGTACGCACGTTTATTAATTTCTTGTACATGTGTATATAAGATACAACTATTGTACTATCACGTCTATTTTTCTATGTTTGCTATGTAGCTTTGGTTAATGCAGTATAATGCACATATTTCTATTCTTGTTTGTGACTTAGCATGGGATTTATATTAGTAATATAAAGCTAGATTTTTAAGAAATGTTTAGTACAGCAGGATTCTTATCGAGCGTGGTTAGGTTTACTTCTTAACTCATTGTTTTGTAATTATTGCCGTGTATAACATTATTACATTTTATACCCCTGTCATGTATAATACATGCTATTGGATATGTTTGCAGCTGTCTGGAAAGTGTAGTGCATTTGGATTGTCCAGAGAATTTGGAGTATCGAAGGTATCTAGGGTGAAATGAGCATCCAAATCACTTCACTATCTGTATAAATTCATTTTACTACACGAGTAAAATTCTACAATGTTTACTAGTTGAGTAAACTATATCCATATTTTTATTGTGACATCACTGTGAATCATTCACCCATTTCTTTGTCTTTTGTATAGTAATTTATTTGTATTATTCATTCTTACATTTGTGCATTCTTGTGTTAATTAATCCAATATTTTGATTATACATACATGCACATATTTATAATTAATTGCTCATTCAAGTCATTCATTATTAAACATTGTATTTATATTATCATCAAAAGTGTTCTGCTGTGAATCCGGAAATCCCACCCGGTTATGTTACTACACATGAATTATTGGCTTATTATAAATTGTCACTATGTCTGAGAAAATAAATAATCTTCCTTTCAATTTATGCCAACAGAGCTCAATGTATGGATGCTTAACTTCTGAAAGGCCCAAAAGCTGGTGGCTACCCAGAGGCGTAGCTGGGGGGTGGGGTAGATGTTCCAAGGCACCAGACTAATGGAGGTGCCAAAATGGGCTTTGAAATAGGTTGTATGTGGAAATAATGGGTTTCAGAGTTGAGAGGGGGGGTGCATAAAAATGAATCTTGTCCCCAGGCTCCAAACATTCTAGCTACGCCTCTGTGACTACCTTATGCCAATAACACTTCATTTTAGTGAATTCCAACTTTTCAATAGGGAATGCACCATGACTTCCCCCTAAACATCAAATTTCAGACATTGACTGGGAAAAGTTCGGAAAAGCTTGAATTGGATGAGAATTAAAGTTACAATTATTTTCTAGCAATTCCTGCTGATTTTAGTTTTTACTGCCAATAAATAAACAAAACAAGGTAAAGCGGTAAACCAGAAAGTCAACAAATCTTAACATGCTGTCAGCCTGCAGACGTTTATAGATGCTACATACAAAACTAAGGACGAGATGGAAACAAAAGCTGAGAAATGCATAGAAAAACAAGAGCGAATATACATCCTATAAACCATCCGAAACGTTATTTTTCTTAAATTATCAATCGACGAGGGAAAACTGTAGATAACCAAATACAAAAGAATCCCAGTGTAAAATTCCTACAGGGACTATATATAAAGAACATTGGGGCAGGGGGTATGGATGAGCCTATGCTGTCAAATGCTATTTAGAACACAACTTGACTGTAATAACATATCTCATTACTGTCACGGGACACTTCAGTTCAATCAACTCATTTAGCTGTCCCTTTATTTCCTACTTTACTGACAATAAATGATTACTGCTACATTTTATACCTTTGCATCTCTTTCCGACATTATCTCGTCGTGAAATATTGTATGTTTTGGAAATTTATGATAACATCTTGGAGTTTGTATCCAGTACGACTCTCACCTGCATCACGACTGATTCTCATGACCTACTAAAACGCCGAAATATTCCGAATGACCAGGACGCAATATTGTGGTTATTTTGTTGTCTTTTTAGCACACAAATATTTAAACTAACTGTTTTATTATATGATCTATTCAACTCAAACCTAAGTGGTTATTAATACTTAAATTATTTGCTCAAAATTTTAGTTCTATTTAAAACATATTAGCTTGGTGAAAAGCGCTCTTTTTTTAGTTTGTTTCTATCTACGGCACATATCATTTTCGGAATGGTTTGGTTTTCCACCTCGAGGGGGGTATTATTTGATGTGGATTTTTTATTGCATCAACGGAATCGGTGTTTACCAGATAAGCATATAGAAATCTCGTATTTAAATACACGAAACAGTCATCCTGATTGTTTATATTGGTATTTTTTTTTTTTGTTTAACGACAATTAGAAAAGATAAATTGGTTAAAATAATTGATATAAAATAGGGAACGCAGGAATCGTGATTATGATATGCATTATAAACTTCTTCAACAACACAATTTGAATGCTTTCTGAAGTCCATAACTAGGCAGAGTATGCCGGTTACTTCTACTACTAACCATGCGAAAAGCCCAACCACTGCATAAGATTTTACCGAGCTGGATAGTGATTACTAAAAATGTATACAGAAGTCTTTTACTTATTCAATTAAGTACATTAAACCTAACAAATACAAACACGTATTTTTTTCGCTTAAGGCAAGATACAATACAATGTAGTTTATGTTAGTAACACAAGTAGTAGAAAGGGTGAACAGGCCGAAACTATTTCAGACAAACCGAAATTATTTCATTAAAAAAACTCTGTTATGTATGACACAAAAAAAAAGAGACGTTGAAAGGTTTCGGTTTCTCAAGAAATAGGGCTGCTACAGAGACAAATCAAACTTGTAATAGTTTCAACTGAATATTTTATCAAGTCCAATACGATATCTTGATCTAGGGTCATGCAAATTTATCGTTACAAATCCATGTGGGATTGACTGTGCGTGACTAAAGAAATTTCTAAAGAGATTATAATCCATTTCTCCACTGCACCAGGTCTGGTGAATATTTTGTAGTATATGTGTGTCAACTCAACAGCAAGAATATTGCAGTTATCTCTGATCACTTTTGGTATTTGTGGATATCTCTGAGTGATATATATCAGTATATTTATGCCTACCTCTGGAAAATGCCCTAGCGGGATTCTTTTGATTGTCTAGCATCACATCATAATATACGACTAAATTGTTAATACTTCCATCAATAACATCAACGCTCGGTGCTTCCTCGATATTGGTTATAAATTCAATAATATCCTCATCAATTTCCGATTTTGCTTTCTCGTTAAAATCATTTAACACCTCCTAACATCGCTGATTGTCTACACTCGGGGCTACCAAATATAGTTTATCCCATTTCATCCATCTCGTTGTCAAATTAAGTAACAACTGTGTATTGCCACTTGGAGACGTTCTGATTATAATCATGCGAATAGAATTTGGTAGCACTACATGATGCTTAACAGGTTCTTGTGTTTTTGTTGCCAAAAAATTAATTACATTCATGTTATTATAAATAAATTATGGATCTATATTGTGTGAAATGTAGGATGCGTACACTAATAATTGACCCAACACCTACCACAACTAAAAATAACAGGGAAGCTGTCACTGGCAAATGTGAACGATGTGGTATGAAAAAAATTTGATTTGTTTTAAAAAAAAGGGAGGTGATATTGCAGCCAAGTTAGCAAAATTACCAGGAACACTATGGGCAAAATATCCAGGAGAAAAACACCTTCCAGGGTATAGTTCTTATGGTCCTGGAACCAGACTTGACATCAGACTCAATGATCAAAAACAACCCCGACCTGGCGAATATCCAATAAACGTTATTGATAAGGCATGTCATGCTCATGATGTTGCTTATAAAAACAGCAATCTGCAACAGAGACATATCGCAGATGTGAAATTGATTCATGCATTGAATTCTATCACTGATAAATTCTTCAAAGAAAAATCAGCTTTATGGTTGATAAAATTGGCGATGAAAAGTAAATTAATGCTGGGTGCTGGTAATTAATAACAACATGGATTCTATTTATTAATCCCCAAGAGGATACTGAAGGGGTAAATCGGCAATCGGTAAACTCGCTAAAGCTGCAAAAGTGAAAAATACCACAGCGTTGGATTGGTTATCCAAACAGGCGATATGGTAGATTTAACTACCACCGCCTAAACAAATTAACTTCTCGCATTCTGATGTCAGCATCCCTAATGAGGTTCATCAGGCTGATACTGCATGATACTGTTTACAAATACGCGCTAACTGTAGTTGATGTTGCGAGTAGATACAAAGAAGCAGAGCCGCTAAAGAGAAAGTCATCAACTGAAGTAGCCTCTGCGTTTGAAAGGATTTATCAACGAGGTCTTGGACCACAAGGTGGTCTACAGTGGCCAAATCTATTGCAGGTTGATCCTGGTAGGGAATTTCAGGGTGCAGTGTTATCAACAATGTAGCATCATAATGTCACCATCAGACGAGGACAAGCTGCACTACATCGCGATGAGGCAATTGTTGAACGATTTAATCAGACACTTGCTGAGCGGTTATTTCAATACGCGAAGGAGTTTATTCAGGATAAACGATCTCGTGAATGGGTCAAGAGGTTACCGGCTTTCATTACTGCGCTAAATAATGAAATTACTCGAACAATTAATATGAAACCTATTAACGCGATTAAAAAAAGGTATATAACTATACACAAAATGATTTTCAAAACAGCGAATACTCGGTAATGTCACTGAGATATTTATATGATCCAGGAGAGCTTGAAGGTGGTAAAAAAAAAACTACTGATCCTATTTGGAGTGTCACTGCACATAAAATATCTAGCATAACAAGATCTACGGGTAGACCAGCAATCTATAGATTAGATTCAACTGCTCCTCAGTGGGGATTTGCGCGTGAACAATTACAAGTGATACCCGAGGATACTCAATTACCACCACGTGGTCTTAACTAGCACCTCTGCGTCTTAAGACACTTAAGACAGGTCAACATCACATTATCTCTGGTATGACCAACACTGCTATTTTTTCTGTCTGCGGTAAATTGGCGAGGAAGGATCTTTATCCGACCAACACAAACGCATTATACAATTACAACTCACGCAGAGATTATTCTGTTGTTGTTTCAGTGTAATTATAAACTATCAATGTCAACTTTTCTGTTATTTTTTTTGTCCTGTTGTTTATAACCAGAAAGTTTTTTCTGATTATGTCATCGCTGACAATATCACTGATTCTGGTGTCATTAGTATCTAAAACAATTCTTCGAAGTTGATTTATTCTTCATACTCTGGATACTGCTAAGTAAACTAGATTTGACCACTCGATGCGATCATCTATGATCCAAACAATCGTATCGGATATAGTCAATCCTTGCGAAGAATGTATCGTCACTGCGTATCCTAGCTTCCATGGGGATTTATCTGCATGCAATGCATCTTCGACAACACTGATATCAACCAAGACAATAACATTTAACACGAGAACTTGTTTTTCACTTTGTCCAGGAATATCAATTTCGATATTCTGTCTTCGTGAATTCGTGGGCCTATAACACAGCGGCACTGGAAGTGTTGCAGATTTTCTTTATGCGTGTTAAATAACCTCATCTGAAGTGAGTCTCTGACTATCTTTCTACTTGCCACAATCAAATCGTTTGGTCTCCATGCTTCCCAAAAATCATTTAATGGGGTTTCTGAAATTATTTAACGTGCTATTTCACACTGGATTCTATCTGGTTGTAATCTGATTAGTTTATTAAACTCACATAATTGTTTATCAAGTGATCTATGATCAGTACTAATTTCTTCATAATAGTCTACAAAATTCTTCAACGAATTATGTGGAGACAAACCGACAAATGGTGGTGGTTGACCATGATTGCCACACATTATCACAGTTGTATTCGCTTGCAATAGCCAATTGAGAAATATTTAATAATAATAATAATAATAATAATAATAATAATGAGGACTTTGTATAGAGCCTAATCTTTCGAAGCTCTAAGCACTTTACACCATAAATAATGATATGACTACACTACAGAACAACAAATGACAAAAACAATGAAAAATGTGAACGAACATTTGTAATACATCTAACAACACTGTGCATATCTCATCCCAAATAATAATTTCAGCAATATATTTTTCACACATTGGATCAGGAGTCCATTTGTCACCTTGCCATCGAAAGAAACTGTGATAAGTGCAAGCATTAAACCCCCGCTGTTTCATCTCTCTTGCAAGTCTGTGTGTAGGTGTTAGCACGATCGTGTTTGATTTCCCTCGAAATAATTCGATCACACGAGTCGTCTTCCCTGACCCACCACAGCCATTTAGATCACTGGTTTTATATCTACATATTGGATCGGATATCGAAGGTGCATTAGATAGTTCTGATATTTGATTATTTTTCAAGTAATTGTTTTCAATTGTAACATCTACTGATTTAGAATAATCACGCATTATTTCCTTTTTAATTCTCCATGATCCCTAACACTCGTCGGAATTTGTAATTTTAGCTACTGTTTCTCGATGTTTTACATCTATGTAAAATGAATCAGTGGCGACTCTAACCACAGTGTCAGGAAATCTATTTATCATCGAAAGTAAATTGAAAAAGTATAAGCCAGCATAGACGCCCTTAGGTATGTATACTGAGGATTATCTCCATCGTTGTAAGTAACAACTGTACTAATTTTGTTCCATTCGACAAGAAGGCATCTTCACGATTGACATATATACCTCTGGATGTTGTATCTGCGATTATAAAATCCTATTCGGCATCATCTATAATTAATCATGAATAATGTTGCTTGTGGTCATATTTTCCATCTTGTGTGAATTTACCAATTATTCTTCTACCGAGATCTTTTGCGTGTTTATTTCTAACTTCAAATATCTCCTTGGACCATTTCACAATATATTTTTTTGTCGAGTAAAGGAAATAATTTTTTTGTTTTTGCTGATTATACTATCTAGACTATCAGGTTGTGGTAACCAGACTTCAGTCTGCGCGTGATATGATATAATTGCTTCACTGACAATCAGCGATATCAGTATTTTAGAATCAATTGTATACCATAAAAACACTATTGGGATTCAGAGATATGTCTACAAAACCAAACATAACAGCACGGATGATGTCTTTTAGCGGTCTCGAATCTGGTTAGATCAAAATCGGGTAGCGGCCCATTAATTACAACACGGGTCATTTCGTGTGTAGGATGTCCAAATCTTTTAAAATACTCAGAGCATTCTCCATACCCGAGAAAACTCCCTGGATAACACGCAACCATATCAACAGAAATAACACTTTCGGAGTCATATTTGGTATTCCATAATCCACCATGGCCATAATCAACACAACTGTCTTGGATATCTGAGAGAAATTCAGCTCTTGTTGGTTTCCATAGACTTCTCTTTCTCGCGAAATGAGCTGCAACTGTCAGAATTGTAAAACAGTTTCTTAGTAATTGTTCGTCGTGTTCCATTGAAAAATCACGAGCTAGTTTTCTTATCTCATCATGTATGGATTCAGTACGGTATATTTCGCCGTTGGACCTTACAAATTGATCGAATTTACACTCTTCGTTTTCAAAACTCTGAAATAACCACACTGACACAGGATCATTTTTAGTTAACTCGTAAATAAAATAAAATAATTTCTTTCCCGTTGAGAACTCCACGGGTACATATTTTATGGTTCTATCCCACGGAAATATTGTTACTGCGGAGGTCCACGCGTGTGCATTATAGTCAATAATTTTAATTGGAGATCCTCTCGATTTATATTTTGATTCATATAATACTTCTTCTGTTACCGTCGTTACGGTTATTGGAAATTTTAGTATCCTTTCTAATTCGGCTACATTTTGAATTGTAGCACCGCTCTCCCTAACTGCTAAACCCCATTTGTTTATTTTTTTACGTCTTAGATCTGTAAATTTGTTTCCACGCAACACATTTATAAAATGCTCTATTATTCGTTCAGCTACACAATTCAATGACGAATGTTTCATTGTTTTTAATTTCTCAATACTCCGCTTGCCATTTATCGGATAGATCCCATTAGCAACCGCAGTCATGGGATAAGCTTTTTCGTAATACGGTTTGTCAATCCCAGTCAACATTTCTTGTTTGGCATCCTGACTCACAGTGACAGTTCTCTTATCTTTCAGGATGGGTTCAAATTTGTCGCGTATAATCCAATTTCCCGTTTCTGAGCGAATAATGAATTTCACTCTAAAAAAAAATATTTTTTTCTGTTAAATATTCGAGATTATCACTGCTGCTCTTTCGTCGTTCATGGTAGCATCAACGCCACCATCGATTCAAAATTTTGACCAACAGTAAGATGCACCATCACACTTAAATTCATTAAATGCATCATGGATTTTATATATCATACTTCTGTCACTTATTAAACCCTTATCGGGTATGGATTTTCTATCGAGATTAAATTTAGCATTTTTCCAGGGTTTTATTTTTGTTAATCTCTTGAACTCCTCCATGCTATAATTAAAACAAGTATTTAAATAAAGAATTATATATATATATATATATATATATATATATAATGAATAATTGTAAATGGCTTATGATAGGATCAGTAACCGTTTGTAGCAAATCATGCAGAAATGAATTCTGCGGATATCATTCACAAAGCAAACGGCGTGGAAGCTTAGGTCTGTTGCCCTGCATACGATGTGGGGTGGGTGTGAGAGGAAAATTGCAGTTGTGTCTCAATTGTAGTGACAAGCGATACAGAGAGCTTAAGTGCTATTATGACAAGCAAATTAAAAACTCCATTAAAAACCCTGACTCTGTCAGCGACCCTGACTCCATCCCTAAGAAAATCATAAGAACACCTCAGGACTACATTACTAGATTCCCATGAATAACTAAACCAAATAACTAATTAGACAAATAGTATATAATATACAAATGAACCAAGAATTTCAACCACATCCTACGATAATCGATTATGAAGCATCTTGTGATGGTGTTGTCAGACACCGCAGACTGAAGAAACCAGTCGATTTTATTGACAATCATGGATACCTTAGATTTAGTGCTGGAAGGGAAAAATATTATTGTCATAGATTTGCGTTCGAATGTTACAACGAATTGTTCAAAGATGGTCTTGTAATTGACCATATTGATGGATGTCCAAAAAATAACAAATTATAAAATCTACGAGCTATCACACAACGTGAAAATACCAAACGCAGCAGAACCGGTACTTCTAAAACAGTTGGAAAAAACCCGTAAAATCACTCCATATAGAAAATAATGAAGACAAAATATTTCAATCAATGAGTGAAGCCGGTAAATATTTTGATATTTGCATACCCTTGGTTCAATGCATTGCAGAAAATATTACTAAATCAGCACTTTCAAAACGAACTGGAAATAGAATTCAATTCGTATATATCTGAATTTCATTTTGTACTATATGTAACACCAAGGGGAATAACTCATATAGGCTTGTATATTAGTTTCTGAAACAGAGATAACTCCTTTGTTGATGTTACAGAAATACTTCGTATCTCATAGGAATAGTCAAATATTCGTTCTGTCAGAAAACGAATCAAATAAATAGGTGTTTACAAATATGATATACTTTATTTTGATACCTTTTTCAGGTATTTGGACTTGTTTAGATGATGTCAATAATCACAATTAAGTATATGGGAGAGTAAAAATCACACCACTGCTATTGATTTTAGTGTACAGTCGGTTTATATACATTACTACCTATTATATATGTTGGGGCTTTCAGCCATTCAAATTTCAACTGAAAAACCACTGCGTCACACCATCGTGCGGTGTGTAATGTCTTTTGCATTCCACTCCAAATGATTTTGTAACGCAGAGTCGTTTTGTTGAATGTAGATAATAGCCCCTTTGTTGTGCTGTATTGTCCTGTGCTGTCCTATTGTTGTGTGGTATTATCTCGTGCTGTCCATATATATATAATCCATTGTTGTATTGTCCATATCATATAATCCATTGTTGTATTGTCCTTTATACAAAAACACGGGGGTCAATTTGAACTCGTTTTCGTATTTGATATATATATATATATATATCCATTGTTGTGACATCATACACCAAGCATACCTTCTGGGGTTCTAAACCGTTATTTGACGGGTTAGATCCTCGCACGGAGACTGTGCTTCATAATGCCCTTGGGTCTGTTCAGATGTGAATATCACCCGAGAGGCCCACACGGGATTGTGTTGTATTATATATGTGATCTCTGGACTATTAACATATGAAGGTGTTTTAGGGGTTTCTCATGGGGTCCTTCATGTACCCGAACTTGCTATACCACACGGGTTGTATTGTCGTATATAATCAATATATATATATATATATATATATATATATATATATATATATATATATATATAATATAATGAATTTCGAAAATATGAATAACTTAATAAATGAGATTTCAAATGCAAAAAATCAAAAAATACATTTGTCGGATAAACTAGATTGTAATCAGATTCTCTCTGATTTTCAAGATCTCGATGATAGCACTCAGAATAATAAATACGTCTTGCCAAGCCAGTATTCCCTGCTTAAAAGGATTTAGCATGCGGTAAACAAATCATTGATATATTGTAGCAATATGAACAAATTTATTCTACTATTTACAGCAGTCAAAAAGTCAGATCTGATCTCGGCCAACAATACCAGGTCAGACGCACAATAAACTCAAGAATTAAAACGATTAAAGATATCATCAAGCAAAATAATACACTAAATGAAAATCACTTTCCTCTCTCGACTGCTCCAACATTTTATCCAAACACAAACTAATACAAACCCAACACTACTCTGTTGTATTATATGTACACTATATACAATGTTTTGCAGGTATGTGGATTACTCACATGGAACGAATTTGTATTGGTTGAAATTCTTTAGATCACCGAGACAAAGTCTCTATGGACAGATAATTATTTATTTTTTTTGTCATGGAGACTTTGTCTCAGTGATTTATCACTGACACAGAAGTAATGTCATTGAAATTCAAAGAGAATTTTTGGGAGGGTGGGTGAAAATCCATGGATTTTTCACTTACAATTTAGATCATATACTATATATTTATAATGATTGGGGAGTCTTTAACAACTAGATTAGCTCGCAAGCGATTGGTCGCAATAAAGAGATTTATTCCCGTACGGGACTCTGTCAGACAGAAATTACAAGCGAGACAATTTCAAACTGATTTGTAACAACCACTGAACAATTATTTAAACCAGTAACCACAGCAACTGAGAGTTGTTACTGATACTGAGAAAGGTGTTACTGCTACTGAAAAAGTTATATTACCAGTACTTGAAAAAATAGCAAAGAAATCCAAGCAAACAAAAAAATCTTTAAAAACACTTCCTGATGATATAGTAACTGCTATACAATTTAAACAAGAACAAGAACAAGAAGGTGATATTGAACAAGAACAAGAAGGTGATATTGAACAACATCAGGAGGGTGATATTGAACAAGAACAAGAAGGTGATATTGAACAACAACAGGAGGGTGATACTACTGAGCGAGTCTCTTTCAACGATAAATTAGATCAAATAAAAAATATGAGATGTGATAATATGACCGAGATGGCTAGATTTTTTTATTAATAGTTTCCATCATAGAAGAAATTATATCTGTCCCGATTATACCACCATGAATAACCAATCGTGGAGAAATGGATTATATCGTGTATTTACAAAAATACCTAAGGTATCACTTAAAGATGATGATACATATAATGATCTTATGAAAGAAATAAAAGGGATTGAATCATCACCAACAGAGCAATCAGATCCTGGATTTCTCAGAATACCAGAACAATCAAAACTTCTGGATATAGGAAAATCCTCCTTGAAGGGTACAACTAAAAAATTGGCAAGTGGATATCCAAGCGGAGCTTCAGGTAGTGATCTTGTTCGTTGCCCTAATAATATTCTCGGGGATATATCTCGTAGGAGGGAAACGAGCTGGAAATAACTCACCGGAAATAACTAATGAGACAGCTCATATCTGCAGACAACTATTTGAGGGTGGTATCATGTATGAGAGTTTATTGATGAGCTAGTGGACGGTTACCACAGTGACTAATCACCACATTAGATAAATAGCATTTAAATAAGATGATCATACACTACAGCCACAATAAACCAACCATCACTTATGTAGTAAATTCACAATTGCCTGTTTAGAGGGCTTATTATGGAGATGGTCTCGGCAATGTCATTGAAGGGTTATTTACAAGAATGGCTCAAAAAAAAAGCACCAATCGCAAAACAATTATCGTTGAAAGCTATTGATATTATTCGTGTTAAGAGTATTAGTGATGTTGCCTGGAAAGCATTTTCCGCTGCCAAAGAAAAACTATTAGCTTTAGTTCGAAGACGCAAGAACCCGTTATCGGTGATAAAATCACCATCAGTGGGGAAACTACCATCTACGGAGATTATGCCCACGAGTGTTAGTAAAATAATAAACAACGCAGTGGATCAAAAAATAGTACCACTAAACGACACTCAGGCAAATCTTACTGCAAATATGATAGCGGGAAGTGGAATGACAAAGTCATCGAGATCGCAATTTAGATCAAGAAATATATAATAAAATGTTCAAATCATCACCTGATACAGCGTTTGACATGGACGCCCCAGTGTGCAAGGATGATTCTGTACGCGATTATCACTATTATTCCTATAATGCAATACAACCAAATAGCCGATCAAGAATCGAACTTCAGGTCCAAGATACCAGCAAATGTTTTCTACCCGCTGCAGCATTTATCGAAGTAGAAGGAGAAATTGTAATAAATAATCTAGCTGCTAATGATCCACCATATGACCTAAATGTCTGAGTTGACTTTGTCAATAATGGTATCATGGCGCTATTCGAAAGTGCCAGTTATATGATTGATAACAGAAAGATTGAATCTGTAGAACATGATGTTGATGTTGCCACAACAATAATGAGGTTAGCAAGATACTCCGATGATTTACAAGATCAGCAGGTCCATCTATGATGTTCTCTAAGGATATTACTGATCACGCTGATCATATTCAGTATGTTAAATTACTGACACCACAAGATACTGCTGATGCTGCACAACCAGTCGACGTTGAACATCAAGTTAGACCAGCTGCTGCCTTTGATGTTATAAACGGCATTAATACTGATTACAACCTAGGGTTTGCAACACTCGTAACAATGTTGCAAGGACTCGTAGATTATTTTCATGTGCGATTCCACTATCTCCTATATTTGGATTTTGCAGAAATGTTAGAAAAGTTATCTATGGAGCGAAACATACAGTAGTACTCGTGCAAAAAGGTACTGATAATCATGCAATCTGGCATGGTGCTGCTGCTCCTGGTGCTGTAGGTCCAGTCGCTCCTTATAAAGTAAATATATCAAAGCTATCACTGTGGATGCCACTAATGACCCCATAAAATCACCGCAGAGGAAAAATTACCATCATTTATGGATCATGGAGGAAAATCATAGCTAACAATAACGACGGATATTAAGGAGCAGGATGTTAATGGTGTATTCACGTGGCACATGGAATCAAAACAAGGTGTTACTGCACCCCGACACATATTTATTGCGTTACAGGATAAGGCGCGATTAAATAACCAAACACGCAGCCATATGATATTTGATTAAATGGGTGTTAATGAAGTCTCGCTGAGGATAAATGGCCAACAAGAACCATCCGAGGATATTTTACTTAATTACGATCAAAACCAAATAGCACGCGTGTATGATCGTTTCCTGACATTTTTGGGACGTGATAATAATGTAGATACTGGTCTGCAAATATCACAATTGGAGTTTAGAAATCGATATCCGATTTATTACTTTTCGTTGGAACATCTTGATTTAACAAGACAGACCATCGTTGACATACATTTCCGAGCTCGTGTAAACCCTCCTGGTGGTACTAATTACAGAGCAGTTGCTGTTATACTCAGTGATAAATCAATGCTACTCGAAGATGTTGGTGGACGGATGAGAGCAGTTGATGCGCCAGTGGAAAATATGTAAATATGTAGACAATTAGATCAATCTGTTATTAAATAAAATGTCATATAGTCATGTTAGCGTCACCCTGTCGCCTAGTCAGATTTAAAATTTGCAATCGGATTCAGCTAAAAAAAATGTGGAACTACGATATCGTTAAAAAACAATCAGATGTCTGGTGGTCAGAATAAACTATCACTGACAGCTCGTCAGATTAAGCATTTTAATGATGCTATCAAGGATAAAAAAAGGTGTTCAGGTCACTCTCTCTGAGGCTGCGATCAAAGACATGATAAAATCACGTGGTAGATTTCCACTTCTCGCTGCGTTACCAGCGCTAATTGCAGCCGCGGCCCCCACGGTGGTGAAAGCTGCTGTGTTTGGAGCTGTTGGTATCGCGGCAGGGATGGCACTAAAGAAAGCAACTGGGCGGGGGTATAAAAAAAGGGAAAGCGTCTAAGACTACCAGGAACTCCTCATTCATGGTACAGCGGAAACGGCCTGAGAATACCAGGGACAATTTAATAACTCGAGATCCTATGGTTCCCATGTCAAATTTTGATTTACTTGATGTTGCTAAAAAAAACTATCGATAAAAAACTTTAGAGGTGTTTTTATGAGAGATCAATTACCACAGCAACCAAACAACACTGAAACCGGTATCATTAATCTTGATAACAGCACCGGACCTGGAACTCACTGAGTTGCGATTGATCCGCGTGCAATTCTTTATTTTAATTTATATGGGTTAGCACCGCCTAAAGAGTTTATGCATTATATACACCACTTAAACACCCCTCGTTGGTACTCCATACTGTTTGTTGTTGGCTTGACTTCACTTACGAAGATTAAGAAGGAAGATTTCTATGTCTATTGCACTTGCGCTGGTGGCTGACGAGCCCAATACGTGGCAGGCACATCCGTCCACATCCGTCCACAGAGGCTGCAGGGGAATGTCTGGGTTTTGGTGGGTGCTGACAATGGTTCCCAGTTTTTTCTTTGCCATCGTTTTTCCTCCAAGATGGCCCATCTGTTTTGTTCAAAAGTGTCAGCGGCCTGGTGAACTGTACGTCGCCAGCTTGCACGGTCAGCAGCTTGTGATGCCCATTTGCGGTGATCGATGCCACAGGTGGTGAAGGTCTTTTTTAAGGAGTCTTTATATCTCGTTCGAGGTGCCCCTCTATCACGGTGGCCAGTTGATAGTTCACCATACAGTGCGATCTTTGGCAGGCGATGATCCTCCATCCTGGACACGTGCCCTGCCCAGCGAAGCTGTATCTTCATGAGTGTGGCCTCAATGCTAGTGATCCCCGCTTGTTTGAGGACTTCAGTGTTGGTAACGAAGTCACTCCAGTGGATGTTGAGGATAGTGTGGAGGCAGCGCTGATGGAAGCGTTCAAGGAGACGGAGGTGACGGCTGTAGGTGACCCAGGATTCGACTCCATTTTGGAGGATGGTCAGTACGACAGCCCTGTAGACGTTGATCTTTGTAACTCTCTTGAGATTGGAATTGTGCCAGACACGTTTGTAGAGTCTGCCGAAGGCGCTATTTGCCTTGGCTAATCTGTTGTCTATTTCTTTGTCGATCTTCGCATCAGAGGATATCACACAGCCCAGGTAGGTGAACTGGTGGACTATGTTTAGCTCTGTCTGGTCAATGAAGATGCTTGGTGGATGGTACTCTTCCTTGGGGGCAGGCTGGTGAAGTACCTCGGTTTTCATTAGGCTTACCTCGAGGCCAAAGAGTTGGCAAAACAAGATGTTACGCGCTGTAAGGCAGCTTCCGTGTGGGCAACAAGGGCGGCATCGTCTGCAAATAGAAGTTCTCTAATCAGTTTTTCTAATGTTTTGGTGTGGGCCTGAAGTCGCCTTAAGTTGAAGAGGTTGCCATCAGTACGGAATCTAATATAGATGCCATCTTCGTCATCAAGGTCTTCTGTAGCTTTTCGGAGTATCGTGCTGAAGAAGATTGAAAACAGTGTGGGAGCTAAAACGCAGGCCTGTTTCACGCCATTTGAAATGGGAAAGGTTTGTGACAAATCGTTACTGTTTTTAACCTGACCAATCTGGTCTTCATGTAGTTGGATGACCATGGTAAGGAATTTGGGAGGACAGCCGAGTTTTTCAAGGATTTTCCACTGTCCAGTTCTGCTCACCGTGTCAAATGCCTTCGTTAGGTCCACAAAAGTGATCTACATTCCTTTGTTTTGTTCTCTGCATTTTTCCTGGATCTGTCTCAGGACGAACACCATGTCAGTTGTGCCCCTATTGGCTCTGAAGCCACACTGACTCTCTGGAACATGATCTTCTGCAATGGTAGGCACTAGTCTGTTTAGCAACACTCTAGCAAGGATTTTGCCTGCAATGGAGAGCAGAGTTATCCCACGGTAGTTTGAGCAGTAAGACTTTTCCCCCTTGTTTTTGTACAAGGTGATGATGACTGCATCTCGAAGGTCTTGTGGAAGTTTCCCTCACTCCCAGCAGCAAACTCCACACTACCAACACAGAAAATGACCGACCCACCAATATGCAGCCTAGAAGTATTAAATGTACTCGACGCTATTTCATCATCAACTAAACCACCTCATAAAACCTTACACGAATATACGAGTAATCGCTTTTTAGACAGATCTTAGAATGCAATGATTGATATTTGGGGAAGATCTCTATCAAGCCTGAAAAAGCCACCACGGAAATATCTGCAACCAAGGATGTGAAAAAAATAATCGAAGATGAAATTGTTACGTATATTTAATATAAGTCAGTTATATTTATTTTTATTGTCTGTCTGTTAGATTTAAATTTGGCATTTTAAGTTTGAAGATTCGTTCATTGAAGGGGGGTGTCCTGTACTACAGAATAAACACCAGGTGTTGACCTCATTTTTGACCTAGTTTCAGAGTTGTAAACAAGCTTTTAAAATGATTGGTTGGTTCCAAGGACAATATGGAGTAAAGTTTAAACATCTTTCTAATTTTAGTTGGGTCAAATGATATTTACGTTATTTCTTAAACGTAGGTTTGTTCTGATAGTTTCTAGAAGATCACGTGACCCCTTGGTTACGTAAAAAACATATATAAATTATGTTTTGGAGCAAGCTATTCAGTTGAAGAATTGGGCTTTTAGAATATTAAGTTGTGTCTTCTTTTTGAGTTATTTTTAATTACCGTGTACTGGAAATTGTGTCAATTCGTTTGGAGCAAGAGGAATTATTTTGTTAGTTATCTCTAAAAGAATATGTGCTCATATATTTTCATTAACAAGAACTGATTTCATCAAGTGACATCGTCTTCCATATTTGATACATCGTTGGAATTCGAACTTAAAATTATTTGGACATTTTATTTTCAGGACTTTTGTAATTTCTCTAGTAGATAATATTTGGATTATTTTTGGATTAATTTTGGAATTGATTCTTAAAACCGTAAGTTTGTTTTTCTTTTCTGAAAAATATTTGTACTCAATAAATTGTTTATTAAGTTTTACAAGCTTGTTATTTTCACTCTTTCTATGCTACTGTTTATTCCAGCATAAGCACGTAACATAAAAATTGGTGAGCTCGTCCGAACTTGAGATAAATTGGAATTTGGCTAGAATTTTTTTCAGAAAACTTTTTTTAAATTTGAATACCCCTAGTCTTTTTAATTTTTTAAATCTTTAGTGAGATTGACAGGCTTGTATTAAAATGACATCTAAAGTAGAAATATTTCTTTCTAATCCTACTCAGGAGCAATTAGATCTTTTCAAAAAGATGAGTTGATTCAACTTGCCAGAAAATATTATCTTTCTGAAGTCAAGGCTTCTATAACGAAACAAGATATCAAAAAGATTTTGGTCCAATATTTGGTAGAAAAGAATGTTTTGGAAAAAAAGTGCTTTGATTTCGGTCAGTAAGTCTGCATCAGACTCTGACATTAAACTAAAGGATATAGAATTAAAATTCAAGATAGAATTAGAGTTGAAGAAGCTGGAATTTCAGGAAAGGGAGAGCGAGAGACAGGAAAGAGAGAAAGAAAGACAATTACAATATGAAAAAGAGGAGAGAGAGAGACAGGAAAAGGAGAAAGAAAGACCATTACAATCTGAAAAAGAGGAGATAGAGAGACTGGAAATGGAGAATGAACGACAATTACAATATGACAAAGAGGAGAAAGAAAGACAATTAAAATATGACAATGAGAAGGAAAAAAGGGAATATCGATATAGAATGAAAGAATTAGAGCTAGCAAGTGAAAAACACCTTCATACTTCAAATCCAAATTTAAGTTTTGATCTAGCAATGAATATTAGATTAGTGCCCCCTTTCAGAGAAAAGGAAGTAGACAAATACTTCATTCATTTTGAAAAAGTTGCAGAAAATTTAAAGTGGCCAAGGGAGCATTGGACTCAGTTATTGCAATGTGTACTCACTGGTAAGACTAGTGAGATTTACACTTCACTGTCTGTTCACCAAAGTGGTGACTATGATGTGGGTAAAGAATGCATTCTAAGGGGTTATAGTTAGTCCCTGAAGCTTATCGACAAAACTTCAGAAATTACAGAAACAAGCTGGACAAGCTCATGTCGAATTTGCGAGAGAAAAAGAGCAGTTGTTTGATAGATGGTGCTTAGCCAAGAAAGTCGAACAAGATTATCAAAATCTCAAGCAAATGATATTAATTGAAGAGTTCAAAAACTGTGTCCATAGTGACGTTAAAACTTATCTCGATGAGCATAGGATTAAAACCTTGGAGAATGCTGCTCGAGCTGCTGACGAATATTCTTTGACACATAAAGTTAATTTTGTTAATAAGACTTCTACTCAACAGTCTTCTGGCAGAAAAGTATTTTAGCCTAATACAAGCCCGTCTAAAACTCAAACTAGCACAACTTTAAAAAAAATCAAACTTCAGAGAAGCTTGATTCTAGATCCTTGTCTCTTCCGACTTGTACCTATTGCAAGAGGAAATGACACGTTATTTCTGATTGCTACAAATTGAAAAATAGGCATCAGAATCAAGACAGCCCTGTTCCAAAGGCTCTTATTTCTAAGAGGTCAAGGTCACGGTCATGTATTGAAAGCAATACAATTGTTGAGTCTAATAAATCAAGTATCAACCATTCGTATCGAAGGGTTCTATATCACTCATGGGTGATTCAGGCAATCCCACCCCTATTAAAATTGTAAGGGACGTAGGAGCTTCTCAGAGTCTTTTATTGTCAGGTACTTTGCTTTTTCTGAGAAGTCTTCTTCTAATGAAAGTGTTCTTTTTCAGGGAGTAGAGTGCGGCTTTGTTAATGTTCCTCACCATTGTGTAAATTTGTCATCAGACTTTGTGTCAGGACCTCTGACAGTCGGGACAATCTCGGTTTTACCCATTGAGGGCATTCATTTATTGCTAGGCAACGACTTAGCTGGAGACAAGGTTGTGGTTAATCCACTTGTAACTGACAAGCCTGATTTGGATCAGAAAGTTGATCCAATTGAAAAAGAATTCCCTGAGATATTTCAAGCTTGTGCCGTTACCAGAGCTATGCCAAAGAAAGCTCTTGAGAATGATGTTGATGATGTCAGCATTCCTTTAGCTGACACGTGTATAGGTCAGGTTTTTATGAGGTCACTTTTACTCCTTGTTTGGATCAATCAGAAGGTATTGAGCATAGTGATCCTCTTTTAACAACTCATTCTCTTTATTGTAATCAGGGTGATAAACGACAGTCACTTGTCGTCGAACAGGGAAAAGATCATGAGATCTCCTGTTTGTTTCAAAGGGCCATAAGTGAGACTGAAGCCTTTGAAGTTCCTGTCTGTTATTTCATTAAAAATGGAATTCTTATGAGAAAACGGAGACCTCCCGAGGTACCTGCTGGTGATGAGTATAGTAATTCCAAAACCTTACAGACAGGAAATACTTAATCTGTCCCATGAAACTCCTTTGGCTGGTCATTTAGGGATTAATAAAACTTATCACAAGATCTAGAAACACTTGAAAAACAAAAATTCCTCATGAGAAAACCAACAACGTGGTATATACGATCCAACACGGATCATTTACGTGGACACCACAAAATAACACATTAAATATAACCGCGGACGTCAAGGGTATTTATCGATTAACACTAGTGTCACCGACTCAATATTTCATCGACAAGTTCAACTGGGGTCAATAATATGATATCAACGATCATTGACAAAGGAACAACTGAACGATTCACAATAACATCCACCGATAATAATTTGTCTAGGACACCAATAACATGGTATGTGGAATCTGTAGCTTATTTGGGTAAACAACTTAATTGAAATCTGTTGCAATAAATAAAATGTCATCAATGGCAACATCACAACAGTATCGCTATGATCAGGTTTGAGAGTTTCAAACTAAACTCAAAACACTCACAAAGATTAAAAAATATCGACGAAGAATTACAGTCGTTGATGTTACCGTGTACTCTGTATCAGGTGTAATTACCGGAGCTGGTATAATACTATCTTCGGTAACAATGATTGCCTCGATAGCTGTCCCAATTTGTATATCAGCGGCGACAACAATCGCGGGAATAATTTCAATAATAACAACAACAACAAAAATATCATCATATAGCCAGCGTAAACTACAAGACTATATAATCAAATTTCATACAGTGTTAAACGCATACTCGCAATTATACTCGATGATATCGTCCTCCCTCACTGACACAATATCCGATAGTGAGTTTTCCGCGATGGTACCTGTTTTTGATTCCGCGATGTCAAAATTAGAAAAACAACACGAATACAATGGCAACATCGCAAGAACTACTTCAACGAATAGTAGAAAATACCACCCCAGTGAAAACCAACATGATCTCAATAGCCTCAACCAATCCTGAATTCAGTGTTAATTCCACACTGCGATTCCGGTGAAGGAGATAGCGCTAGCAAAATTACGAGTATACCACAGTTGGCCAAATATTAGATCACAACCATATGGTGGTCAGCAACCAACTATTTCCCTGGTGTTTTCGAGTAATAAAAAAAAACCCAGACGGCACTCCAGACTGGAACGTTGTTTCATTACCATCTGGGTCTTACCAAATCGAACAGATCAATAATGAATTACAGCGTAGAATAAAATCCATTACGGGAAAAGAATCAAAAATCGCTATAACAGTTCATGAACCAACACTATCATCCGCGATTGAGATTAAACTCATCCGGGTATGCCGTAGACATCTATCAGAGTTCGATAAGAACTATACTTGGATGGCCTGAAATCCCACCTCGGATATCTTATCAAATACCAGAGCCTAAAAAAATCTGATTATGTCACGGATATACAATCATATAATGAAATTGTTCCATCATATCGAAATGATTTGTCTCATATAAAAAATGCAAAATTAACCGATATATTTACATTTATCAAAGACAATTACATGCAATGGGATTTAGTTTTTTTTAACAAAAAAATTGATTCATTCATCACCATTGCATTTACTCTATTCAATATCAATGATTATTTTAAAGAGATGAATCAATTACATAAAACACAACTAGAACGGCTACGACAGAGTTTCCTGATATAACAAGACCACGTAATGAGATCATAGCGCATATTAGAATATTAAATCAACTTGTATCAGACTTGGAATATATCAACAAACGAATAGTTCAAGTAATAATTAATGATAAGAACGGAGATATACAAAAATTTCTAAGCGGTTACAATATCACAGAAGCTAATTTACCCGATTTAAAATTTCCTGGGTATAACGCAAATGAACTAAAAAAAAATCTGTTAATGATTTTATTCAGGAAAACTTTTATCTGATACTCACCGCATGGAAGAAAATAACACAACCACAAACAACTATCCTCAAACATAATAATGGTCCAGATGGTGGTGGACGGCATATTGCCCCTGCTAATGTGAATATATCCTCGGTGGTTGCAATAAATCTAGTGTGTGATGCCATCGACGGAAGTTATCAAATAAATCTAGAAAGATTAAATCAAGCCCAACAAAGATATATATTATATTCGTTTGCACCAACGGCTCCTCCAGGATTTCTAATAATTGAACATCCAATTAATCCGGTCTATATGCGATGTCATAATAATTCATTAACAAGAATTAATTTTAAACTAACTGATCAGTCCAATAATTTGATTGTTTACGAGGAGAGATTTTACAAATTAGTCTGTATGTGAAATCGTAAAGGATTTTACCATAACAATTTTGATTTGTCTCCGTAGCAGCCCTATTTTGTGAGAAACCGAAACCTCTCTCTCTCTCTCTCTCTCTCTCTCTCTCTCTCTCTCTCTCTCTCTCTCTCTCTCTCTCTCTCTCTCTTTTCTTTGTCATACATAACACAGTTTTGGTTGAAATCCTTTAGGATTTTAATGAAATAATTTCGGTTTGTCTTAAATAGTTTCGGTCTGTTCACCCTTCCTACTACTACACAACTGACACACTCTCTCTCTCTCTCTCTCTCTCTCTCTCTCTCTCTCTCTCTCTCTCTCTCTCTCTCTCTCTCTCTCTCTCTCTCTCTCTGAATTAATCTCCTTTTCAATATTTTATCTGTATTTATATTTTGAGACTGTTGCTTGCTGCGTTCATTGAATATATATATAAAAAACACGTGACAATATATATATATATATATATATATATATATATATATATATATATATATATATATATATATATATTGTCACGTGTTTATTTTTTCCTTTTTCATTTAAGCTTTCATACATAATACCGTTATTCTCTCTCTCTCTCTCTCTCTCTCTCTCTCTCTCTCTCTCTCTCTCTCTCTCTCTCTCTCTACACACACACACACACACACATATATATATATATATATATATATATATATATATATATATATATATATATATATATATATATATATATATATATAGTGTGTGTGTGTGTGTGTGTGTGTGTGTGTGTGTGTGTGTGTGTGTGTGTGATATACAGGTTAGATAATTTTAATTCGCATTCGTACTTGAGAGAGATTTTTTAAACCCGGGTAAACGGTAACCATGGCTTTTGCTTGTAAGCACCGACACCTATACACCCTTTCGACCATGCACACGTCACCCAAATTGATGTTTCAAAATCGGTGGTATAGATATCCGTACATAAGCAGACACACACATGTCGAAGTAGTATTTATATATACCTTGATTTATGTCTTAGAGCAGCAGGAAGTTTGAACAGACCAACTTTCTATGAGTCTTTTTTTAAAATTAAAATAAAGCTTTTTACGAAAATGAAAAATATAGGGTCTCCAACTGACCGAGAGTTTCTCTAATTCGGTTAGTTTATTTTGTTCCTGTATTTTTGACTTAGTATATTTCAACAAGTATGCACGCGAGTTTACCCGCGTGACGTTTATTTGTGAACGCCACTTTCCTGGCTGCTGTAATTAAATCATTATTATATATCAATAATATGACACAAGCAATGGAATCTTATACAGCCAGATTAGCTCGAAAGCGACTAGAGGCAATACGGAAATTTCTTCCCATCCGTGATTGTGTCAAACGAAAATTAGAAGAACGTCAAGTTGAATTTGCACATGGATCGGAACAATTATTTAAACCAGTAACAAAGGTTGCCAAAGCTAGTGAAGGTCTTCTTCCAGTAGTAAAACAAACTGAGAAAATAGCGGAGAGAACCAGACAAACAAAAAAATTTTTACGAGATCTCCCAATTGACATAGCTGCCGCACAACCCACCCCCACGCCCGTAGATGAAACAATTAAAAACATTCGTACTGAAATCGCAAACGTGAAAAAAACATCTTGCACCCAAATCAAAAGTAAGAAAATAAATATTGATCTTACTGAACAATTTAATGAAGGCGTTGTCAAAAAATATAAAAGTACTGAAGCAGAAAACATACCTAAACTAATAGTACTTGGTATATACAATAGATATAGGATTCTAAAACCTGGTTATGAAAAGCGCAACTGATATGAGTTTTATTAAATGGATATCTCGCATGAAAACATTCCAAAAAAGTAACTTAAAAAGATTGCTTTCAAAAGACTTGTTAGTGAAATACGAAGACTTGATTGATATTTGCATAAACATTTTTCGCTGCAACCTTCTCCACCTTCTTATTCACCATCGTATCTGTTTCCTTCACCGTTGCAACAAATTGAACAACAAAAACTGCCAACGCCTACGCCACCGCCACAACTATAAAAATGTCACAAGAAGAACGGAAGCACAGGAAAAAAAGAAGCATTGATGAAATGGATCGAAGAAAGAGAACCGACGGAAATTCAAGACTAAAAAAGGTATAAGAAAAATATTGTAAATAGAAAGGAAAGAAGACATGGAGCGAATGAAAGAAGAAATGGAGCGAAGAGAGGAAGAAGACAAAAAAGGAAAGAAGAACGGAGAATGAAACGAGAAGAATTTAAAAGAAAGCGAGATAGAAAAAAAAATCCTCCGGGCACTACTGGAAGCGGCTTGTCAGCGGGGTGGGGGGTGGGGTGGGGGGGGGGTTATAACTTGTGCCAATAATGTTCTTGCCGACATAATTTAGATTACAAATTCTGATTGGACGAAAACGTGCGGGATATAATTCTCCAGACATTATTAATAAAGCAGTTGATATTTGTCAATGATTATTTACAGGAGAAATTATGGATATTAATGTTTATTGGGAACTCATCGATGAAATCGTAGATGATTATCACAGTGATTAAATAAATAAATAATAAACGAGATGATCGTACATAATGCTCAACATGGACCGATTATGGTCAGAGTGATAAATTCGCGATTACCAATATATAAAACATTCTACGGTGATGTATTCGGTGATGTTGTTCAGTTTTTTTTTGTTTTTTTTTTAGAATGATAGCCCCGAAAGCAATACCGATTAGAAATCAACTAGAAATGAACGCTTTCAACGTTGTTCGTGTTAAAGCTCCTGATGATATTGGTAATGTTTCCGGTAAAGCGTTCTCGGCAATCAAGGAAAGATGAACTCGATTAATACGACGAAAACCTCAGCCAGTATAATTACTGAAGTGATGCCTACAAATGTCACTTAAATAATATATCATGCGCAAATAAAAATAACTAGCGGAGTTATCTGATGAAGCACACCAAAAAAAAAATACAAATTTAATAACAGGAAATGGTCTTCGTATAAACGATAACTATTATATAAAAATGTTTAAACCTATGTCCGATCCAGCATTTGACATTGATTCGCCAGTACTCAAACATGAATCGATGCGCGAATATCAGTTGTATTCTTATGATGCAATGCAACCAAATCAGCGTTGAAGGAATGAACAGCAAGTTAAGAATACAAGTATATATTTCTTACTCGCAGAGGCGTTTATTGAAGTAGAAGGTTTGTTTAAAAAAAATGTTGCAGCTTATACGTCATGTGCAGATAATTTGCGTGTTGGCTTTCTTAACAATGGAATTATGGCGTTGTTTGATAGCGCTACATATATGATTGATGGAGGAAATATCCAAATAATTAAAAAATATGTCGACGTTCCGACAACAGTAATAGGATTAGCGAAATATTCTGATGATCATTCGTCATAAAACTTAAAATCTCTCTCTCTCTCTCTCTCTCTCTCTCTCTCTCTCTCTCTCTCTCTCTCTCTCACACACACACATACACACACACAAACACACACATATATATACATATATATATATATATATATATATATATATAGAGAGAGAGAGAGAGAGAGAGAGAGAGAGAGAGAGAGAGAGAGAGAGAGACAGAGAGAGAGAAATAGTTTTTGTAAGAAGATAATTACATGATTTGTGTATTGGATGTATATTTGTTATAATATCTTCTTTTTTCAGTCTTTTCGGGGAGTGTCTGCTACAGTAAGTAACAATAGATGATACAACATGTGGATGTTGAACCAGGTTGGACAGGTACACCTGTAGCAAGGTCTTTAGCGAGCTGCATAGTAAAACTCCCCTAGTCTCGCGTTAATTAAAGCGACATACGTCTGTATCAAAGTAGTGCTGTATCAAGAGTATATTCCCACCTAACCATTGACAATCATAATCACATATAGCGAAAGGCTAGGTAACATAGTATAGACAGCAACACTCCAAGGTTGCCATATATGGCTGACCTCGGTCAGCAACAAATAGCGATAATTTTCCATCTCTAGAAAGGTTTTGTATCACAGATAGGATAGCCCAGGTGCATGCTAGCGATCAATATTCCTAGCATAGCGCGAATGAAACCTTGCATATCATCGAAAGCGAATATGACGATGTTATGTAGAGCAATACTGACCGACAACCTTGGCTCCAGGTGTCAAAGCCTACATCGGCTCTAAGGTAGCCACCCATTCGGGCTCCAAGGCAGCAGGCCTGGTCATCTATATCTGACGAACGACGAGCTAAGACGAAAGCGGCCAGGGCAGCGACGAGCATCCCGCTCGCGAAATGAAAGCAGAACAATCTTTGCCAATACAGGTTCATCGGCCAACTATCAAGCAAAAGAAAAGTGGTGCCGGAAAAGACAAAATCATTGTTGAATAAAAAAACAATAGTAATACCCGGCCATTCATGTGAAGCCAGAGGCATAGCTGGGGGGGAGGGGGCAGGGGGGTACATATGTCCCCGGGCGCCATACTAGTGGGGGCGCCAAAATGGGCTTTGAAATAGGTTGTAACGGGTAATGGTGATTTTATTGATGAAAATAATGGGTTTCAGAGTTGAGGTGGGGGGAAGGATGAATATTGTCCCCGGGCGCCAAACACTCTAGCTACGCCTCTGCGTGAAGCCTTTCTATCCAAGCTACGCAGAACCATAACTCCGGCGTGATAGACATCCGGAAAGAGGAGAGCGAAAAAAAATTGTCAATTTATACCTTAGCGTAAAGGCAATTACATAAAGATTATGCTGAGCTGTTGGCAGCTGACCTCGCGGAACTAGTCTACAAGGCCGTAGCTAATATCGTGGAGCGACTATAAAGACTTATAAGCCAGTGTTGAGGCTGACGGTTAGTAAGGTGTGAAGAGTTATACATTGCACACGCCCAATGGATTCATAAAAGTGCAGTCATAGATGTGGAAAAGAAGGTCTATATGGGATGTCTGATTAACCCATTATTCTCCAAATCGCGATCACTCATAGTGTTCCATAAGTACAGTAGTTTAACTTTGCGCTGAAGGTGTCAGATATTAGACAAACAAATTAAAACCTTAGCCATACCATCGCAGTCAGCATCTTTGGTTGGGAGTACACAGTTTATTCAAGAACAACAAATTCGGGGTGTATAGCCGGACAAAGACGAACTTATTGACGCAGTAAATCCAAAACACGTTTGCGACTGGTCACGTTCAGTCAAAATTATCACACCAAAACGGTTAGGGCGGCTAATAAAGAGTTTCAGGAGTCCTTCGATTATATTTTCGCTTTCCCACCGACCTATGCGGTCTGCGGCGGAATCAACACAACGAATAGGGAAAAATCTGGCCATGAGATACTGCACTGTCGTAGGCGGGGTATGGGTACTCGCCTTGCCGAGCGCTTTCTCTGCTGTATGGAAATCCACCAGATCCTTAGAACGTAAGACAGGGTTGTGTTCAATGTTTCAGCTGCATATTATTTAGCCATGCACGTATTCAAATGGTAATAATTGAAATTTTACAAGTGGACACGCTCTATCTACCTCTCACTGACCTTTTTTATTTTTTTTTAAAAAAAGATAATTTAAATGGTAATGTTTGTCACAGAATTACACATTTCATACAGAAGCAGGATCGTTAAATGTCCTTCGAATTAATACTATTTAAATGCCAATGTTCTTAATGGCGTCATAGACTGACTATTTTAAACGCGAATCCCCGAAGTATCTAATGTAATGGGAACATCTGTAAGACACTTTGAAAATGGTTTATGTTTTATACGGTACATCACGTACATTCTCAAAGAACAAAGAACATATTTCTTTTTACTGAACTTGATTTCGATCCTCAACTCTTTCATTATATCACTATCACCTGTGGACCGTGCGTGGACTTATGTAATGTTGCATACGACTTCCACAAATTGTAATAAAGTATATCAAAATATCTGCAAATTCCAACGTTGCAAGAAAAGTTACACATTATCTAGCTCGATTCCTGCAAACAAGGCGGTTTCAAAGTAGTTTTTGCCTTAAATTTTAATGATTTTGATGCTTCGAGTATCTTAAAGCCAGAACTATAAGTGGTAATTAATTTTATATTAAAATTTTAACTGATTGCACGAGTGTTTCCAGGGGAAATAATTCAACCAATCTTATGTTATGATAGTCATGGGCGGTAATGAGTGTATGCTTGTCCTCATCGCGTAGATGCATACTCCTTAACACGTTTCAGAAATTATGAAATAAGTAAATGATAGAATGTGTAAAAGCAAGCCTGAACCATATATACACCATATTTTATTTACAACTTTTGTTCTCGCTCTTGTTAGGTCTTCCAAAACTTGAAAGTCGCAGTGATTGATAATCTCAAAGCAGAATGCAACTTTTATAGGTAAAACTGATACAAATCTCTTTCCAAACGAAAATCCTCACGTAAAGAATGCAGTAATTATGTCCATTCTCTTCATGAGCTCCAACCAACTGCTTCCATTTCAGATAATTATTGAGAATTTTATTTATAATGAAATGAATGGAACCATAATTTCGAACTGGGACACATTACTTACTGTCTCTATCTGCTTATAAGTCTGAATAGACTGCAAAGATACCAATCCGCCATAGCATACTGCTCCATCGGGTAATGTTCTGTCTCTTATGTTCTTCTGATTGCTCCCAGCAAACTGCACAGATCCGGATCTATCGGCGCATGATGCGAAAGCAGATCTGGATCTGTGCAGTTTGCAGTTGCAATCGTGTTATAAGGGGAATATACAAAGAGTTTCGATTGTGTTACATCCTTTCATTAAATTCATATTAGCCTATATATATATATATATATATATATATATATATATATATATATATATACACACACACACACGTGTGTGTGTGTGCGTGTTTACTCAGACATAAATACACAAATACACAGTCTAGTAATTTAGTAATTATCTTCCCATCTTCCTTTAAACTTTTTCTTAGCATCAAATGAAAGCGTACATTGTGAAGAATGATAAGTGTACTTGAAGTCAAACAAGTTAATTTTGTTCTGGGGAAAATAAGTGAAGTCATGAATAATATTAACCAGAAAGATACTATTAACTATATTTAAGCTATGCATATCGTTTTTTTGTTTTTTTTATAAAAAAGATCAATCCATAAAGTTCATCATACATACATACATACATACATACATACATACATACATACATACATACATACATACATACATACATGCAAATAAGAATGAATGAAAAGGACGTAGATTTGCTTATTTAAATATTTGGTAACTGTTGGCCCCCCACCCCCTCCATTCAAATAAGAGTTTGCTCAGCACGATCAGAATTTTACAGATAGCATGTATGAAAGATCCAAAAGAGGAGAAACAAAAATGAACAAAAATGCCTATTATTACGTATCCCTCTATTTCAAGCAATTTTTTATGCAGAACAATAAGGTTTTAATGCACAGCCTTGATTGAAATAATTAACAAATTTAGGATCATGCACAAATCTGCACTCTTTAATTTAGACAATAAATCTTAAACTTTGATGAAAATTCCGCAAACTCCGCAGAGTTACTCTAAAAAAATTTGGACAAAAGAATTTGATAAACGCTCGTACAAGAGGAAAAATAAAATAAAAATGAAGTATATGATACAATTTTATACACACCTATGACACAGATATTAACTTGTGCGAGTTCACATATTGCCTCGCCATTTCACTTTAATACATTGTTAGAACTTAAGCTATGCATGGAGATTATGGGATCATGGTTGACGTAATGACAATAGATAAAGTTAATATAAAATGTAAGCAGTGACATAGAAATATGAATATTACTTTTCATGCATGTGCCGTCTTACTTGACCTGACATCAAATTTCCAGTGTATGTTTAATATGTTAACATTATAATTTATGCAGACATAGAGTATAAACAATATATATTTTAAAGAAGTTTATTACAGATTTAGTATAGGATATAAATTTTGTAGATTACCCAACGTCATCCCAACATTTTTATTTTATTTTTATATTAGTGTTGTAAATCTTTCCGGAATAATGCGGTTAGTTCAAGAGTTATCCATTACCCATAATGCATCAAAAGGAAGTTTACAAATGCGGGAGCTATATGAGGAAAAGTAGGGTAACCGCTGAACTGTCACTGGTGATTTGGTTATTACAAGGAGATAATGTAGGAAGCTGGCTTTGGTGAATGACAACAAACACTTTAACGGGATTTCTAATCATTTATTGTGTCCTATTCGTTGTGGATTGATCGGAATGTAGATTCCAAACGATATGATTGTAGATTTTGGCGGGGAAAGTAAATTTCTTCGTGTTTTTCTTTTTCGAAAGTGAATTTTATTTATTGTTTATAGAAATGATTTGGAGATGTAGTTATGGATAGAATGACAAAGCAGGCCGAAATCATGCCTGTCCCTCGGCTTGGAAAGCTTAAACGCTCGCAGACCATAGACACTGACTCTGTGACACGTGAGACATCCCCCATTGCCAATGGCATTAGCAATGATGACAAACACGAAGAGGAACCTGAGGGTCAGAATCACAGACGCACCCCGGGACCGTCATGCCGGGCTTTAAAGCACGCTGTATTAGCGTTGACACGGTTGGACGATTTTATTTGTGAGAAAATCGGTGCTGGATTCTTTGCAGAGGTGTTTAAGGTATGGACGCGAAAAACTTTTTAAGGTAGCAATATTCTCAACTCTGTCTTATTTAAATTATTGTATGGTTACGTGACTGTTATTCGTTTCGAGTCTTGAAGGCTGCCTATATTTTGACTTTTTCAAGGATTCTTGACTGGCAGATTTTAGACCGTTTCATTTACCATAATTGTCTACTGATAATAAGTTTTGCGCCACTTTTCTATATGTATCATGTAAGGATACCATGCCCAATTTAAAATGTTATCACAGGTTAATAAATATGGTACTTTTGAGAAGGTCAAAACATAAATAAAAAATTAGCAAATAAAGTATGTTCCTTTTCATGGCATTTTTGGGTACAGTGTATATATTGATAAATGGAATGTTGTGTGCTTTAATGAAGCATTCACTAGAGAATATAACCTGACTGTTCTTGAGGCATATTTTACAAATGTATGTGGAATATGAAAGAAAATATTTGGGAACTGTGTCTCAGCCATTCCAGAATTTGCAGCTTAATTATGCAGAATTGACAATTATGAGTTTATGTCCAATCCAAAAGCCAAACTATGTGTAAAGCTTGTTTTTATTTTCATGTGAAAAACAAAATGGGATTGGTAATGTCTGCCTCCTTATCTTTCAAAAGATATCTATAAGGACAGTATAATAAGACAAACTAGGTTTTTATTCCTTTTAAATGCCTACCTGTATTAGAAGTTGTTTAGACTTGTTCATGTAAAAATATTGTTTTATGACCAAACGTTTACATAAAATATGTATTTTTATCAATAATATTACCTGTGAAAAGTTAAATACAGTACTGTAATGTATATACCTTTTTTAAATTTATTTATTTTGCAGTTGCTTTATTGCATAGTTGGATTGTGCTGGCATTTTTTGTCATAGAAGTATCAACTTATATTTTATAACAGTGTACAATAACAATAAAATCAGTCAAATGAAGATGTTTTTGTAGGGGATATGGATGCTACAACAGCTTAAGCTGTGAGTAACCTTAAAAGCTTCAAAAGTTTCTTTTAAATTATTACAGGGTGGTGCGGGGGGGGGGGGGGGTCTTAGTCTTTAAACAGAAAACAATCACATCTCATCTGTGAAAGTACAGGTATACATTTTTATTAATCTTTTTTTTTTTACTACTACCGGTACATTAATTTCATATCCAAAGGTATCAAGCAGATTTTATACTATTTTGTAGCAGTAATAATAAAAACTTGCTGGTTACAGGTAGCATGATATTTATTTTCATTGAGTATATACTTACTACTGAAGGAGTCAGATGTTTTGTCAGTAAAGTACCTTCAATAAATCAACTTAATGTACTACAAGTATATGTATATTTATTATATTGATAGTGATAAGGTGATTTCTTTTTGTCAGAGATTTGGTTGTGCTTTATTGATAAAACATTAGACTCTGTGGTTGCTACCTCTACCAGGAGAAAACAGATACATTTCTGATTCAAGATGAGACGGAGGGTATGATATAATACAACCCTATTCCCATAAAATGAAGATAAGTAACACAATATTCTTGGCATATTCTATATTTAGATACATAAATAAAACCTCTCGCATGTGAAACCCTCCATGAGCCACACATTTTGTGGATTTTTCATGAAAATTTTCTCAATCTTATCAAATTCTTACCAATAATGTATAGTTTCATTGCGCATGTTATGGTGTAAAATGTTTCCGCTCTTCATGAAATTATCAAATCAAAGTTTAAAGAATATGAGCCCCATAAAGAGGGGTTACCCACTCTAAAAAAATAGTAAGATGGTGGCACTTGCCCATCTGAAGCACGTTCTAGTTACATTGTTATCGCTATATTCAATAGTAAAAATCACAAGTCCAGTGTTGTATCTACAAATGGCTTCATGTAAGTCATTAGTCAGAGTTTCCTCTGACCCTTGCCGTCCCAACATGAATGTCCAAATATCAGAATATGGGGTGGTAAGGGTCAGAGGAAACTCGGACTAGTAAGTCATTTGACTCTTCAAGGCAAAAAACACATAGTCAGATCCAATCCTGAGTCTTATTCAAGCCCATGATCAGTTTTCAGTAGTTTTAAAAAATAATTATGTTGTTTAAATACAGGACAAATATATTAGTTATATATAACATAACTAAACCCAAAGCATGTTTTCTAGATATTATATACAAGAAAACATTATACTAGGAAGTAGACAAAAATGTATTAATCTGACTAGAAGAGCTCATCCCAAACATCATGCCATGTTTTCAATGAGGAAGTTCTGAATGTAATTTATTAACCTGTTCACAATTTAACACATCATTCATGATTTTATGTTCATAGATTCTTCTCTCTTATGTTTTGTTCCATTTTTTCAAAGCTTCCTCAAAATGGAAGGTTCTTCTGTTTTCCCCGTCACTCTTGATCAGCATCAGATTAATTCTCTGTTTCTCAGTCCCAAGCCTATTCCTAAAGATGGTTAAGATCCTGTTGTGGACTGACAATCAACTTGACTTCTTTTTTTACAATGTAGCCAGCAGTATGTTTTCAACCATTGCTGCATAATGTTTTATCTTACGAGTAACCGTTATCTCCTCTTTAGATGATGATGGCTCCACTGGTGTGATAACATTACTGTTATCATTGGTCAGTTGTACATAGGGTCTAAAAGATAATTTCATTTGTTTCATATTTTTTCTTTTTACCGTTGACACCATTTTCAGTCGAATGCTGACAATATCTTGGAACAATTCAAGACATACAATTGAGCACACAGAAGATGTTTCGTTGTTTGACAAGGGTGTGTATAAATGAATAGTTTCTAGTGAGAATCACTTTAAAACCACATATTTATTTTCTGACTTTTTCATCAGTGTGGTAAGCAACGGTTCTCACATCCTGTTTCTACAAATGATCTGAGAGTTACAGGTCACATAAGGTCAACTCCAGGCTCATCCATAGTTATAACCCTGTGTCTTATGATAACATTAGTGTAAGAAACTGGTTTTCACTTGTTTTCTGTTTGGGAGAGTTTTGACCTAGCCATTAATTTAGTTACACCAAACCATTGTTTTGGGTTAATCAAAGTAACATATAAAACACTGCGGGTCATTTATGTGTTCAGTGTGAATTATTTTAGTAATGACTGTCACAGTGTCAGTGTTAAGAATTTTATTCTATGTAGCTTTAAATGGCAATTACTCACTTTATTTAGACCTTCATAATCCATATTTTTTTAAACGTCATTATTTACATGCCCCATACTTGTGGCATCAACGTTAAAGTGCCAGTCCACTATTGTATAATTTTCATCTGGAAGTTTATTGATGACAGTTAAGGTGCATCACATTGAAAAATCAGAATTAAATAAATAAATGTTAGAAAACATATTTTAAAGCAACACTTTATATTTCATTTAAGATGAGAAAATGTACTGTCATGAACTGTATGACTTTACTATAGGTCACATTGGTAAGAGATCCCCCACCTCTTATGGTTTTTGATTATCAGAGGTATGATTGACCAGTGTAATTATTGTCTGAATCGAGTAATACTAACTAAAATATGAAATTAATGGATGGGAGAATGAGATTTGAGCAGAAATGTAAAATAGAACAACATGAGCCTCTGTGTATATATAATATTACAATACAATCAATTACATAAAGTGAAATCAAGCATGACATTTAAATGATTCCTATCCTCATAGAATTAAATTAAAACAATTTATGCAAAATTCTATTTGCCATTTGGATATACCGATAGAACAAATTTCATCATATAATCCAGTGTTGAGCTCAATTGCGGGCATGCCCGCATCACTTGCTGTTTCTGGTCTTTTCCAAATTACTGTTGGTGTTGTCATTTTTTAAATTCTTTTCTGTATCTCTTTTCTAGACCCCCCCCCCCCCCACCCCCTCTATTGTGAGAATTTACTTATAACTTTTCCACTGAGTTTATCAGACATTCCCTCTTGGCTAATTTTTTGTGAAGGGAGTTTCTTAAATGTTTACATACATTCTGGAAATCTACCCACCCACCCCTGCAGTGACTGCTTTCTTTAACCTACCAAATTTTAAGACTTCTGTTGAAGTCAGAAAACTCTTCTTTTTAAAAAACTATTCTGGAAACTATCAACTGTTTCAAATGACCAAGGACTTCCCAAAACTTTTCCCTGGCTTGTCTGGTCATTTACTGCTTTTGCATTAACATTGCAATCAGTCTCTTACCATTAAATGGGCAAGCCCTAATTACAATTGAGTTCTTAACTTCTTGCCCCAACCAACAGATTCCGTCCCTCAAAGACCGCTCCTTTGGCCTAGTGGCTATAGTGTCTGCCTTGGATGCAGGAGGTTGAGGTTTGATTCCCGGACAAATCATACCAAAAACTCATGAAAATGATACTAACACTGTAACAGCTGCCTTGCGTGGTGCTCAGCGTTAAGAGGTTAGTGTTAGGATTGGTTGGCCTGGTATCAGGATAATGTGACTGGATGGGACATCATGTTACATGTCTGCTACATGATACCCCAGTGTTAGACATCACTATAAACTGCCTCACTGCAGATATCGTAGCGATATGACTTTTTTTTTAAAGCTACATTAAACATCCTAATCAAACAGACAAATAATAAAACCTTTAACTTGTTATATAATATCACTAGACAGTGTTGTTACATACCATTGCCATTACCAACGACTTACAAATATGGTACTAACAGCTGCCTTGCTTGGCGCTCAGCAAGAGGTTAGTGTAAGGACTGGTCATCCTGGTGTCAGGATAATCGTACTGGGTGGGGCATCATGCTACATGTCTGCTGTATGATGCCCTAGTGCTGGACATCACTATAAACTGCCACACTGCAGACATCATAGCGATATGACTGAAATTTTTTTTAAAGCTACATTACAATTCGAAATCACACACACACACCATCCCTTTAAGTCAACAATTTAATGTGATGCTAGCCCAGATGTCAGACATAATGGTTATATTCTTTTTATTATCATTTTCAATCTTCTATCTCAAAGTGTTGATAATCATATATGAATACTTGTAATAAGATGCTGATAAAAATTTTGGCTGCCATTATTCAAATTGTTAATATAAGATACTATAACATGAATTCAAAAGAAGAGAAAAAACAATGTAAGATACATGCGACACAGGGAAAGTTAATGGCAAAGTAGTCACTCTACATGTGACACAGGGAAAGTTAATGGCAAAGTAGTATATTTTAAACAAAAAGTTTACAGAAATACTGACAGTTGCTGACTGATAGAATACTTAAGGAACAGTTTCATTCTTTGACTTACTTATGTAGATATCCACATATTTTTAAGAGACAAAAGTTTAAGTAGTTTGTTAAATGATTTTTGTAGAAATTTGGAATGGCATGCATTTATCATAATTCAAAGAGGATTATTGTCACATTTGGGATTAAGCAATAGCCCACACATGATATAGTAAGTCAAGAAAAATTTATATACCTCTTGAAAATTGCTGCTAAATGAAGGCAAACAGCTTGAATTGGCTTGGGTGGTCTGTCATTCATTTATCACCAGAAAGTGAAAATGTAAACAGACATAGAGTCTCTGAGCAAATAATAATAAGCTTGTATTAAAGAAAACATTGCCTTTCAGCAGCAATCCATCATTAGCAGAGATCCCGTTTGTCTTGTTATAACCAGTGTGATTAAAAAGCGCAAAGGTGATGCTTATTTTATTGAGTTGGATTGGAGGGGATTCACTAGTCAGCCAGAACAACCTTCAGAGGATTTAGGGGTATGTTCACATGTCACAGGGAAACATTACAGTGAGGAAGGGTGTGTCCTTTGAGGATAACTTGAGGTGTACAATGTTAAGGTCACTGAGAGCACCGATTCAGTATTAGTAGAAATAGTATAATAATAATGAGGACGTAGTATAGCGCCTAATATTTAGAAGTATTCTCTTGGATTACTATCATTTCTATTTTGGTTAGTAGAGCAGTATTTCTTCGAATTAACTTTCATTTATTAATACATTATATAAGATTTGTTGACCAGAGCCTCTAATGACCTACTAAATAACATATTTGGTTTTCAGATCTATATATAAAAATATTAACTTTGTTTCTAAACTGATACAATAAAAAGCACAGCTCATCAATGTGAACCCACTAATAATACACTTCATTGATCCCTTAATGTTTAGTTAATTATGTCAGCATCAAATTGCATGACTGGAGGTCAAAGTTAAAATTCTTCAAGAGACCACTCAAGTGACCTAGTGGTTTTGAGCATCTGCTTCAGATGTGGGAGGTCGCAAGTTTGAACCCATCAAAGATTTATAAAAGAGGTCGTAAGTTTGAACGCATCATTAAAGTGGTAATAACAGCTGACTCGCTCTGCACTCAGTATCAGTATGTCAAGCAAAAGCAGAAACTATATATGTTATTTTGAGTGCAAATTTAATATTGATTTTCATTTTATGCTATTGAATTTAAACTTTTAAACCAGAATTTTAAACTATCAAACACATATTTAAAATTTAGATTCATTTCATGTATAATACTGTAAACTCTTTAACCACCAATTTAACTTGAGATCTCTTATAAGTTATAGTTTATTTTTTATTAAATAGTAATCTATTATTTCTTAGGTTTAAGCTCATTTTAATGGTATAAAATATGTACCCAAGGTAGACAGTGAAACTCAGTAATAGTATAGTAGGCTATATGTCAGAGCAATATGGGAGTGAATGGAGGAAACAGATTGTTGCAATCTAAATGAATGGTGCATCTGTGGTGTTGATGCTGCTACTGATGATGATCATAAATACCACGCACACACACACACACACACAAGATTTGTCAGCATTACAAAATAAAGCATATAAAAGGTTGATAAATTTAATGTGAACTGTAATAAAATAACAACCATGTATGTGTGTTTTGTTATATTGTTTACATTGCACATTTTTTTCTCAGTAAATATAACCATAAACAAAAAAGGTCTTTATCAGTTGGAAGGACCACCAGTTTTCAAAATAAGAAGTCCTGCTGGCTTCCTGATTAAAATAGTATTGAACCCTAGTCACAATTGTTCCTCATATGGTCATATTTCCCTCTTCTTTCTTTAAGTGATGCATTATTTTTAAAAGTAACATGGTTGCAGCCAATCAGTTTTTATGGCTCATGTCATCATACTTGTATCCTTTCCAAACTTGTTAACATGATTTTGTACCTATTCAGGAACATTTAAGTGACTGCTTTGATGTTGTTTGAACATTTATTTACCACATTTATTATTGGTTACAAATTTGAGCTTTTTTATTGGTGGAACAGTAAGTGAAGACACAAATTAATTAATGGTTCTTGTTTGAAATACATGCCGTATCTAATGAAGATTTTGGACACCCTGACATGTAAATTTGGCCTAATTCTTTCCACTGTTAAAGGTAAACTGTCATTTCATGAAGGAAAACTTCCTTCAACATGTCAAACCTGACATTCTAGACTAAATTTACCAGGAAATATTGTTAATATACAGTATATTGAAACTGATTGAATGCTGACTAAAAGGTCATGCTATGGGGTGATAGAGCAAAATGGTCACCATTGAGTCACTTTACCTCAATGGCCCCAAACTCATATTTCACTTAATCAATTATTGATTGTTGTACAAGAGAGTAGCATGATAAATACAAGTAGTTTTCTTTATGGTTTCATTTCATTCTTCACCCAATTGAATTATAAAGTATACCTTTTCTTTCATTGTACCTTTTGTCAATAAATGTCTTTCAGATTAATAATAATAAATACAACAACTACTGTGTGTGCACAGGTGACTGATGAGGCCAACCCTTGCATTGTCTGTTTGCATAAGAGACAGGGGAGGAGTGAGACATCTCCAGGAGTAGAGCTGTACCGATGTCACTTTTTGCCGATTATGCCGATACCGCGTATAGCCGATTATCAAAATTGCCGATACCGATTATGAGACCGATTATTTGATTATCATATTATGTACTCAGGTATAAGCCGACAAATTTAGAAAACAATAAAGGCCTGGAATGGGGGGGGGGGTGCAAACAGGAAAGTTTCGCGGCACAATACATATGTTCTAATCACTATGTAAATTGAGGCAATGCTTTTGAGTTTATTGCCGACTTTCTATGAGCAAAGGTCGTCGGCTTGCTTTGACAACAACAAATACTCGTTATTGCTGCGGCAACATCAGATAATTGTAAAACATTGATATAGAATTGTTTTATTTGTTTAGCATATGTCGGTGCTTCAAAGGTACAGTAAAACCTGTTATGACTTATGAGAGACCGCCCCTTCTGCCAGATGGTGGCTTGGTGAAACACTAACAAAAGAAATAAAAAATAATTTTAAAAAATCCGGAAATGATTCTCACTTACTAGTATTAAAGATAATGAGTTTGTTCACCCTCCAGGCATTACGGATTAACTGAAAGACAGACAACGTACTCAAACCTACACTGAAGCCCTTTCAAACAATTTCTCACTGGGACATAAGGACTATCGGTGTTTTTTTGAGTTTTTATAAAGATAAAGAAAAAACACAAACCTCAAAATTGACTGTGTATATATCCATCATTACTCCCTTTGATGTTAATCTTACTGGCTATTCACATGACTTTGGCACTACAATGGCGGTTAGCGACATGTACTTTAGTCTGGTTTACTGCAGTTTACAAATGTTACCGGACGCTGGAGTTGAAAATTTTGCACAACTGGCAGCAAGATAAATTCTTTTTAAATACTTTATTAGAGCAATCTCTTTGTTACAAAAGATTAATTGATGGTTCGATGTGTTTATCTCGATATATGGTTATTCGACTATACAGTAGTGTTAGTTAAGGAACAACTTGTTTGCATACTGCATATATCCCGAGCTCTAGTGTTACAAAGGATTAAGTTACGGTCAGTCAAAACGCGACTGTATATACAACTTTTATCAGGAAAAATTGGCTATTTAAAAAAATTATTTGCATCGGCACCGATTATTTTTGCCGATACCCGATTATACCGATTGTGCTAATAATCGGCCCGATTACGCGTACTGGCGATTAATCGGTACAGCTCTATCCAGGAGGGTTGATGGCACATGATTTTCTAGCTTGCCTCTTAAGCTCTGTAGCTGCTGTCTTGCCTTTGTACAGACGAACGCCAAGTGACTCGATCGCTTGCAGTTTGCTTCCATCAATCAGGGTTTATGTTAAATGCTTTCAGATTGTCTTTGAAGCATTTCTTCTGACCTCCGTGGGATTGCTGTAGCTTGTTATAGAAGAGTCTGTTAGACAGCCAGTGGTCTGGCACGTGTACATGTACCATCCAGCGTAGCTGGCATTGCAACAGGATGGTCTGGATGCTGTGGAGACCTGCTTGGTCTTGATTGTCAAGAGGGGTGGACTTCAGACATTCTTCCAGGGCTTCCATGAGAGACTGTTTGGTACTGGTGATGTTCAGTTGTTTAGGAGCCTTCTTTCCCTGTGGGGTCTTTTGGGCTGAATGCAGATGTTGAGATTGGTGATGATGAGGTAGTCACAGTCTGTCTAGCAGTCAGTGCCACACAAGGACCTGGTCACACTCACATCCTGCCTGTACCTCTCTTCCTGACAGTGATATAGTTGATGAAGTGCCAGTGCTTAGAGTGGGGGTGCATCCATGATGTCCGGTTATAGGTACGGAGTCGTAAGACTGTATTGGTAATTAGCAATTCATGTTCTGCACAAATCTGGAGCAAAAGGATACAGTTGCTGTTACAGTGACCCACTCCTTGCTTTTCTAGCACTCCATCCTAGGCAACGTGATCACAGCTAACTTGTAAGTCTTTGGTACGACTCGGCTAGGGATCGAACACACGACCTCCCGCTTCCGCAGCAGATGATCTAACCACTAGGCAACAGGAGTGGTTTGCAATGACAGAGTGAAGATCCTCATAGAACTTGACATTCACTTAATCAGGGTAGGTCATGGTTGGAGCATAGCAACTGATGATGGTAAGGTGCTTTCTTCCAGACAAGAGGGGGGGGGGTTCATGATCATTAGTTCTGTCGTTTACTCCCTTGGGTGGTCCAGCCAATTTACCAATCAGTTCTGTCTTCACTGCAAAGCTGACACCAGCCTCATGGCTCCTTTCCAAAAGAAAGTATATCTGGAACCCCTTTCACAGAGTTCGCCTTTTCCAGTCAGCCAGGTCTTGCTCAAGGCAGCAATGTCCACATTGTATGTGACGAGTTCCTTTCCTTTTAGTGTATTTCTCCTCTGGGGTCTTTTTGTGTTGCCAAATGTGAAAGGAACAATCCTCCTTTTTTTTGTTGTTGTAATTTGACTGCTGGAGTTGGGTCTCCACCAGCCGCAGTATGCTGGTTAGGAAAGTTTAGAGCATTCAGTATTTGTGGCACTTTTTCCAGCTCCTTCCTCATGCCAGAGAGGTGCATTCCAGAAGAGGACAGCTCAGTCGCTCAGGGGGCTGCCTGACAACACTGCTGCTCCATGTCAGTGGTGTACAAGCCTAATGGCCTGAGCCACCTGTGTGCGTGGTTGCGGCTATGGCTGCCAGTGTGCCCATACCTACCACTTTCTCACTTGCCTGTCACCAAAGGACTTTAGTGGGTGATGAAATGGTATGATTGGATGGCAAGAATGACTTGTGTGGTGACTTTAGTGAGGAAGAGTTGCGCAGTTCATTAAGCTCACTCTCTCGTCCAAAACCTTCTGGGTCCAGCAGCACGACAATGTTGAGAAGTCAGGAGAAAGAGTTGAGTGCAGTGAGTGACTAGGATGTCCTACATGTCTCATTGTGCTCTTAGCTCAACAGTGCTTTGCTGGAAGTCACCTTTCTGTCCCATGACTAGTCTAGCTTGTTAATCCGTGCAGGCTGCCGAATCCAGTTTTCTCATGCTAGATAGACAAAGATTAGCTCACTGAGGTTTAAGACCCGGCAGCAACTTTCAGCCTGGTTTTGCCAGCCAGTTGAGGCCATTCTCTGGAATGTGGCTGCTGCACATGCCACAGCTTCTTGGAGCCACAGGTGAGAGCTGAATGCTAAGTAGGGACCAAAAGGTGGTCAAGCTTCCCCCAAAGGAGTACGACTGCTTAGCCAGCCAGCGATGTTACCCCCTTCCAGGACACCTAATATACCCACAATTGAATTGTTACATGAAATATGAATCACTTCTTTCTATAGTTGGTTATTCCTGCTAGTTATTCTACTTTTAAATAAGTATGCTCTCTTTCTAAAGCAGGACTCCAGTGTTTCCAGTTGGCCTGATCATCATACCTGTTCCTCATTGCTGACCCTAGCCCTCCCCCCACCTTGGTTATCCCCGCCCCCCCCCCCCCAACCTGTATACCCAACATTTAGAATTTCCTATTTTAAATTGAAATACATTTATTAGCAGACATTTAGCCTCGTAGAATGAGAACAATATGTCCATAAAATAGTACAATACAAATTCATGCAATTAATTTGAAAAGCAAAACTGACACACCTGCAGAACATGTTTTAAGAAATCTTAAAAACATATTTACCTGTTTATACAAAGAGACTGATATTGTCTTTTTATGTCACATTCATCTAATAAATCAGAATTAATGACATATCCAAGATACAGGTGCATTTCTCTGCCAAGCCTTAGACATTAGGTATGGAAACCTTTTTCAGATTTTGAAGTCTGAAACATATATATAGTCTTTTTGGTGTTTATTCAATATCAGTTGCTCATGGTTTTAATAGGCTTTGTAATTCACCAATGTATCAGTTAAATACAGACATAACAGCAAACTAGTGGCTATTCAGAAATAAATTGCAGATTCTGCATCAAATAGAACTACAGGTAAAACACTTGAATACGCAATTTGTTATAACGTGATGGCAGCATGGCTTCCGTTTTTTAATTAAAGGTGACCTCACTTTTTAACATCTTTAATACATGCTCTCAGAAATGCTGATTTTATAATTTCTTTCCCAAGTAGATATTACGATCAAAAGGCTTGTTGATGACATTGAAATTTCTAATGCACACTTTCTATGGAAAAGTTGTTTGAAAAATGTGTTAACTTGATCCAGTTTATATTATGGTGGTATTCTTTGGATCGCAAGCATCACGTTATACTGGGTTTTATTCAAACCATGGTTATGATCATCAGTATATTCATTAAACAGTTATGGTGTTAGAACACCTCCTTGCCCCACACCTTTTTGCACTTGGATTGACATAGTAGTTATGAAACCCACTGTACACAAAATTGTTCTTTCTCTTACCAGTTAAAAAGCAATCTAATACCATACATTGGAATATTAATATTAATTGATTCGCTTAAAAGGGTCCATGGAATTATTCCCTTAAAAGTCTTCATATTATCCAAGAAACAAACTTGACTGCTATTATTGGCATAATAATTAATGACTTCCTTGAAGGCAGGCAGACATGCTTTGGTAGAGGGGTGTCAGCCAGACTGATTGTCTTGGAGCTATATTTCAAACCTTTGAAGCAAAATTAGTTCTAAGGCTTTGGATATCACAGTGGCCATGGCTGTAGGTCCTTAATTATCATCTGTCTCAGATATGGCCACTGTTGGTTTTCAACTTGATTATTGGTATTTGAGTTACTCTGTCAGGGTCAAGAAACAAATTGATGCACCAACTATTGAAGCAAAACATAAGAAGCACACTTTTGATTAGCATATTTAAGATGTTCAAATTGAAGAGAATCAGCACCTGGCAAAATAACCAGTTTTTAACTTAGCAATAGTCAGGCATAGGTTTTGATTACATGTGCTCAATTTCAATATGATTACCTGCCATTTGGCACTGTTGATTACAGTTTTGATTGCAATTTATTTGGTGACCATGATTATGATTATAGTAGGAAGATTACAATTGCTTTGTATTTGGTTATATTTTTTCGTTCTGAACAAACAATTTTAACTGATTGTAAATGTTTATTGCCAATTATATTGTAAAAATCACCTAAAAATTACCATTCCTTATTGTAATAGTCAACATTCATGGTCTTTATTTTATGGAAACTCTTATATTTTTTTACAATTATTAGGAATATAATTAGTGTTATTTTAGTTGATGTAATCATTTGTAATCATGATTACACTATGCGATTACACCGACAGTGAAGGATGATTATGATTATACAGCTTCAGAAATTAGTGGTTTCAATAAGTTTTAACAGCTGACTCTGTAATCAGTTATGAGGTAGCCATGTATCTAATTTCTTCCATCTTACATAATCTGAAGACACTTAGACTGGGCCCTGGATTTCTGCATCATATAGCTTAGAAGGCTTTATCTAGTTTTAGCATGCTGTAAGAATTCTCACACACCAGTAATTATTTACACATGAAAATCAGGATATGGACACCTCCACTTAGATATACTGTTATAATGCATTAGCCTTTGTTTTCAAGGATCCATTAGGCATTAAATATGATATCTCTCCCACCCCCATTGTGATCAAGGTCTATTTGACTATCAATAATCAATATCATTCCCATCTGTGGAGTGCTAGCTAAATTTAGAGCATGGCCTAGCCATGGATTAGTACAACACAACCTTCAATTTCTGCCACACATTATTTGAACTAGTCCAAACAATACTTGCACTGGAACAAAGGTCAGTCCATTTTTTTCTGCTTCTACCACCCTCCTCCTAGTAGAAAAAAAAAGTTGACTGAATCTCTTTTTTTTTGGAGCAGTTTCCGAATCTTCTGGAGTATGGAAATTTGATAGGTGGTAACCTAATTATTCTTGGAGATTTCAACTTTAACTTTGACTGTCCTGGAACCCATACATGTCAAAATTCATAGATTCCGTTCATGTTTTCAACCTTAAACAGTTAGTTAACCAACCCACTCATAAACTTGGTCACATTTTAGACTGGATACTTCATAGACCTGATGATAATATTCTGCAACCCATGTATCCCATGAACATTCATCAGATCACTACTGCATTATATGTTATCTGGATGTATCTGTCCCTAACCCACCACCTTTATTTGCTACTAAGAGAAACCTCCGTATGATAAATAGAACCAAACTAATGCATGACATAAAAGAAAACCTAACAACTTTCTAACCTCCTACAGCAGAACAACTCAATAACTACCTGCGTTCATTTTTCATTGAAAAAAACATGCTCCAACCACCAAATGCAGTGTATCAATTAAAAATTATTCTCCGTGGTATAGCAGTATTATGGTCCAGCTTCGCACTGCTAAAAGACACTGCTGTAAAGCGGAGAGACTTTTGCTTTCCAACAGACTCGCTGTTCAAAACAAATCTACGAAGCCGCTAAGGAGAACGTCACATAGTTCATTTAGCCAAATTATCCCACTACAGTACTAAGATCATGGAGAGTTCCATCTACAAAGAGCTCTTCGAGATAACTAACAAACTAATGTAAAGGAACAAAATGTACACCACTTCCAACTACCTTCTCTCCAGTAGACCTTCTGGACTATTTGCAAATTTCTTCCTTGACAAAGTACAAACCATTAGAAATAAGCTTGACAACACAATTTCAATTGACTCATTGTCACCATACAGTTAAGATACAGAATTTCAGTGACAGCCATTAGGAGCATTTGAACCTGTCTCTATGGATTTAGTATGGACAATCGTGATGATGAGTGCACCAAAGTAATGTGAACTTAATCCAATTCCAACATCACTGCTGCTTGATTGCTTAGACACAATATTGCCTTCGCTAACTGATGTTTATCTCTCTCTCTCTCTCTCTCTCTCTCTCTCTCTCTCTCTCTCTCTCTCTCTCTCTCTCTCTCTCTCTCTCTCTTGTCTATGATCCAGGGCATTGTCATAATTTTTCAAAACTGCCATCATAAAGCCTTTGTTTATAATCTCCCGTTAAAAATATCCTTTTTTTTTAGCAATGTACAGTCTGCATATTGCCCTTACCACAGTATTGAAACTACTCTTCTGAAGTATTTAATGACATTCTTTCTGCTTTGGATAGTGGTAAGATTACAGTCATCACCCTCCTTGATTTGTCTGCAGCATTTGACACAATAGACCATGATGTATTCACCGTCTACAGGATTTGGCATTCACAATGGAGCCTTAGAGTTGTTCAAGTCCTTCTTAGTCAACAGGACACAAATTGTATATGGAAATGGAATACACTCCAGCCCAGTTAATATATGTTGTGGTGTTCCACTGGGGTATGTTCTTGGACCTGTGTACTTCATTCTGTACACTTAGCCGCGCTCAAGTGTCATAGATCATCACCCAGTGTCTCACCAGTTGTATGCTGATGACACCAAAATATACAAGTCTTGCCACCCAACTGAAGTTGATGCTACCATCCAAGGAGTAGAGAGGTGCATTTCTGATGTGAAATCATGGATGACATGTAACAAGCTGCAGATGAATGATGATAAAACTGAGGCCATTTTCTCATTCACATTGATTTCTTTACCTCAAATGATAAATATCAGCAGCACCAACATCAAATTCATGCAGTCAGTATGAAACCTAGATGTTACCCTAGACAGTACTCTCACATTGCAACAGCATGTCATGAACATATGCGGGGCTGCATATCTTGAGCTGAGATGCATCAGCTCCATTCGCAACTATCTTTCAGTTGATGCCACTGAAACACTTGTGTGTTCATTAGTACTTTCAAGACTGAACTATTGTAACTCAATTTTGTCTGGATTGCCTCAATATCTATTCCAGAAACTTAAAAAAGTTCAAACCACAGCTGCTTGGATCATTTTTCTGAGTACTATGATCTGAGCACACCTCCCCGCTGCTCAGTACCCTACACTGGCTATCCATTTGATCCAGAATCAAACACAAAATTTGTACTCAGTGCTATGTTTCACTGATGGACTCCAGTCCAGCATACCTATCCAGCCTCACCCATATGTACACACCAGCAAGATACTTACGCTCCTTTTCTGACAATTGTATACTCATTATTCCCACTATGAAAAAGAAGTAAAATAGACAGAATTCTTTTGCATACCAGGGCCCAGCAGCGTGGAATGCATTGCCCATTTAAATTAGACACAAGACAGTGATTCCTGTCAAGGATGCTCTTAAAACTCACCTTTTTCAACTGCAGGAACTTACCTAAAGATCTAAACAAAAATGTTTCCTACCTTAAATATTTTCAGCATTTTTTCCCTTCTTCCAATTTCATGGTGTTTGTTTTTTGTTTTTTTGCATTCATATCATTATAAATGAAAATGGGACTCCTTGTTTTAGGATTGGGATTGCAACTTTTTCAAGGCATGGGTCCTGGAGATTACAAATTTCAAAATGCTATAGAGAACCCCATTTATTGATTATCACTGTACATTACTACATTGCTTGAGTACTATAGCAGTCCTCAAAGTTGCTAACCATGGGTTGGCGGATTAGCATAAATTTTAAGTCCTGGCTATGGTCATGCTTCTTGATGATATATAGGACTCACCTCATTGTCTGAACACAGAGATCACAAGGATGCAAATGATATAGATTGTGGGGGTTTTTTTTTGTATACCATTACAATGCATTGCTATCTTTTTTAACAAAAACGTCTCACCTGGCCTTGAGAAAACATATTCAGTACTGCCATTTTAAACTTGACATAAAGGACTTGGGTTGAGAAAACATGGTTGGTATTGCCCTTTTATACTTTACTGCACTTAAAGTGCTCAGGCCAGGAGAAAACATAAACTTAAGTGGCTTAAGCAAAGTTAGTACTGCAAAATAACTTCATGAAATTATGAAGGATGAAGGCCAAGGTTTCATCTTAGCCAAGAGAGAGATCCATTCATAGTACCCAGATGTAAAAATTCACACTGGTTTCAAGCAAGGCCAGAATTTTGACTAGGAAATTATAACTTTTGTACCTGTTTTACTGTTTTTAATTTATCAGTTTAGAATAAAATTTCAGATTTATCTTTTCCCAAAGAAGCCTTTTAAAATTGTGCAGGATGCAACTGCTAACATTAGAATATTTTTTGCATGGTTTGTGCTGATACAGAAAAACCTATCTCTAGCTTAAGTTTATCTAATGGAACTCATTTAACAACTATGGTGGTCCCTCTTGTTCCATTTTTTACAGTGTTCAACTATTAAAGGTCTGGCCTTTCAACCTGTAATATGTCCACATGACTCACCAAATTTTCCGCCTTTTTATGTTTTGATCAGCTGAAGGCTAGCCTTTCTTAAAAAGACATAAATCAGTGGAACTAGCTAACAGTTAGTTAATCCTAGCTGATGTAATTACAGGGATGCATCTGTAAAGGTTACCCTGACATGACTTGAAAATTTTTTTTTTTTTTTTTTTTTATTGAGAAGTGTATGGAAGCACCTGCAATTGTTTGGCAAATAAAAGATGCACAATTTTGTTGTAATTATGTTTAAATTAAATTGGTGGCATAGCATATGAAAATAATAAATGTAATAAAGTCTTTCTCGGGGTTATGATCAATATTTTGTAATAATAATAGTAACATGGTAACTGCTACTTCAGAAATTGTAATTTAGAATTCAGCATTGCATTATCATTAGACACTTCAATTTCTGCCAGTTAGATGCATACATACCTAAGTGATCTGCAAAATAAATGACCTGTACCATCGAAACCTAGGAGGGTTTTAGAAATGCTAATGCTTTTTACAGGCCTCCAGTTACCACTCATATTAACTGCTGCTGAATTTCTAAGGCAATAACTGTATTGAATAATTATTAAGATTGAAAAAAAAGCTTCTGTTGGATATTCTAAAAATTATGAGTCTAATGTATATCAACATAAATAATAGTACCGGTATATCCAGTATAATTCAATTTTATTTCTATACACACCAGTTTATATTAATGCATTCAAATTACTGCATGTGAAAAAAGATTTAATTGTATGCATTTAGTCCCAGATTTAGCAGCATATTGCTGTCAAAAGTAGTCCAAATCACATGACCATATGTTTGATGAGTATAAACTAAGTATTCATTTCAAGTTCCATGCAATTTGAAATGACAGTTCTTGATCCATTTGAGCATATACTCTGATGGAGCCATATAATCAAACATGCCTTGAATGGTTTTGTTTTCTCGACCACATCATGGATTTATAAGGGCATGACTAACAAAAGTGATCTTAGACTCTGTCTGGTAATGCAGTTTTTTAACTGACCTTTACAACAATCAAATTTTAAAAATGCAGTCAGTTCTAAATGATTATATAATACCCTGCTTAACTCTTATTAAGAGCTCTGTAATCCTAATCATTCATTCATTGTTGAAGTAAAATGAATTTAAAAGAAGCAAACAAAATAGTGAAATTTGTATGGTATACAAATTGCATACCAGACTTGTACAGACAAAACAAGTAACCCAACTTAAAAGTATGAAAAAATATAGTCTTCTGTGTAAAACATCAAGTCTTGTGTGCTGAAATTTAAACACATTTTAACCAATTGTGATAAGCAGTGCTAAGAGTAGAATGAAGACTCACAAATAACATAACACTAAACAGTAACCTGACTTTACGAAAACTAAGTTGCACTTTACTCATGAAGTAAGAAGTCACTATTTAAAATAGTCGTTAAATTTATGAAAATAAATGGCCAATTGGATATGTTAAATAATATTTTTAAGCAAACTTAATAATAATAACAAAAATAAAAAAAGACAATATTTTATGACGGTGTCAATTGTGTCAATTAGTACAAAAACTAATGTCCCTTGTGGACCTCATTTATCTACATATGTACTGGCAAATATCTATATAAAATACTGAGAAGAAACAAACATCATAGAGTAGGTTCGAGTCTCAGGCTCAGCTAACGTGGGTATTTGAGAAAGACTGCCAGTTAACATGGGTATTTGAAAAAGACTGCCTTCTCCTGGGGCGTTGGTTCTTCCCGGATTTTAATCAACTAGTTATACTGGCCACAATGTATAACCTATCTTGTGCTAAAATATGGACTGTTAAACCCAACAATAACAACATCATACAAATAATGGATTTTTTGTACACAAAATCTAAGTATGGATTTAGTACACAGAGCATTGTGTATGCACCAACATGCACAACTGAAAACTTTATCACACACACACACACACTTTACTTTCAAAAGTTTGACAAAACTTTACCCTTTAAGTTCTTTTTCAATTACAAGGACATCCTGAAAATTGATGATTCAACATCACCAGATTTCCTGTATACTTTAAATACAGGAAGTAAACATAATGAGGATACACCACAATTACTTTAACTGCAATACAGATGTACTATATATAGCATACACTTAAGGTAACTTGCAACTCCAAAAGAAACTGGGTGAATAGGTGAAAGCATACATGATACAGTGCTTATTTTGCTTTTCTCTTTTTCGAACAGGAACACGAAAATATTCAAATATTCAAGTCAGATATACGACTAAACCAGCTACAGTGTATGTAGTCTTTAGTTGTACAATGTACAAGCATTGCCGATCAGATTCAGCATCACCACATCAATAAGAGTTGACCTAATTTTTTACTGAAATCATCCAAGATCCTCAAATGTAAGCAAATATTCCATGACTGATCAAACTCATCTGAGTTTCTAAGATGTCCTGGTCTCCTCAACTCATGGAACTCGGTCCCTAGCATAAACACACAAGTCACTCACTTTCAAATGGAACATCGAAAAGATAATACTTTATAACATCCGATTAAATTCTCATCATGAAAAGATCCTATTGGAGAAAAACTCTTTTCAGAATTGTCCAAAATACTTTATATCATACTGAACTTTACCATCTGCAAACTGTCCAAAATACTTTATACCATACTGCACTTTACCATCTGCAAGCTATACAAAGTACTTTATATCATACTGCACTTTACAATCTGAAGACTGTACAAAATACTTTATACGATACTGCACTTTACCATCTGCAAACTGTACAAAATACTTTATATCATACTGCACTTTACCATCTGCAAACTATCCAAAGTACTTATATCATACTGCACTTTACAATATGAAGACTACAAAATACTTTATACCATACTGCACTTTACAATCTGAAGATTGTACCAAATACTTTATACCATACTGCACTTTACAATATGAAGACTGTACAAGGTACTTTATATCATACTGCACTTTACAATCTGAAGACTGTACAAAATACTTTATACCATACTGCACTTTACCATCTGCAAACTGTACAAAATACTTTATATCATACTGCACTTTACCATCTGCAAACTATCCAAAGTACTTTATATCATACTGCACTTTACAATATGAAGATTACAAAATACTTTATACCATACTGCACTTTACAATCTGAAGACTGTACAAAATACTTCATACCATACTGGACTTTACCATCTGCAAACTGTACAAAGTACTTTATATCATACTGCACTTTACAATATGAAGACTACAAAATACTTTATACCATACTGCACTTTACAATATGAAGACTGTACAAGGTACTTTATATCATAATGCACTTTACAATCTGAAGACTGTACCAAATACTTTATACCATACTGCACTTTACCATCAGCAAACTGTACAAAGTACTTTATATCATACTGCACTTTACAATATGAAGACTACAAAATACTTTATACCATACTGCACTTTACGATCAGCAAACTGTACAAAGTACTTTATATCACACTGCACTTTACAATATGAAGTCTATACAAAGTACTTTATATCATACTGCACTTTACAATATGAAGTCTGTACAAAATACTTTATACAATGCTGCACTTTACCATCTGCAAACTGTACAAAGTACTTTACTTTGCTTCACTTTACAATCTGAAGACTAACAAATACTTTATACCATACTGCACTTTACCATCTGCAAACTGTACAAAGTACTTTATATCATACTGCGCTTTACCATCGGGGGGGGGGGTGGGGGGTGGGGCGAGTGGTCTAAAACGCTCTCCGTTACAGATCACTGCCATCTCACCTCGGTCTGTGTTGGTTCGAGTCTAAGATTCGTCTAATGTAGTTATGTGAGAAAGCTTGCCAGTAGCTTCTCGTGGGTCGGTGGTTCTTTCCGGGGGTTTTCCCGGGTTCTTCCTCCACCAATAATACTTGCTGCCATGTATAGCCTTTCATGTGCTTAATAATGGTAACAGCAACAACCATCTGAGGGCTGTCAAAAATACTTTACAATCTGGAAACTAGCTGTTCAAATGAGTTAGATTTTTTTTTACATTTTTCTGTTCTTTGACAACAAATGTTTGTTTGATTAAGATTTTTTAAACGTAGCTTTAACAATTTTTCAGTCCTATCACTACAATGTCTGCAGTGAGGCAGTTTATAGTTATGTCTCGCACTGTATCATCATGCTGCAGATATGTAGCATTATGTCCCACTCAGTCAAATTATCCTGACACCAAGCTGACCAGTCCTAACACTAACCTCTTAATGCTGGGCGCCAAGCGAGGCAGCTGTTAGTACCATTTTTGTAAGTCTTTGGTATGACTTGGCTGGGGATCGAACCCATGACCTCCATCTTCCACAGCAGACACCCTAACCACTAGGCCACCGGATCAGTCAACAACAAATGTACAAGTGGCATTCTGGTTATCAAAGTCTTCAAGTACAGGTTACTCTCCCTATATTCTGATTAATTTATTCATGGTTTCATTGTATAGAACTGTGCTACTTAACAGTCCTAGTTTTTCATATCAGTTTCAAGAGTTTTCTCAGCATCATACAGAATTGTCTGTCTTTTTTACATAGCATGGCAACCTTAAACAACAGTTAAATGACCTGGCTTACATTAATTGACAGTTAAAAGCTGAGAGCTGCAAGATTGTATTTCCATTTTAAGTGAAATGCGTTTGCAGTTCAGCAGTCTTAAAAAGATAAAATTGATTTTAATGTACCATCCAATTCAGCTTTTGTTAACCATAAGAATGGGTCTTTAATATCTCATGTTCATTGTACCACCAATTTTATCAATGTCTGTCCCTGTGGTTCAGTCAGCATAATATATACATTCCCAGTTTGAGTTCTCCTTATTGTTGTCACCATGTGTGCTTTCACCTTTATCATTTGTTTGCCTTGTATTAGCATTAGTGTCATTAAAATGATTTTGCTGCCTTATTTTTAGGAGTCAGTGTACTTTTCTACCCTCTTACAGTGAGGAAAATTTAACTTGTTTTTTAATGATGCCAGATTAAAGTACCAACACTTATGTCATATTCATTTGTTAATGAAAAACCATATCCTGATAATGGACAGACCTTTTGCTACTAGTCAGTACAGTATTCATTTGATGATATTGCCCTAAAGAAAAATAGGGTTAAATAAAAAATCAGCATTGATTCTTCACATTTATCATTTGGTCCACTTAGAATCTATTTATAGGCTATGGAACATTTCATTTTAATTACTAAATGAACAGGTGATAGGGATCTCTTAATCATAGTACTTGTAGACATTGACATTGGGAAGGATGTCACTCAGTAGATAGGGTTGTGTACACACCTGCTCAGAAATTTTGTCAGAAAACCAGTCATGAGCCTTTTATGCAGAAAAATTGACATTTTTATAGGGTCCAGCTAGACAATATGATGTCTTCCCATTACCATTGTACCAATAGAGTTGGATGATATGGTGGGAAAACAGGAAGAAGTGATTTATTAGTGGTACACATTTAGAATGTTTACAACAGTTGTTTATACAAATCATGTTACTTACTGAACCTTTCAGTCAGATAATGTAAATACAAGATTAATACTGTTTTAATTTATGATATAGTTGGACCATAAATCTTGCATAAAGTTTGCATCAAGGCTACTTTTGTATGAACATTTGGCTTGGAGGCCATAGAAGTTTATATGCAAGTGCAGCACCAGTCCACAAAAAACAAGTCAGTCGGATTGATATTTTGCTATTTTCGTGACTGAATACATTTTACATCCATTAGTTTTACTGGCAATGTTGGCAACAATGTATTATAACTTATTTTCTCTCCTCATCTTGGTCGGTGCAGCACCATGTTAAAAGCTGGCAGCTGCAAGTTATACTCTGGGCTTGCTTAGGTTAAGGGGGCCCTGAGTCACCAAGTGGTCTAAAGTGTGCACCGTTACGGATCACTGCCATCTCACATCTGTCTGGGTTCCATTCTCAGGCTCGACCAATATGGATATGTGAGAAAGTTTGCTGGTAGCTTCTCAAGGGTCAGTATTTATTTCCGAGGTTTTCCCATATTCTTCCTTCACCACTGATACTGGCTGCCATGTATATCCTGTCTTGGGATGAATAATGGCATTAAACCCTATAACAACAACAAAAACTTTTCATTATGTACGGTGTGTGATGAGTAAATTTGATACACATGTAGGTCAAGTTCAAAGTCACCTAGTTCTGCAAGACAAGTAGCCGACTGAAAATGTTGAGATCTGATGAGTACTGCGTATAGGTTTTATATGCAGTTACAGTTTTTGGGGGTGCCATTTTTCAAAAACTGATTGGCTGGATGTAAATAGTAGCCAGTATATTTTGTACAGGAAGATCTTTGGAGAAAAACCCAGAGAGAACTTTTGCCCCACGCACCAGTAGCAAGCTTTCTATCATACCCATGTTGTCCCAACCAAGACTCAAACTCATGCAGACAGATGTGAGATGTCAGAGATATGTAAAGGCAAGCCCCAGTAAACCACTTAAACCTGGGCCCCAGTTTTGTATGCTGAAACCCATACCTAGTGACTGTGTAATTTAATGACTATAGAACAGTTTACAGCTTTACATATCCAGGATATGTTAATTTAATGTTATACATAATGAATATCTTTTCATCCATTCTATAATGCCCAACCAGGACCTTGTTGCCAAGCCAATGTTGATTGGTCCTTAATTGTATTAGGTCTTTGGCCATTTAACTTGGGATAACAAGATTTGGCTTTTGCCATCTGGGGTGGTCAGGTGATTGGAAATTTTGTTCATTTGCTGTGTCAGTGATTGAATTATTTTAACATCTTGGCACCTTCCATGTCCAGGATGAGTAAGATGTAATGTGTTGTAGTTTGTTCAACTCAGCTTCATGAGCAATATCCTCTCAATAACTTCATGAATAGTCATCCCAACACCTTGTTGCTAAATTAATTAATTTGCACGTGAATAATTTGGACATCATTTGAATTGATAAATATAGCAAAACCACTAATTCAATACATGCATACAAATAATGGTCATTGTTCATGTTGTTTGCCATCATGGTACTGTGGAAGAGTTCATTTTTGATCCAGCACTAAGCAGTTATGGTGGCTACAGTATGTCAAAAATGTCTGTATCATTCTAGTTCACATAAAATTATTTTAAATTTCTATTTACTGGTAAAGTCTGCCAGTGATGAGCTTTGTATAAAGGAATAGATGATCCTTATCTGTAGCACACGATGGTTCAGTCCTATGTACATGTAATTTTGTCTACATTTCAAGATGCTCATGTGAAAATTAACCCAGGCTAGAGAAATAGGTAGGGCATAACTGATTAGCATTTTTCTACCGATTTCCGATTCCGGATTTTGGGCATGAAATTTTTCCGATTCCGGATACGATTCGATTAATCAGAAATGCTAAATCCGTATTTTTTTTCTAAAAAATTTCATCTTTCGTTTCCGGGTTTCTGGTATCTGGTTTTGCCGTGTCTAGCACGTTACTTAGTACTTTACCATATCCGGATTCATTTCCGGTTTTCACTCGTCGGTTCAAATAGATTGTCTCACAGCGTGGTTGTGTTGACCATATTGGACTTTTCTGACTTCTTATTTAACTTTATTAACGCACTATCGAATGACACGCAGTGTTAGACACGGTGCTATAGAAATTCAACTTTATTATTTTTATTATCCGAATCGGTCGTCCCTACCTTGTTCGATTCCGATTAATCGGAAGTTTATACTATCCGGTGGAATCCGATTTCCGGATCAAAAGTCGGTTATGCCCTAGAAATAGGTATTACCAACAATGCCTAGCATAGTATAATAATGACATGGGTTGATGTGGCATTAAATAGTACATTATGTGTGGCAATGTTCTACTCATTATAATGTGGCTCATTACATTTTTGTAGATTTTTGCAAATCGCTCATTGGTAATGTGAATATTGTATTGCTAATACATGATGCTTTTAGTCGATAACAGATAAATTGCTGTGAATGAAGTTGACTTATGTCAACTTCTGTGCATGAAGTCAGCTCATTATATTTGTGGAGATGTGCCAGCAAATGTTATTTTTTTTACAGTAGGGAGGGCTGCAGATAAATAAATTTAAATACATGTGCAATAAAACCTTAAAGATATCAATTACACATAAAGCTGTTAAATACTTGTAGATTTAAAGGTTTAGCTATGTGTTTTTTGTAGTGACAACATAGATATAAAAAAAACATATGAATATCACATTCTCAACACCGTAATCTATTACTGACAATTTTTCAATATTAACCACATCTGTTTTAAACTAAATTCTGTTGAAGTCCCAAATTTCAGAGCTCTCTAGTGCTGCTTTGAGGACCTCCAGTTCCATATATTTTGCCTAATTTTGGGGAAAATGTGGTCCTGAATCTCATTATTGCAAATTCATCAGAGAATTCAGAATCTTTATATCGTTAACAGCAACAAAATAGGGCAACACTGCAGACACATTCACACACACACACACATGGACATGCTTGATGGTCTGATTGTCCAAGCAGTCTTTGAGGAATAACTGCTTGAGAGTGTTTCTAGTACAGTCCTGCTTGTGTTAAGAAGCCATTTAGAGAAGAAATTGTGACCTTGTAAGACAGATGGCTGATTAAAATAAGATTATATGCAAGTTACTTCATAATGACCATGAGAATGTGACTGTTTTGTACAGATGACTGTCAGTTAGAGGCAGGTTTGCGCCAAGAAAAGCAGGGGACTGTGTCCACCTGTCCTCCAAATGTGGAGGAATCACTTCAAATAGAAACATACTTGATAGGGCTTACTATATTTTTTGTTTTGAAATAAAAAACATTGAGATAATTTTATTTGATCTGACCTTATTTTCACTTTACCTTTGCTGTCTGGATATTTATAGGTGTTGTAATAAATGTTTTATAAAGTAGTGATGCAGTTCATACGAAAAATTCAAATTTGAATACATGATTACATGGAAATAGCTGTACTGTGGAATTTTCTCCAATTCAGTATAGTTTTAGCTTACTATCCGACAGTTTTTTTTTTCTAATACTGTACTTCTCATTTTTCTGGATCTGTGGTTGCATTTTTGAAAGCTTTTCACCCAAGAAATTCAGTTATTAATTTGACCCCGCCCCCCCCCCCCCCCCAAAAAAAAATAAAAAACCAAACAACCAAACAACAATATACTATACACTAATGCTTTAAAGTGACTTTGGAATGCCATATACCATATTTGCTTTTAAAATGGAAATTAACTGCCATTTTAACATTTGTTTCACCTTTGTTGACATTTTGGTAGCACCAACAGAGATGTGACTTGCTCTGAAGTAAAAAAAAAACGTTGATTTTTGGACTGATTTTTTTGTGTTTAGTTTTCAAGGTTGCAGCCATGAGATGGCTATATACATAGGACCTCAGCACAGTCACATGAAGACTATACACAGCCACATAAATACTTAAAGTTGATCTCAGCTCAGTCACATGAAGACTATACACAGCCACATAAATACTTAAATTTGATCTCAGCACAGTAACATGAAGACTATACACAGCCACATAAATACTTTAAAGTTGATCTCAACACAGTCACATGATGGCTTTACACTCGATCTCATCACGACATGATGGCTGTGCACATGAACTCTACACAGCCACCTAAATGCTTTACACTTGATCTCGACATGGCCACATGATGGCTTTACACTCAATCTCATCACGACATGATGGCTGTGCACATTAACTCTACACAGCCACCTAAATGCTTTACACTTGATCTCAACATGGCCACATGATGGCTTTACTTGATCTCAACACAACCACATAATCACTTTGCACATGAACTCTACACAGCCACATGAATGCTTTACACAACCTCAACACAACCAAATGATGGCTTTACACTGAAACTAAGTGCAGATACAAGAAGTCTTTACACAGGAATCTTCAAGCACTTCAGGTGGTTGCTGTTTAATTTTTTCAAAATTTAAATGTCATAAGTAAATGGAAATTGGTTTCAGAAGATCGACTTCTTTTCAGTTTTACACTAAACATATCAGTCATATAATGTTTTATTTTTGTATGTTTTTATGCAGGTTACACATCGCACAACAGGCCAGGTATTGGTGCTGAAGATGAACAAAGATTTGACAAACAAGTCAAATGTGCTAAGGGAAGTCCAGCTGATGAACAGGCTGTCTCACCCAAACATACTAAGGTAAATACTTACTGACATACAAATATTTTATATGTGCTTTTCCAAAGGACAGAAGCAATAGTGCATTGCTTTGAGCAGATGAAGGAGGAAAGAAAACAAAGACTGATTAAGAGTAGTGAACATAACAAGTTTTCAGACTTGACATTTAGCCTGTAGTTATATTTTTAGCTTTTCGAAGCAAGAAATTGAAATAGGCCATGAGAAAATTTCTTATCATTATTTTTAAAAAAATTCTGTGAATCCCATGTTTGATAATAATTACACACTTTAATTTCACAAATTCTGGGAAATGTTTTAGCAAGAAACGTTTTCAGTGATAAGCCCACCCCAACTTTGAATTACTTTGGCTTATCTGTGACAAATACAGTACAGCTGACATGATTTTTCACTTTCTCTGTGCGTCATGGTAGCGGGCAAAGGAGAGCATCAAGTTGATTCAGGAAAACCACATCTGCCATCTCCGTACACATCCTGATGGATCTGCCATGACCTTATATGGAGAACAGCTCTGGACACCCTACATTTTTGTGGAGATAAATCAGATGATCAGAATGAATGTGGTCATGATAAAGTGGATGTGGTTCATAGTTTATGACCCTTTCAAACACTCTTTGAGAGAGAATACCTTATTTACTTAGTTTTAAGTCGAGCCAAAAGCAAAAAACATAAATCCTGATCTACCTTCACATAATGTGCCATGAAAATTAGTGTCTCTATTGAACGTTATACTGATTAATCCTTACAAACTGCACCTACCCTGATATGCCAGTGCATAATACGATGGCAGATCTGGGTCTGTGCAGTTTGCTATTGGACTCTTATTATAAGTGAGTATATATGGTAGTACATAGTGGAGCAGTTATCTTTTCATTGCCTTTATAATTAAACAGACACCTTTTTACTTTTCTAGATCTAATTTTAGATAACATTAACATAATGCCAATCATACTTTTCTAGATCACATTTATAGATAACATCAACATAATGTCAGTGACGTGTGAACTTGATTAAAATTAGATATTGCAAGAAGCATAAGAATGTCTGGACTTGTATGAAAACAAAATCCTATGTTATAGTGACATGTCTGTGCAATTATAATGCTTTTGTATCGATTGAAGATTATGTGATTTGAAAAGACAGAACCAGTTATAAAAGAAATTCACATTGGATCCACATTGCCACAATATTTCATATCATGTTTGGTATAAATGTATATTACTATATAACATCGTCAAACTCTGGTCCTAATGAGAGGTCTGTAGTAGTCATGTGGTCATAGGTTATTGTCTTGATAGATCACCCACACATTTGAACTCGTGTAAGGTGGGTATGCGAGAAAATCTTGCTGTTAACTTCCCATGGGTTGGTGGTTCTTTAATGTGAAGATGATGAACTTGATGGACCACATTTGTGGACATCACCTCATCATTTAGCTGGTGGTAAATATTCTGTGTTTATGCTGTAATTATGTACATGGTATATTAACTATTGTTTGAGTAATTATTCACCTCGGGCATAATTTCGTACTGAGTGTACACTGTCCATAACAAATTGATTATGTGCAAGTGATTGACATTTGATAGATTACTATTTACCCCTTATCTGCCCTTATCTGAAATCAATATTAATCAATATAATAATCCATATTAATGGGCAGAGCCAGCAGGTCACTGATGTCAAGTTTAAGTGGATATAGATGAATCAAAGTTAGACTGTTTCGATATTATCATTGGGAGAGGAAGAGGGAATAAATTATGACTTAATTTAAGTAAATGTTGAACCAGATATAATTTTTGTTATTTGATTGCCCATCAACATGCATGTGATTCTATCATTTTAGAGGCCATCTACCAGACAATGTATTTTATAATTACAATTTGTCACTTTTGAAAGATAATACATTTTTAACACAAAAATAATGAGTATATTGGTGTGCATACTCCCCATTTTACAACAAGTGGGAACCAGTTTACTGGAGAAATGTAATATGGGTGGAATGATATGTAATAATCAGGTTACCATTGCCAACACTTGTACACAAGAAAGTGTTAACTGACTGACTTACTTTTGTAATCTGTAAAGTTGATGCAAGATGTTTTATGAGGTGTTATTAAGTAATAAAGGGATCATTGGTGGTTCCTGCAGGCTTTCAAGTCTAATTAATAAAAATCCGCTGATCTCTGATTTTGTTCTTGATTTGCTCAAGAACTTTTTACAACTATATTTAAGGGAATGTGATGTATGGCTTAGTTAAGTTATTTTCCAAATTTTGAAAAAATAAGCTTTGTCCCAATATCAAACCAACCAGATCAAACAAACAAGCACTGGCTTAGAAATATGAAAGTCTGGAACACATGTCTAACATTTGGATGAACTTGGCTTGGAGTTGTATTGGAGATCAGTCAGAGACATTGTTTCTAACACACATTCAAAGTGACAAAAGACGGGATTAGCCATTGAATGCAGAAACCAGATCACACATATTGATGGGATATCGGCTGAATGAGTTATCCCCTGGTGTTGCGTTTATGGGGCAAGAGGTGGTAGCATAAGTGCATTTTCATGACATCACCAAATTTGAATATTCCTTGTGTATTTAATCACTTGTGTTTCAACACTGCATATAAATTACAAATTTAGCCATTCCATGACAATTTGCAATTATGTCTTAAATTCTTGTTAACACATTAACCCCTTGGCCAGAGTTTATGGGCAGGAGGTAGTAGCCTACTGCCAAGCAGTGTAGCGTCAGGGTCATGTAAGATACACTAACTCTGGTGGTTTTATTGAAAGGTAGACAGATTTAGCTCTACAATGATACCATATAATCTGAACGTTTTAGTTTTTTTCCACCCAAGATTTACCTGTGGTCAGAATATGATTTTCAGTCGAGATTTAAGACTTTATGGCCACATATATAAGGCAGACTGGCCTGAACTGCACACAGGCAGGTGAACCTGTGCCAAAAGTAGGATAAGGTGGACATTTTTAATAAAGAGTGGTCTCCATGCGAATATGATGGGTCTGTTAAGACATTAACCCCAAACGCAGAGTTTATGGGGCATGAGGTAGTAACCTACTTCCAAGGTCTGTAGCGTCGAGGTCATGCATGACACACTAAAGTGGGTAGTATTATAGAAAGGTTTAGCTCTACAAAGACACCAAATAATCTGGACATTTTATATGCACTACAAAATACAGAGGGACAAACCTAATTTTTTTTCCACACAAAATTCGCTTATGGTCGGAATCCGATTTTGTGTCCAGATTTGAGACTTTATGGCCTAAGATCTAAGGCAGACCAGTCTGAAGTGCACACAGACAGGTGAACCTGTGCAAAAAGAAGGATAAGATAGACATTTTGAATAGTCACCTCCATGCAAAAATTATGGGTTCATTAAGCATAAAAAAGAACTCCAATGTTTCACCTTTTTCTCATACGCCAGCAAACTAGCCAATGGAAAACATTTTTTTTTTAGCACAACTAGGCATTGGGCTAATGGAAAATTGCTTGGAAGTCTATATATTAGGATATAATTAGAACGAGTCCCCAAAATGTGTTTCCTACTTGCATTTCATGCGAAAACAGCAAAAACCTCCTGGGGTTAATGTATTAATGCCATCAATGGTAAACCATCATTGATTTTGTGAATGAAACTAAAACTTCTTGTGGTTTTTATGAGATATACACCTCTTCCTTCATTAAACTGTCATTCATTATTAATTAATGACCCAAGAAGTATATTTTCTATCCTGTCTCAGTCTCATAAATAACACCTGCCAATGATGATCATTTTAACCATCAGATTCCAAAGAAACAGAGAGAAAGCTTGTTTATGTAGCTTGGACTTGTGCATTCCTTAATCACTGCTAACTTACAAAGATTTAAAATAAAGTGTTGTTTTTTTTTTACTTTTATGAGTTTATTTTTGTTTTGCACTTCCTGCAGATGTTCCCAGTATATTACATTTGTTTTGCACTACATAGCCCAGTATATTAATAAATGTTCTGGTGATAACTGCACAACACACACACACACACACACACACACACATGTTATTTAAAGTGTTGGTATAAAGCAAATTGATATACCAACCAATACTATGGGTATATCAAATTGTGATCTGCCCATGGCACAATAATATGAATATATAAATATTTTTTCAACCGCAGGCAATAGAGCACTGACGAATTTCTCCTCATTCACTGATCTTAAATGTCCCTGTTTTCTAAATATTTAAATGGTACACAATTTCATAGGAATCCAGTCTTTTTTCCATTCCCTCTCACATGTAAATGACAAAATAAACACAAATCTGGAGTGAGAGAGTAAAATATAATGTGCTGGGCAAAGACATTAAAACTCTGCTCTGCACATTTAGATTTATAAACAAAATGATCCATTTTTATACATGTATAAACAAACATACATGTATATCTTTTTTAAGCATTTCTTTTCAAGATTTAAATAAATGTAACCAATTTTATTAAAGTATTTTTTCATGCAAACTTATGCTGCTTAGTAATGTAAGGGAAACATTTTAATTCTGTTAAATAAAATGAGCAATATGTATGTAAACTGATATGACTTTTTGTAGGTATACTTTTTTTCTAGTGATATGCAGTCTGTTGTTTATTATGTGGTCTAATTCCAATATTATGCCAGAGTCTCCAGTAAAAAAAGTTTTTTATTTTAAAAATTTGTTTTCTGAGCCAAAACTTTAAAACAAAAATTCTACTCAGGAATGGTCTTTTAGTAAACCTTGATAAAATTGCATCCAGGAAATTTTTGTTAACAGTGACGCTTATACACATGGGTAGGTTACCCATAGAGCACTACTAGAACTTTTCAAACTTAACATGACAAAGCATTTTATATAGCTGACAAGCACTATTGAAGATACAATCTCATTGATATGCTATCTCTAGTATACTGTGTAATTTTGCATAGAGGTGATGAAAGATCGCCCCAGTAGGGTATGATACTTCAAAGATTGAATGAGGTCTCCTTGTGTGTTAGTTTCAGTTATTATAGTTAAGTCTTCCATAACAGTCCTTGTATTACTTCAAATTCCTGTTCAGTTTGGACAGTATTTATGCACATGTATACTGACTCGGATACATTTCCCTTCACACAGAACATGCACTATTTTCATTATATGTATGACAGTGTTTTAATATTAAAGAACTAAATGTTTTACAAGTTTAGATTAACTCGTGTATTAAACATTCTTAAACTCGCATATTTTCCTAAGTTTGAGAGCGTTTTTTTTTTATTTTTGTTTGGAGAATACACAAATTTCACACCTTTATCTCATTTGACAAAAAAATTTACAATGCAGAATGCTACCATATGAACAACCCAGGTTGATTGGCAGTTTGGTTTGGTGTTTTATGACACAGTGACAGAGGTTATTTAGTACCAAGGAAACTGAAGTAGAGTGCCTTTCCTGAGGATGCACCATGGTAGCTGGTGCCTCACTGGTCTTGTAGGATTTTTACCAATACCCATTTGGTTGTGAGTGTAGTATTCTAACCACTAAGCTACTGTGGTTTCTGTCTCCATTACTATTAGTTGCCTGTAATGACAAAAATGGGAATGTTGTTTTTTTTCTTAATACATAATTTGATAAATTGTTTTATGTTTCCTGATGTCAAAACAAAACAAAATATTTCACAGAGAAGAACAAAAAGAGAATCTAAGATTATATCTAATGTGAGTGCTTGTTTCAAATGAATATTATATATATGTTTTTGCTAGCCTTGGTGAGGAGAAGATGAAGTGATTACAGTAGATGACATTCATAAATTTTGTATAACATACACACATATTTAAATGATTCAGCATATAAGATGATACAAATTTTGATTTTGTCTAATGAAAGTACAAAATAGTGTAATGCCTTGTCATTAGGGCTTTGCTTCATTTTGTCTAATGAAAGTACAAAATAGTGTAATGCCTTGTCATTAGGGCTTTGCTTCATTTTGTCAAATGAAAGTACAAAATAGTGTAATGCCTTGTCATTAGGGCTTTGCTTCATTTTGTCTAATGAAAGTACAAAATAGTGTAATGCCTTGTCATTAGGGCTTTGCTTCATTTTGTCTAATGAAAGTACAAAATAGTAAACAGTGCAATGCCTTGGTCATTAAGCTGTTTCATTTTGTCTAATGAAAGTACAAAATAGTATACAGTGTAATGCCATGGTCATTAGGCCTTTGCTTCATTTTGTCTAATGAAAGTACAGAATAGTATAGTGTAATGCCTTGGTCATTAAGCGGTTTCATTTTGTCTAATGAAAGTACAAAATAGTGTAATGTCTTGGTCATTAGGCCTTTGCTTCATTTTATCTGATGAAAGTACAAAATAGTGTAATCCTTGACCATCAGGCCACTGTCTCATTTTGTATACTGAAAGTACAGAATTGTGTAATGTGTTGACACCTTTATTGGTCATTATGCTTTTGTCTCAGATGACATCATGTGACATTATGAAATACCATTATACTTGTTTCATATACATTGTGCATTAAATCAGTTACACAATATTTTTCTAAAAGTTGTGATTTATTAAGCAAAGTTATGATGGATCCCCAGTGAAAAAAAAATTCAATAATGTAATTGGAATAACCATTTCTTGCATCACTTGTAAACTGTGGTTACACAATAATAACTCGCCCAAAAATTGCGATTCTGAAACATATCCTTAGGGTTCCTGTGTAAAACATATTTTGTTTGTTCTATTGATTACTCATAACAAAATGCACACAGATTTGCCAGTACATTATGTGATGGCAGATCTAGATCTGTGCAGTTTGCAGTTGGTCTTGTCTTATAAGCAAGTTCATATGGTACCTTCTTTGGGCCACAGCATCCAAGCTAAGCTGCCAAATATTGTTATCCATTAATTTTTACAATTTGTCAGACTCAGACCATCACAACCAGTATTATATACTACATGCAATAAGAAGTAAAAATAACTTGCACTGTTTGCATTTGAACTTTATCAAGTAGAAATGGTGATAGGTATATTATTTAGATTGTCTAGAGACATGATTGTGATCTTAAACAAGCATATATATGTTGTTGATCTTGATATCATCAGTGGTCAGTGATGGGAAAAAGGTACATATAGTCACATGATGTATGTATGTATGTATGTATGTATGTATGTATGTATGTATGTATGTATGTATGTATGTCATATCAGCACAATCCTGTATATAAAACAGACCCAAAGCTAAATAGTAAACAAAGTTGAGACAGAAACTTTGCCTTAGTCGCAAAGAAGACAGACATTCCAACCAAAACAAATATGCATCATGAGATAAAATTGAAAATATCGTCTTGCAAAATTCCCAGAAAGCATGCAAAAAAATACAACATAGTGAATGACATTATTGGTAAAATTCTTAAAATATAAACTGATGGTAAAAAGAGGGCCATATCCTTAAAATACAGGAAATATTTAATAAAGGGTCAAGTCCCTAAAATATGAGGTCAAAATATCATGATGGGATGCATCTTATGGAAGATCTTACGTGACTACTCATTCATAAGAAGTGAGGTTTTTCGTTGTTATACAGTGCTTTTCAAATTATTGATTTTACTAGTATTTAATGACTTTCGTCAGTTTGATTTGAAATGAGCACAATTCATGGCCGAAAAAACAACACCTTACAAATAAAATGTACTTTCCAGGAATAAAGATTTACATGAAGCTATACGGGGGCCCCGAGTGGTCTAAAGCGCTGTCCGTTGGATCATTGCCATCTCACCTCTGTCTGTATGGGTTCGAATCTTGGATTCGGCCAATGTGGCTATATGAGAAAGCTTGCCAGTAGCTTCTTGTGGGTTGGTGGTTCTTTCCGGGGTTTTCCTGGTTCTTCCTCCACCATAAATACTGGCCGCCATGTATAGCCTATATTGTGCTGAAAAAACTCGTTACACCATAATAAACAAACAAACAAACATGAAGCTACACAAAAATAATCTTCTGTTCTGTGTATTATTATTGTGAGAGAACATATTCTGGCACAGAAGTGCAGTAAGATGTTAGTTATGTCGGTAAGATTCTGTTATGAGCTGATGTTATATGTTTTGGTCTTGTTTATAAAACCACTTGAATTTTAGAAATATCTTTTTAAAACCTTGAATGTTAATCTTATTCATTTTTTTTTTCATGACAGTATCACATTGGTACTATACATACATCTGAAAAGACTAAATGATATGTTAGTGACACAGTAAGGTGCTGTCAAATGTGAATTGATGATATCATCATGGGGTTATAAATACATGTAAAAGGTTTTTTATACAGTAATACAATGTATCTAGTTGGTCCTTGGTGCTGATTTAACATCCAGCATGGCTGAATGGCAGCCATCTTAAAAATCTTGCTATGGCTACTCCTCCTAAACAAAACATCTTATTTAGATGTGATTTACATCTGAAAGCTTATTTTGATTTTTTTGTTTGTCTTAAATGAAAATGGTACTGCTTGTATGTCCAGTATGGCTGCTCATGTAGCCATCTTGACAATGTCCTTGTAAATGAATGGTTATGTCAATATGGGTTGGGGTGGCTTTTACTGTTAGACTTCTTATTGTGCCAAGTTGGTCCAAACTGAAAATACCTTTGCTCACACAACCAGTATTACCATCAGAAGTGGTCATCCTGAAAATCTTGTTATCACTACTTCTGTATGAATGGTCATATCAGAATGGGGCTCATTTTTTACAATGTCTGGTTAATCCTAAATGTAAATCATGTACCAGTCAAGCCTCCGGTATGGACACAACAATGGTCTGCATAAAAGTCTTGTTATTGACATGTCTCAGTTGATGACTGTTGATGTCAGACTTTGTGAATTCAACAGAAGAGTTCCAATAACTGTCTGTTTGTCCACAATGGAGATGGTGTGAATTCTGATATCCAATATGGCCAACTTGAACATCTTGCTGCTGTTACTCCTCCATGATGGAAAGTTCTACTATATTGTAGAGGTTTTCACCAGATGACTTGTTATAGTAACTTGTTGGTCCTAAATTAAATATGGTGCTGATCTGATGTCTTTCATAAATCTTTTATATATATAACAAGAAACATTAAAGAGACGAGACATTCAAATGAAGGCTGAGTTGTTGATTTTGATACTTTTTTTAAAAGAAATACTGCAGATGTGCCTCTTTGGGAGTGTACCATGTTACATGTACTGTTGGGGATCCACACCACAATATGTACATTTTTATCAGTATACTGCCTGTTTGTCTCTTATGTAACAAGCATATACAGTGAATGGCATGGATCTCTGCCTTGGATGCTGGAGGTCACGGGTTTGAACCCTGGCTGAGTCATACCAAAGTCTATTAAAAATGGTACTAAAAGCTGCGTTGCGTTGCATGATGCCCCAGTGCTAGACATCACTTTAAACTGCCACACTACAGACATCATAATGATAGGACTGAATTTAAAAAGCTACATTAAAAATCCAACTCATTCACACCTAACATACAAGCAAGTAAATACTGTACAGTACATAGTGCATTGTCTTTTTTACATTTATTTAATCAGAGATATAGAGTACATGTATTCATGCATTATAACGTTATGATGGGAATCATAGAGTACACATCCTGATAGTGTGACTGCCTTATAATTAAGTGCATAATACAGTACTTCCTTATTATAATACTTATCCATGGGTACCAGTGTATAATGCATTATCCTGAGACTAATTTATAATGAATTACAGTACATCATGATAAAATACTTTCGCATTATAACACTATCCAAGGGAGCCAGTAGCCAGTGTATAATGCATTATCATAAACTGAGACTAATTTATAATGAATTACATGTCTCTGATAAAATACTTGTGCATTATAACACTATCCATGGGTACCAGAGTCTACCACCTTATAGTGAGGTACTTGACGTGTCTACTTTTTGCTACCACATATTGCAATGAGATTCATGACCATTCATGTCTTAAAACAAAAACCATGTTAAAACGAAGGCCCATCGTGTGAGGGATTGCAGTATGTCACTCCATTTCATGCATTAAAGGTTTAAGCAGCATTTATTGTAGATATAATTTTGTTGGAGTGTTTATAGTTCAGGCCAGTAAGATTAATTCTATTAGACAAAGCCTAGTGACTGAACAGCTGAACAGCTGGCTGTAAACTTAATCATATCACATTACTGTATAATTTATTCAAGGTGATTATGCAAAAAAAAAACAACCACATTTGATAGGAATATAGTTGTACCAGAAACATTAAATGGGCATGGTTCAGGGGTTAGGTATATAAGAGTAGATTGTATAGGTCACTGGTCCCTCTATGAAGAAAACTAGAGCTTTAATATCAGCAATAAAAAACCTGTTGCTATTGCATTGTTGGTACTTTTCTGGTTAGAAAGCACTCCAACCATCTGATGAGAATTTGGCATTCCATAAGAATAAACCAGAAGATTTTATAACTCATAATTAGTGTAGACTTAGTTAGCACTAATACAGTTATACATTTACATGTACTTATATAAATGTTTTTGAATAAATCTTGACAACATTCTCTTTCACTCAATCCACTGCCATTCTCTAACTGAACTTTGTCATTCTTAAGGAAGGAAAAGTTATTTTCTTCTTCAGAAATTATATCATAGTTTTTCTTCTGGATCCCTTGGGTCTTAGGGAAGGATTTCCATAGTCTGTTCAGATGTTGATCTCTTTTGGTAAGTTGGCCCCCTGCCCATGGAGGTTATAAATGGGTGGAGAGGGAGTTAAGGAGGAGCAGCACCCTGTTTTCCACTACCATTGAGTCATGCCTACCACTTAGGAAGGAGCAGTACCCGGTCATTTTGTGTGCATAATTTGTATCATGTGGGATTACCCCTAATTAAAAATAAAATTATGTTCCAATTTAAAACTCTCGAGCTGTTAAAAGTTTGTCTGGTTACTTGTGGTATGATGTTGCAGATCTGAGTTGCATAACTCTCTTTCACAAGGCACCTGGGAATTGACTGCATTGGGGATTGGGAATCAGCATATGGATGCTACTAGACTATGGAGGGGTTCCAATCAGGGCACACCCTCCTAATCTCTTCCTTTAGTCTCTCCAAGTTCTGTAGCAGTTAAGTGATTCACCTTTTCCCTGCATGCAGCCATAGCTGTCAGGACCTTGGTCACATTTATAGAGAGGGTGATGCTGTAGGCCAAGGTCCTGCATCTTGAGAGGTCTATGCTTTAAGCCTGAAGTTGGATTGTATTTTTGTTTGCACTTTCCTATCATTCAGCATCATCCCATTGGTTCTTCACAAGGAAGGTTCTCCACTGCTGAGTTCATTTTGATTGCCACCTGTGGTCCCAATGATCATAGTTCAGCGATCTTCTCATCATGTTGGACCATCAGAGAATATTTCCCATGAGGAGGGCTCTCTCCCATGAAAATGCTGGCATGTTCTCCACCACAGTGGCTGAGTATTTGTATCATCCCCTCTGAAGAGAAACAATTCCCAGTTTTTTCTGTCAAGGTCTGTACTTGGCATCCCTATCCAGCATGATCTCATTGAGCAGGCTTGTTCAGGTATTTCAAGCAGCCTAGATCGGTGTCCCATGTGCTAATACCTAGCTGGAATCTTCCATCTTGTGGTCTAACTAAACCTTCAGTGAACCATTGGGTGAAGCTTCCTTTCAGAACCTTTACACATAAGCCAGCTTTCTTGCTGTCATTAGTACATGTATAGGTATAGGAAAGGGGTGAGCTTCTTGCCCAATCTATAGGGCCAGGGTGTTTAAACTTAAGTGGAATTTTGAATTGCTTTAATTTTCCCTTTGCCAACTAGGTTTTTAACAAACACAAGCTTCCATTGGTTGCTCCACTTCTGATTGAGATACTCAATGTTAGTTGTAACTGTGCTGGGGATGATCCAGTTAGAGCTTTATACCTTCATTTGGCAGCTTCTAAAGCTGCTGATTGCTTGCCAGAACTAAACAAGATTGCTGCTTTCTGGGTTGCAATTGGGAAGTTCTTCACCATTGCAGGAATAGCAGCAAGCATATGTCATTTTGATCTTGATTCTAACCACTGAAATTGCTGTTTTCATAATTGAATTTCTTGTGATATTTTGATTGTTTAGATTTTGGCATTTTAGCACAGGTGACAATCGAATCACACGTTTGATTTACAAGATTTCATTGTAATGCTTTTTATAATTTAAGAAATGACATTCAGTTTGCACCACTGTTCATTTTTACACCATTGCTGGTGCTCACATGTTAATTTGGTTACAAATTATGCATGAATAATAATTATTTCAAACTGTGAGGTATAATTTATGCAAGAACTTCCTTAATTTATAAGTATCCTATTTGAAAATTATGTTTGATTCATGCCATAACTTCAGGATCTATTGCTACGGTTACTTCTCCTGAATGAAAAGTAATATTTCCATGGTATTTGCATATGAAGACTTCTTATAATGATGTTGGTCCTAAATCAGAATGGTGCTGCTTGAATATCCAATATGGCAACCACATTGGCCTTCTTTAAACTTATTATTGCTACTCCTCCAGAACCTATAGTCACATCAACATGGGGATTTACTGAATGACTTAACAGTGTCTGGTTTGTCCTCAATGAAAATGGTGCTGTTCAGACAACAAATTTGTTTGAAAATCTTATCACTTCATCTCCTGAATGAATGGTCATATCCAAATAAGGTTCTTGCTGAAAGAATATTTATGATATCTAATTGGTTGTAAATGAAAATGATGTGATCCGATATTCAATATGTCCACTATAGTGGTAAGCTTAAAAATACTGTTATGACCACTTTTTTAGATAGACTTGCTGTGATGTTTAGTTGGTCCTAAATTAAAATGGTGCCAATCTGATAGTAAATATGGCCACCATAGCAACCATCTTGGAAATCCTACTGTTCCCCTTCTTAAACAGACATATATCATCATTGGGTTTCCAAGATGTCTTCTTGGTTCAGAATGAAAATTGTGCTAATCTGAGATCCAATTTATCCACCACAGCAGCTTTTTTGAAAATATTGTTATAGCTGAAGAACGGCAGAGATGGTTCAAACACTAAGTAATTTAAAGGACAAAATGGTCTGGTCAAGGGATTCATGATTATATCCTTGCTATAAGGTGGATTATATACCGGTTTTTTGTTCATCTGTCCAGCCATCTTTTGACAGTTTTGTTTCTACACAGTAATCGGAGTTGTTCACAATATATGCAGGAACACTGACACTTTATTTTGTACAGATGTAAATCCTTCCTACAGTTAATTGATACAATACACAATCAGTAGGGTTCAAACTATATGTCTATGCCACATATCATTATGATTCTTCATATACAGCCTTCAAGTAAAACATTAAATTAAATATCAGCATGTATTAAAGATGGCTTTTAGTATGTGTTAATATAATCTTTTGAGGGTTAATAAATGTATTGCCCATTTAAGCAAAGGGCAACAAAGATTATCAAGCTTTGTAAACATGTAAATGGTATACAGTAGAGTTGCACAATAATACCAGTACATGTATATTGTTTTACCAACTTTGTTTCCTGGTGGCACATATCTTGGTTGATTTTCATTGTACGCATACTTTGGTAGTTTCCGTCAGGAAGTAATGTACAGAAATTCAGTGTAACCTTGTTTCAGTTTTAATGATAGCATTTTTCATGACTATAAGAACTTTTAGTATTTTTTTGACTGAAAAGTTGTATTTGTCATAGTTTAATTTTGAATATTACAAATATATATAAATATTTTTATGATCATTAATCACATGTTTGACACAGGACACGTATGCCAACATGGTGGCAAAATGGGGTGTTGTGAATGTTGTTCAGGTTAAATACAACTTTTGTATTAAAAAATAGAATTTTTAAAAATTAGAATCATTTTTTTAAAAAGTTACTATCATATGTTATTATGTCAGTTAAATTTATTCCGTTGTAAGACTACCCACAAAAGGGTTATGCCCCTTTGCCAAAAACATTAAATCTTTGGTCCCTTTTATAATTTCGGTATAGTGTAGCATATAGACTCAGTGATTACTTTTTGAATATAAAAAAAGAAACATGTGAAATCTACAGTATAATATATATATATATATATATATATATATATATATATATATATATATATATATATATATATATATATATATATATATATAAGATTTCCTAAAAAATTTGGAAAGAAGAGTGCTTTGGAATTAGACAAACTGGATGTCAAAACAGCTACAGGTCTTGATAATGCATGTGCTACATTCCTAAAACTTCCCTCACAAAAGACAGCACCTTTACTTACATATATCTTCAATCTAAGTATTTTCCTAGATATTTTTTCAAAGTCTCAAACTGGCAAAAGTAACTCCAATACATAAAAAGGGAGATCTTTTAGATATGAATAACTATAGACCTATATTAGTTATTATACGACCATGTTTGTAATGAATATACAAACTACCTGAAATCTTTTAATTTACTACATTCATGACAATCAGGTTTCCATGAAGGACATTTATGTTAGACTACACTGAGTAGAATGGTGGATGATTGATTATTAACAGCAGTAGATCAAGGTAACCTTTTACCTAAAGTGTTTCTTGTTACAAGGCTTTTGACCTTGTAAATCACAAAATCCTGCAGGAAATACTCAGCATATATCATGAAAACTTAACTTGGCAGGCTGAGTTGGCTTCAAACAAGTCTGATTGTTTCACAAGGATCATTTCATGGACCATTACTCGTTCTGATGTGCATCAATGATATACCATATCACACTGAGCTATCCAGTGCCCACATGTTTGCAGATGACACAACATGTATTTGATTAGGATTTTTTTAAAATGTAGCTTGTTTTATCAGACAAGTAGAATCCTGTACAGAGATGGTCCTGGCTTTTAAAAAGCTGCCGCAAAAAAAATCGCCAATCTCAATATTTTGTCGCCAAATTTCAAAAGTTTCGCCAGAACAAGTAGTGTACATTTTTCCAAGTGTTAATTTAGTCTATTAATGTAACAGTCAATGAAAATTACAAGAGATGGGTTAGTTAATACTTTAATTACAACAAGCATTAACAAAATGTTACATAAAAATTCGTCGCGAATTTAGTGCTGCCCACTTGTTGAATGCAGTTTCAAATTCTGATTTTTCACATCTGTACATGCTGATTCACATTAAATTTTCGAGAGATGAGATGCAGAGTTTATTTCTGATGTCAGCATCCCGCATCGCCGTTTGTGCACGTGTATGACTGTTGTTACCTGGAAAAAATTGCATTATCAACTTTAGTTGACATTTTAATAATAATAAAACCCAATGATCATACATTGTAATGTAAGAAAAAGTGACGTATAATGCGACCGTTTATTGCATGCATTCCGTAATTAAATTACCCCCACCCCTTATGGCAAGCTTCACAAAGCTTGTAGTGAATTGCTTCCTAAATCCCAAGAATGATCACTGAATGCTGTACAAATTTTCCCAACAAGCAAAATAGAATCTCCATTCCCACGAACGAAACTTAACACGAGTGGACACCTGCCAATATTGGACCGTATATATAAGCATAAATTCAAACCCAATTTAGGGATTCTTTCACTCCTGTATTTTGAGAAATAAATAATTATTTTTAATTATGCAAAACTTGTTTGTTTGCAGGGCCGGACCTAAGTTTTTCGGGGGGGGGGGCCAAACTTGTTATTGGGTTAAGCGAAGGCGCGAAGCGTCGAGCCTTTTAAGGGGGTCTGGGGGCATAACCCCCCCCCGGAATTTTTTTTTCTTCAAGGATGCAAAATGGTGCAATCTGGTGCTATCTGAACCTTGAAAAAGGGATCTAACAAAAGTGACTAAAAACTGCAATGTTTTAAAAACACTAAAAAAAATATTTTAAAAAAATAAATAAATTTAAAAAAATTCAAAAGTTCGGAACCCCCTTTGTATCTTTTATCAAAAGCAGTGAATAGTTTTTTTTTAAAGGGGAGGGGGCCGGGCCCCCTTGGCCCCTATAGCAGGTCCGGCCCTGGTTTGTGTTTTGCTATTTCTTGTTGCGGAGTTTAAGTCTCTGTAGCCGTAACACGGGATTGATGGCAACATGAAAAGATCAATGAGTAAAATGCACAAATATTACTTGCCGCGCCTGGATTCATGTTTGGTGACACACTCCATCTTCAAAATATCACAGCAAGTTGTAAATGAATTGACAAACTTTGCCTTGATACATACATCACAGAACATCTGTTTTAACTTTTTATCATATCTCAGCCACGGACGCCCAAGTTTCCAACTGTCTATACATTTTTGGGAATTTTTGCCCCGTTCATCATAATGTGGTGTTGCACTTGAAGCACTACATGTAGAAGATGTTGGACTGCGAGGTTTATCATCGGGTTCAGTGACTGTATTGTCTGATGAATTTGCACTAAATCCAAACGCTGTTAATTTTGTTAACTTAGGATGAGATGATGATCACGCAACGTCGAACTTCCGTTTGCTCATGATAATGTTGCACTGGCGACAGATATAATTGTCATTGAGATTTTTCCATTTGCTTTGTATTTATACACAGTAGTCGGTACTTTAAAGGTTATCAGTTTTCTATGAAGGTTCAGCAAACCTATTGTATTGGTATCTGTAAAAAAAAAAAACAAAAAAAAAAACAGGAGGATTATTAATTTTATCTGTTCTATTCGCGTCTTCAGAAGTCGGTCTATTGTAGGTATGGTACGGTAGCATGATTGACTGTATCACAGCATACAGTACTCAGCTCAGATGTCAGCATAAGCAGATTATGATGTAACAAAAGCACTGTAAAGATGGGGTTGTCGATACAAAAGATCGTTTGTGTAACCGAGTGATTCCAATGCATTGGTTATTCAAGTTTGTGGCTTCCTTTCGCTCTCCCTTTTAATTTATCCAGTCCAAATTCATGATTGTATGTACAAATTAAAAAAACCAAAAAGTATGTCGCCAAAAAAATCACCAGATGGGACATTTTTGTCGCCAATAAGGAAAGAAATCGCAATTTGCGATATTGGCGAAGCCCAGGACGATCCCTGCTGTATGTACTCATCCTTAAGCCATGTGCATATTTTATTGTTGCAGTTGATCAATTTTCTAGCGTGTTTCTAGTTTTTTTTAAATAGCATTTATTGTCTAAAGTCAACTTGTCTTGCAAAAACTGCATTATACATGTGTGTGTATATATATATATATATATATATATATATATATATATATATATATAAACACACATTGGAACCCAACTTTAATGTAATTTTTGTTTGTTTGTTTGATTAGGATTTTTTAAACGTAGCTTTAACAATTTTTCAGTCATATCACTACGATCTATGCAGTGAGGTAGTTTATAGTGATGTCTAGCACTGGGGCATCATGCCACAGACATGTTGCATGATGTCCCACCCAGTCGTATTATCCTGACACCAGGCCGACCAGTCCTAATACTAACCTCTTAATGCTGAGCATCAAGTGAGGCAGCTGTTAGGACCATTTTTGTAAATCTTTGGTATGACTCGGTCACAGAATGAAACCACGACCTCCCGCTTCCGTGACGGACACTCTAACCACTAGGCCATCGGAGCGGTTTCACTTTAATGTGATAATTGGGGTCCCAAAAAATGTATGGTGTTAAAAGCTGGGTCACGTTAATGTGGGGTTTTCCAGTATTTTATTTTTTCCGAGAACAACTCATTGGCACATATGCGTGTAATCATGTCTAATGTATATGATGAATAGGGTATGAACACAGTTTACTATTGTGCCATGTGGCATGCAGTTCATCCATAATGCAAATAATTCCATTGAAAAACTGTCACACAGATTTACATCATTCAATATTTTTTGTCCCAGATCATTGTCTGAATTCAACATCTAATATATTGCCTGAGCAAAGCATTAAAACAATTTTCTCTATCTGATATTGTACCATCAGGGCTTGCAATTAATTGATGATGCATGTACTTCCATTGCAAAAATTGCATACATATTTAAATTATTTAAAATTTTTGTCACAGATCATTATTTGTCTGATATCAATGGGAAAAATTTACACAAAATTAGATATAGAAAGACAAAGCACATGTATGGTTCATTACATTCCAGGATATATGAACGGTGTCTGTTCAAATTTCATACTGCTAAATTTTCTCATATGTGTTTCCGTGTAAATTGATTCATTGTTAATTTCCAATAATTAACGCTTGCATGCCTATTTGTTTGAACAACTACAGCAAGAATAATTAACAATCAACGTTTTCAGCATGCATATAATTTTTACTTGAATTTTGTGAATATCGAAAGAAACATGAAAACTACTATACTAATCATTGCGCCGAGTGCAGAGAACAACTTGTGTTTGTGAACCTGCTTTTCCATAAGAGTAAAATATTTTTATGAAAAATAGGAAATTAATAACAAGTTCATAAGCAAACATCTCACACATGTACAACCCGAGAACTAAGTGCAGGAGGTCTGCAATAGTCATGAGTCATTTTATAAAAAAAATTTAAAACTTTTCATACCCTTTCAATTTCCAGCTAATAAAGCGGACATTATTTATTGGTCGATCAATTGATTGCATCTAATAACATCGCGAAGCCCAAGAAAACATGTTGGCAATTTTAGTTTTCTTATATTTATTAAATTGTGAGAATCTTTTATCAACCACTGCATTATCTACTGCTTGGATATTTATGCAGTTGAAGAAGAAACACATGTTGGTTATTGTTTGAGCAACAATTGTATACATAATTAATTGAAGACAATCACAAAGATGACTTACTGGCTTTACTCATAGATCACTAATAAGTAACATTTCCAATAATGTTTATTTTGGCATAACACTTCAAGAATCTGGTGAAATTGGTAATTTCAGAAGCTATACTATAATCAAATTATATTAAAATTCATACGCAAACTCTTCACCAAAATGTTAACAAACGTTTTACACACTATTATTTGTACTTAAAATATATTTTTTCCTGGTATGAGAAAAATATACATACAAGTATTTAACATTTCAGGAACCATGCCATGATTGTATTTGATTTCATTTGCAATCTCTTCAGCAAAATCATAATAAATCTTGTATATACTATTTCGCATACTTTGAACATTATATTCGAATTTGCGTTATTGAGTGGCACATTATGGTGGAGTTGCATTGTGTGTGTGTCTATATATATATATATATATATATATATATATATATATATATATATATATATATATATATATATATATATATAATATAGTATAATATAATATAATAGAAGGGCTCATGAAAGATGGATCAGTTGACCAAATGAGTGTTATTATTATTATTATTATTATTATTATTATTATTATTATTGTATGTTCAATATGCTTCAGTACAATATATTTTGTAGTACCCAGCTCCAAAAGTAATTAACGGAAACAATGCCATGTAATTAAAATGAGTACAAAGGATATTTTTCCCCCACTAACTAGGGAGTCTTCAATATATTGTTTCATGTGTATATTGTTTCATACATCAGAAATGTTACTTATTACTGATCCATGAGTAAAGTCAGTAAGTCATCTTTGTGATTGTTTTCAATTCATTATATATACAATTGTTGCTCAAACAATAGCCAAATACAATATATATGTAAAACATTGACAGCATGTTTGCCTCACTTGAGTTTTTGTTTTTTGCTATACACCTTTTGCCAATTATTATGACTAATTTATTTTGTAAGATATGTTTATATGACAACCTAGGCATATCCTTGTGATATTGTATCCCACTTTTACATTTAGGTACATAATAAAATAAAGGACATTGCACTTTTACATTTAGGTAAATAATAAAATAAAAGACATTGCAGCCATTTGTACTTCCTGTACCTACATAAAAGATGCTTTCCTAACATATATAGAGAACACAGAACTGTGCAGTGGCATTTAAAGTTAAACCAGTGTTTCTTTAAAATAAAATATTGCATTCAAAAGGCACTGTTAACAAATATGTTTTCAAAGGTAAATAATTCTGTCAGAAGTTTGTGTCAACATTTTCAGTAAACTAGCCTGATATGAGACATGTCATGCAGTGAAAATTCTCTTAAACTAATTTCTAGCCAAGCTGTGTAATCCATACAAATTTTAAGAAAGATATTGAGAAAAAAAAAGGTTCTACCAAACAGTCTAATTAAACTGAAATATGGAAATATATCATTTAATTGGAACTAATAGTTAACTGCATTATTAACAGCTACATGTATGTTTGTTTACATGGTTAATGATATTGTGAACACTTACAAGCATAAACTAAACTAAGCTATTTACACATGTAAACATGGCAGCTTTTTATGCAATAGTGCATACATGCAAAATATCTAAATATCCAAAGTTACTTTATTTATAAGACATTTTTAAAAATCTAGATTCTATAAGGTAAAAGATATGGCAACATATTTCTCTAATTCTGCAGTATGCAGAAAGGCAAATTCTTTTTTTTTTTAAATTTTTTTTGGCTGAAGTTCATCTTTAATTAAAAGCCAGTATATGCATATATTTTATCAATGATTTGCATGTTGCAGATCTGTTGAATGGCTGTTATCTTCATTTCAGGTTCATGGGTGTCTGTGTTCATGAAGGTCAGCTCCAAGCACTAACAGAGGTAAGATATTTAGGAAAATTAATCTATCTTTATGACTTCTTTTCCTGGTCACAAAATACCATTTATGCTAGCTTATAAGTCGAGTCAAACTGCAAATAACAAAGATCCTGATCTACCAGGGTTTATATTGTTTGTCCTACTGATTACTCTAAAGAAACTGCAAAGACTCAGATCTGCAGGCATGTTATGCAACAGCAGATCTGGATCTGTGTGGTTTGTAGTTAGCTTTGACTAGTCAGTAAGTATATGTGGTAGAATGGCACCATATTAATTTTTATGTAATGATTAGTCCATTTTTGATAAACCGTTTTTAGTTGACCTGGCTAATAGGTCAAGTGAGCATATGGTAGGGCCCTGGTTGTGTCATTTGTTGTGTGTACTGTGCATTTGGCTATGAACAATTAATTGTAACTGCTTTGGAATCTATCATCTGATTTCTATCACACTTGAAATATGGGTTCTATCATCAGAATCTTGGACAAGTCAAATAATAAGCAAGAACCATGCATCTCAATGAGGAGATCTTAAACCTGATTGGCTAACTTTGTTACCATGGGAGGGCATACTTCTCATCCATGTTTGATCAACTTAAAATGTAAGCTTGCATCATTAAGATCTTGAGTGATCTATGCATACTAATGAGGTGATCTTGTATCTGGTTGTTTGAGCATATTCTCATCTGAGAATTATCATTTTGCTCAGATTTAGATAAAAATTGGAATAAAGTCTTATATTTTTTTTTGGGAGTCATTTATTTTATGGCATATTTAACTCTAAAGGACACATGGTACTAATTTTATGGAAGAACTGTGAACCAGTCTAGAAATGGGTGAACAGATAATAGAGATATACAGGTTTGATGGCCCATAATTGGTAAATAATGAAAAGTAAAATGTTAGTAAAAATATCTTTTGTGAGTTTATCCTATCTGTAATTTAAATAAAGATATAGACAATATTCCATTGATGCAATTTTAGTATTTTTACATGCTTGACTTAGGAGTACTCGATAATGAAAGTAGCACCTGATTGATGTGGTGCAGAATAAAAAACACGTTTCATGCACATGTAGATAAAAAAAAATCCCATGGCTCATATGGCATTCTCCACACAGAGCTTGCACCAAGGATAGTTGTTCATGGAGAAATATAGGTCTGATCATTTGCACCCAGAAATTTTAAGTTATTGAATTTTGAATAAGATGGTGTTTCCATATGTTTACTGTGTGAAGAAACAAATTGGTACATGTGTAAGAAAATGAACAACTGACAGGTCTGAATTCATTGTGTATAATTGATCTAAAAATGATGATGGACAGATAGCATATTTACATTTCAGTATTCTTGTGTCAGAGTCACTTAATGGTACTTATATTGTATACATTTCAGAGATCTAAAAAAAATTTTTTATGTAGATTCCATTCAACTGAGAATACTTATTAACTAATCAGTAGTAATCCCTTGTTGTAAAATCATACAAACTTGTGAAATGCTAGATACAATCATACAAACTTGTGAAATGCTAGATACAATCATACAAACTTGTGAAATGCTAGATACATAAGCAATGCCATTATATCTCGTACCAATTTTATCAGGGATAGTAATTGTTAATATAGTTTGTTTTCCAGAAGACTAACTGATTTTTAGCAGCAGGCTGTCCATGGTCTGTCATCTGTTGTCCAAGCATCCATTAGCATAAATTTATTTTGGCAACTCCTAAAATATACGAAGGATTGCCGTAAAAATTTTTAAAATACATTCATCAAAAGAACTAAATAGTCCTAAGTGAAAATGGTGCTATATATGATATAGCTTCGACTGCAGTCAGCTCGAAAACTTTGTTATTGCTTCTCCCCCCGAAAAGATCAGCGTTTTGACATTGCATTTTCACATAAAGCTTCATCTGATGTCCTGTTTGTCCTAAATTAAAATGGTGCTGACCTGATCTCCAAGATTACTAGTATGACAGCAATTCCTACTGCTAGTTGTCCCAATGGAGAGAAACTGTCATGAGGTTTAAACAAAATATCTGAAAAATATGCTGATATAATATTCAATATGGCCACCAGCTTGAAAGTTTTATGGCTGATTTTACTCTGCAAGGGATTTTCACTGGAAGTCTTATGGTTTCTAGCTGGTCTTTAGTGAAAAAGATGATGGTATTACATTTAATTTGGCTGCAATGGATTTCTATCTTGAAAATCTTGTTACTTTAGCCCATGATTCTATGGGATTTTCACTGAAAGTCTTATGGTTTCTAGCTGGTCTTTAGTGAGAATGATGCTAATATTACATTTAATTTGGCTGCAATGGATTTCTATCTTGAAAATCTTGTTATTAGTACTTTTTTAATGGTAGGTAAAGACAGGTGATACAAGAATGTCAGAAATAGTTTGAACATTCACCAGTTACAAAGAAGAAAGTTTATCTTTGATCTTTATTTCCTGGAAATTCTTTTTGCTAGTAGAGTATTAGTCCCTTCGAGGGACTCTTATTTTGTTAATTTATACGGTCAAGTGAGCTTATGTTACAGCACTGCGCATGTACAAAGTGTTTATCTACCATCAGATATGGCCACTGTTATGAATCTTTATAAAAAAATGAAATGACTGCTTTGCAAAAACTGTTAAAAACAGTTTGATAATGTGATAAAAAGGATCTTCACAAAAAGGTGTATACAATTTTTTTAGCTTACTTGGCTGCTAGGTCAAGTGAATTTATGATATGTTGAGCCGTCAGAGAGTAATCAAGTACTTGGGTGCCCACCCCTACCTGATTTGTATCATTAAGTCAGATAAATTCACACAATTCTCACAAAAAAGTAATGAATGAAATTCCTAGAATTAATGCATTGTATAACATTCAAGACGAATGAATGCAAACAAAAAAATGTATCTATGAATTTGAAACATAAATTCAAACAAATTCCGGTAACTACAAACTCATGCCATGAAAATTTCATGAGATTGAAACAACCCTTGTGCATCTGAGACTATCACTTCTACATATCAGAATCTCTCTTTACCTTTTACCAGCAAACTTCCAGACACAAGTCCATTTGACAATTTTAATGAGAAAGTACTTTCTACTGATATTGCCATAAGTCTAATGAAAATTGCCCTTAAAATACAGACTTACTGCATACTAGCAAAAACTACAGAAATGTTGTTGCCGAAAAATCCAGGTAATTGGTTCATTCATGTTTATTTGAATCTGGGTTTCATCTTAGCATTAGTGAAATTAATCAGGGGTCCAGACTAGCTTGACAGCAGCACCCCAGACACTTTAAACTGCACCTATTTGTTCATGCTAAGCATCTGCATGATCAAACTGTTGATTATAGAATTTTTGAAAAAGCCATCTTGAAAGCCATGCATGTTTAAGACAAAAGGGAAAATAAGCTTCTAGAAAAGTGTTAATAATCAACACAGAAAAATGAAAAGGTGTATTCAGATTCTTGTGAATAAAGGACACAATTACGTGTACTGGATGGACATCAAGTGCTAATTTGAGTATGTCTCATGGTGGTAGATACAGTTGCCATCTTCATGTGAAATGGGAAAGAATTTCTAAGTTGAGAGATAGCAACAAGCCATTGAGTTGCATATGGTTTGGAACTAAACTTTGTACATGTTCTATTCTAGTGGTAAATAATGTCATCGTGTATTTTACTAACTTTTCAGTTGAACATAATGTTTATCGTCGATGCGTCAAACTTTTAATTACATTTTCCAGCTTTACAATAGCAGTTATTGATATTTTATTACACCTTACTGAAAACTGGTCAATCTTACGGAAAAAATTCAACAGCCTTACTGAGATGGACTCGTCAGGGTTAGCAGGTCAGTGAGGGTAGTACAATAGCTACAATATTGTTGGCAGGTCTGATACTGGAGTTCAGAGCTTCTTGCCTTCCCAAAGAAATTTATACTGATTAATTTTCTGAGGGGAATACTTAAAACATTAAATTTCATATGGGAAACACCCTCAGCCCTATTTAGCTTTCACTTTTCAGGATTAATTTATCAAATTGCCTAAAATGAACACACACCTATTAAGGTTAAAATAATTTCCTATTCTGCCCCATATTAAATAAACTTATTCCTAGAAAATTTCACTCCATGACACTAAGTTCCTATGATACAAAAAATTCTCCGCTTTGTTGTTTTCTGTTACTTAAGCCCAAATTCATCTTACTTCTCCATCAGCCTGATCATTATCCCAATTAAAAATCAATCAAGCCCCAAACCAGGGATGGTAAACCAGTGCAGCTTAGGGATTTAAATTGGTATCTTGCCTGTTAGTTTAATTTGCTTTATCTCACACTGACAGTAGCAAGATTCACTCAGCTATGCGTTACAATAACATCTTGCAAAATGTACACTGTTAAAGCGTGCTGAATTAACTCTTTGTCAGGTAACGATGATTTGCATTTCTCTTTTTCAAACTGAAATTCATTTTATTGTTGTTATTTTGTGTTTAATGCCATATCTCATTGCAAGATATGTAATACATTATGCAACCAGTATGGTGAAGTAAAAATCAGGGAGAACCTCAGAAGGATATGTAATTGTAGTAGGGCAAAAGAAATTATAAAGAATTTCTTTTTAAAAAGATGCAGTAAATTATTGAATGTGTTTTCCAGCAAAAATTCCTTTAGTTGAAAAGTTTGACAGCATAATCTTTAAAATTAAAGAATATGTAATAGATGTGTACATGAATCAGGCTTTGGAGTTGAGATGATAGGCAAGGCTAGATGGCTGAATCATGTAGTGACTGTGACCCACCTTGATAATATCCAGGGGCATTGTGTTTTGTAGGTTGGAACAGACTCATCCAAACAGTGGTAGTGCTGTATTTATTCAATGATAAGCCCATGCTTGATAATAAGCCCATACTTGATTTTTAAAATATATTGGCATATATTTAAATAGAATATTTGTCTGATAATAAGCCTGCCCCTCTACTTTTGAAAATTGTTGGAAGGCCCACCTGATCCTGCCACAGCTAAATACCATAATACTTGACAGGAAATCACTTGCATACAGGCTTCTTATGATTGATGTTTCCTTGTTTGTTGTTTTTTTTATACTGTTTTCATGTTCTCCATGGAACCAAAGTGTGTGTGTGTGTGTGTGTGTGTGTGTGAGTGTGTCCAAGTTCATAACAAGGTCTTCTTCTGCAATGATTTATCATTGTCCACTAAAGTGGTCAGAAATGAGTAGATAAAAGTAGATTCTTTCAGAATTACCCAGGTCATTGTGTGTGATGGATCACTAAGGAAAAAGTCAGTGGCATAGACCACACAGTGTGTAAACATCAATGGTCTACTGGGATCAACAGGGGAGGTTTGAATCAGACTACAGATCAGGGTTTATGTTGTTTGTTCTATTGATTAATCTTAACCTGCACAGATCCAGATCTGCTAGTGCAACATTAGATCAGGTCTTGTACAGTTTTCGGTTGGGCTTGTCTTACATGGGAGTATAAAAAGTATTTACCTCAAGCCTGCATGGAGGTGATGCAAACCCTATGTATGTATGTATGTATGTATGTATGTATGACTATTTCCTCTTCAGAAGAGATTTAATGTTTATATGTACGGTACATATGTGCGTACATACGTACGTACATACATACATTACATACATACATACATACATACATACATGCATACATACATACATACATACATACATACATACATACATACATATGATAAATAAGTTTAAATTTTATTAGTTCATGCAAGTTCATGATCACATTAAATAATTGGCATCCAAATGAAGTGAACTTTGTATCAAATAAATTAACGGCAAACACATTATAAATTTTACATTAAAATGGCACAGCAGATCTTCCAAGATTGTGTCTGAAAACATAAATTGTGCAAAAGTTACAGTGGAGCAACATCCAAAAACTTACAAGGCGTTTAAATATTATATTTTTTTTAAAAACCAAAAACATACCATTCTGAAAACATGATAATTATGGTACTATGTATTTTTTTTTTTTTTAAGTTTTATGTATTAGTTTATTTTTTTCAATTTATTTTTCTTAAATGTGCATTATACATTTTTTTTAGAAAGTTATCAGTAGAGATATATGTATCTTTAAGTTCCAGTTTTATTTATTTTTATGTATTAAAATGTCATTTTTCTGTGCTGTACCCTGTTTCAATGTCGATTATTCAGTAAAGAGGGGGACAATTAGGTTAAAAATGTGAGCTATGACGTTAGGTTATTTGTATCACTGATCACTTGGAAACAGACTATATTTAATGACATAAGCAATGATGTTGAATTCAGTCTCATGAAAAAATAAAGCAAAACTTGTCACATATTCTACGTATTGGTGTTCACCTTCACCTGCCTTTATATTAAATATATGTCTGGAACATCCAAATATAGAAAAGTCAAGTAGAATGTAAAAGGCATTGTCTGGATAAATATTTCTCAACATTCTGTACTTACCTGGATTCTTTTTGTTGACTAAGTCTTTTCATGCTAATTTTAACACGTATGATCATTTCAGTGGTTGAAAAAGGTGTCCCATTAAATTTTTTACATTGCGGATATATTTTGTTCTTACCATATGTACTCACTTAGATGAGTCCAACTGCAAACTGCACAGACCTAGATATCATCTTGCATAATACACTGACAGATCTGGGTCTTTGCAATTTGTTTGAGTAATCAGTACACCAAACATAGATCCTGATCTGCAGGTGCATTATGTTATGGCAGATGTGGATCTCTGTTGTTTGCAGTTTGATTTGCCTTATAAGCATGTACAGATGGTAATTTGCTCAACAACAATTCAAATCATCAATAATTCCTCCTCCACAGCTGTATCAGTTTAATTCTGGCAATGAGCCATAAACTTTGTGATTTTTTTTAAAAATGTTGAAATATTTATTTACACATGAATAAGTATTGACAGGACGATAATAAAGGACCACAACATTTCACAAAGGGACATTATTACCATACTGAAACCAGGAAAAATACAATATGCAAATTATGATGATAAACTGAGGCTTCTGTTTCACATTGGTTACATGTAATGTTTTTATTAGACCAGGCAGTAAAGTAGTAATGATAAATCTTATTGGATTAATCACTAATCTCCCCAAATAAGACAACTTGAAGACTATTAATCTAATCTTTATTTGTTTTACCTACAAAATCTAGTTTATATTTATCATTGAGTGTTATTTTGTACACAGTGATATGAGTACAGCAGAATAGCTCCATTGTCACATAACTCAGCTGAGACATCACATTTTGTACACTCCAATTCTGTTTGTCTGAATACAGTGTGATGGTACACTTTGAGAAGTATCACAAGGGTTCAACAAAATCACTGATTCCCAAACAGTGTGGAGCAGACTCTGCCAGTTCAAATTTGATAGGCCAACCCAATACAATCGGCTCCAGATATTTGCATATCGTATAACTGCATATTCTGCCTTATTGCATAACTTTGTGCCAGTCCTGATTTGTTACCATTGTTTTCAATGGATATCAATGTCGGACAAATTGCATATCGTCTATATGCATATTTCGCATTATTGCACGCATTTTTCTGGTCCAAACATGCATTATTATGTGTTAAGTTGCTTCGGATAACTGCATTGTTCAAAATTGTTCCTTTGAAAATGAAAAAAAAAACGATTCCGAACATTGGTGGTCAAGGTTGATTAATGAGGTCTGTTATGATCAACATCACAGCTATTATTAGATCTCCGTTGGTCACCAGGAGGCGCTATAGTAGATAACCATAAATATTACCAAGACAGCATTAGCTCACTGATTCTCTGTTGATCACCAGGAGGCGTAATAGTAGACAACCATGATAATTAACCAAGCATGGTCGATGGTTTTAACATTCTTTAGCTTTAACACAAACTCACATTGCCCTTGTTAAGAATCTGATCCAGTCTGGTCATTAAATTCTATAGATTAAGACTGGAGCGCTGACCACAAGTCTGCTCCTTGATCTACTGACAAAACTGACCTCCATACAATACCAGAGCAAATCGTGTCACATTTAAATGATCTAGGCCAAATGGGGGTTTGTTTCGGAGAAATAATGGGTATCAGTATGCATGCTGCACCAGATATATGCCATAACATGAACGCTGGTTTAATACATACGCCTCCTAATTGCATATCATAGTATCGGTCCCAAGGCCATATATTTTATCGTTGCTTGACACTATAGGCAGGACTGTACACGCAGTGAACTATACTACTTTACTATTAAGCTAATGACCCTTTTTGTCAAGGGTATTCAATGCAGACTGCCATGCTCATATTTTCATCCTCTTGTTGTCTATAAAATAGTTGTGCCATTCACACATATTGTTATATGGAACTTATGAGAATTAGTGTTCATTACTAGATTTGCAGTTTCTTTAAGTTTGGTATGCAGTCTTGTTGATTGATGAAAATGGAGGAACAAGAGGCATCAGGGTGTCCTATCTAGGTGTTGACTAATTTCCCCAAAGAGTTGACAAGGGTCACTGGGTTTTCATATTCACCCATAGCATCAATTCTTATTCAGTTGTTGTAATCTGAAACCCATTTTCTTGTCATAAAACTCAGTGTAAGGTCTATTTAAGAACTGAAAATTTCAGAGACCACAATGAACATAACAACAGATATACATCACACTTGCACTGTACATGGTAAAGAAATAAAACTGTCAAATTTATCAGGATTAAAACAAGGAAGCTTGTTATTAATATTACACCTGCAGTGACCATGATAACTGATTGTCAGTAGCCAGAGGTACATACCTGTCAAGTAAACTTATGGGGTTGTTTGTACTATTCAGTTTATCTTGTTTAATTTGTTCAGTTTTACATAACAAGGAATGCATGCTCATGTTTTAGACAACATGGACTAGATGCCCATGTTTTAGACAACACAGAATAGAAGCCCAAGTTTTAGACAACATGGACTAGATGCCCATGTTTTAGACAGCACAGAATACATGCCCATGTTTTAGACAACATGGACTAGATGCCCATGTTTTAGACAACATGGAATAGATGCCCATGTTTTAGACAACACAGAATAGAAGCCCATGTTTTAGACAACACAGAATACATGCCCATGTTTTAGACAACACAGAATACATGCCCATGTTTTAGACAACACAGAATACATGCCCATGTTTTAGACAACACAGAATACATGCCCATGTTTTAGACAACACAGAATACATGCCCATGTTTTAGACAACACAGAATACATGCCCATGTTTTAGACAACACAGAATAGAAGCCCATGTTTTAGACAACACAGAATACATGCCCATGTTTTAGACAACACAGAATACATGCCCATGTTTTAGGCAACACAGAATACATGCCCATGTTTTAGACAACATGGAATAGATGCCCATGTTTTAGACAACATGGAATAGATGCCCATGTTTTAGGCAACATGGAATAGATGCCCATGTTTTAGACAACACAGAATACATGCCCATGTTTTAGGCAACACAGAATACATGCCCATGTTTTAGACAACATGGAATAGATGCCCATGTTTTAGACAACATGGACTAGATGCCCATGTTTTAGACAACATGGAATAGATGCCCATGTTTTAGACAACATGGACTAGATGCCCATGTTTTAGACAACATGGACTAGATGCCCATGTTTTAGACAACACAGAATACATGCCCATGTTTTAGACAACATGGACTAGATGCCCATGTTTTAGACAACATGGAATAGATGCCCATGTTTTAGACAACATGGACTAGATGCCCATGTTTTAGACAACACAGAATACATGCCCATGTTTTAGACAACATGGAATAGATGCCCATGTTTTAGACAACATGGAATAGATGCCCATGTTTTAGACAACATGGACTAGATGCCCATGTTTTAGACAACATGGAATAGATGCCCATGTTTTAGACAACATGGACTAGATGCCCATGTTTTAGACAACACAGAATACATGCCCATGTTTTAGACAACATGGAATAGATGCCCATGTTTTAGACAGCACAGAATACATGCCCATGTTTTAGACAACATGGACTAGATGCCATGTTTTAGACAACACAGAATACATGCCCATGTTTTAGACAACACAGAATACATGCCCATGTTTTAGACAACATGGAATAGATGCCCATGTTTTAGACACCACGGAATAGATGTCCATGTTTTAGACAACATGGAATAGATGCCCATGTTTTAGACAACACAGAATAGAAGCCCATGTTTTAGACAACATGGACTAGATGCCCATGTTTTAGACAACATGGAATACATGCCCATGTTTTAGACAACATGGGTGACGGAATAGATGTCCATGTTTTAGACAACAAGAATACATACCCATGTTTTAGACAACAATGAATACATACCCATGTTTTAGACAACAATGAGTACATACCCATGTTTTAGACAACAATGAATACATATCCATATTTTAGACAACAATGAATACATACACATGTTTTAGACAACAATGAATACATACCCATGTTTTAGACAGCACGGAATAGATGCCCATGTTTTAGACAACAATGAATACATACCCATGTTTTAGACAACAATGAATACATACCCATGTTTTAGACGACAATGAATACATACCCATGTTTTAGACGACAATGAATACATACCCATGTTTTAGACGACAATGAATACATACCCATGTTTTAGACAACAATGAATACATACCCATGTTTTAGACAACAATGAATACATACCCATGTTTTAGACGACAATGAATACATACCCATGTTTTAGACGACAATGAATACATACCCATGTTTTAGACAATAATGAATACATATCCATTTTTCACATAAGAAGGAATACATGCCCATGTATTACAATTATCTATCTCCAGAACTTTTGACTGCTTTTGTCATGGTTGACTTGTATACAAATCAATAATGCATGTCATTTTGATACTACTTTTTGAATGGTTTAAACGTTACTCTTTTGAAATAAAACAATGTGTATGTTAAAATTAATCGCAGTATTGAAACCATTTTATGCAGGTGCTCTATAGAGCTCTAGAGATCTGATTTGGATCCATTGGAGTAGCACGAAAATTCTGCCCTAACATCCAACACATGTTTATGGGCGAGCCTTAAGCAGTTATATAACACCAGTTCAAGTCCATTACATCTTTAGTACATCAAAATATTTGCTTATGATATGTTGGGTCTTTGGCATGTGTCACAGAATTTACTCATAGAGTGTGGTCTAACCAATGGCTACAAATGTTAAACCCTAGTACAACTAATGTATATTCAGAATCTTAATGACGGACATCCACCTTCCAAGCCACATGTTTTACTATGAAATATTGTCATCAACACTTGGACTTGACTCAAAACTAATTGTGGGAAATAGATGACTTCTCAAGTTCTGCAACGATATTTCAAGAACCATTTGTTCATTCAAGGAAATTAAATTAACCCTTAAAGTGCGTGTCGCGACTATAGTCGCGCTGTTGTTTGTGGTCCCGTAGTGCGTGTCGCGACAATTGTCGCGCTAGAGGTGAGCAACACTGACAGTGATTGCATTATATAAACTTCATCTTGCCATAAATGCCTGTAAAACTATATTTGATTGGTTTAAAAAGGCTCGGTTAAGGCCCGGAACGAGCATTCTGTAGTACTTTACTATATTATTAACGATGTAATTTTACAAATGCTCGCTTCTAATCACATGGTACTAGTTTAAAACTAAAATGGCCGACGCTGAATACGAAGGTGATTTCTTGCAACAAATATTCGCGTCTGATAGTGATGCTAATAGTGATTTTGAATAATTTGAGAAAAATGACATTATTGGAGCAAGCGAGGTATTGATGGAAATACACATGAATGATTTTGAGCCAGTAATTTACGTCGGATGTACATACTCGCTTGACGTGACAAGATTTCGCGCCTGTCAACCCCCGTTCACTGGTAATTCAAAATTAATTGTCGAGATGGTGAATAATGAACAATCGGACTATTGAAGACTTTTTCTTAGATGACGACCTATTGCATCTGATAGTAGATCAAACAAATCGTAATGCAGATCAGAGAGTTCATGGGCCAGACTTGAAGGAAAAAAAGTCGCATGAAGAAATGGCGGCCTGTCACACCTGAGCATCTAAAACGTTTTCGCATCGATTAAAACAATGGGTTTGGTACATATGTCTGTTCCCGATTCCTAATGGGCTATTGATGATGCGATATCAACCGCATACTTCAGGAAAAAAAGTAAGCATGGGATATATTTCAAGCTATTCCAATCAATTTACACCTGTCAGACAATGAGAACAATTAAGGTGACTCTTCACACAAAATCAACCCAATGTTTGAACAAAAATAAAGCCTTTGCTGAGGTTTAATCACCAGATATGGACCTCGGTTTGATGATATTATAATAAATAACAGGTGATAGTTTTTCATGAACATTAATTACTGACTGGAGGGTTTAAACTTACCTGTGACATTCATGGAGTGGATTTTTGCAAAACTGTCACCCTTCCTTTACCTGTGATTTTCACAATTTATATATAACATTGTGACAGACATAACATGTGCATGGTTGGACTACTAAAGAATATAACATTTCGTAGATATATTTGAACTTTTCCATAAAAAACAAACAAAATTACTGATGAAATACAATTTTAACTTGTCATTTTACCTGTATTTATACCTGTACCTGCAAATATGTTAAACCTACACATGTGTCTTGATGCCAATCTTAAAGTATAGACACGCGCCATCATTTTTCATATAGGGTTTGTCTATCAATTGTGTATATTTAATGAAATACATGTAATTTAAAGACTGTGGAGTTTTCTTCTTTTCTCTCCTGAAACAATTCAGCACTGAGGGACCTTTTACTGCAAAACAATTCAGCACTTTAAGGGTTAAAATTAATTTAAAGTATTTAGAAAAATATATCTGTCCTTCATATGACATGACTATATTTAATGTACCCTGATATCATCTGGAATGGTTGTTCAAAAGAAAATTCAAATAGGTTGGGGATAAAATTAACTTTGAGGCATGATGCACTGTTAATGAATGAACTTGAAGTACCGGTATAATCAGTTTTAATTAAGAAACTGATAGGCCAAAATTATATGCAGGGCCAAATGTAATAAATTATAAACTTTTTACATATTGGTCAGTGCCCAATATAGCTGTGCAGTTTATTGCCCCCATTGATACATTAAAAAAAAAGAAACTGTCGGTTTCATGTCATTATTTCTTTTAGTGCAACTAAAATGATTTAGTGTCGGGGACAAGGGTTTTACTGATTGGGTGTCCCACTTAATTTAGATTTTCGTTATGTAGTGATTGACCGCCCTCAATGTTATTGCCCAGTTCGAGTAAATATAAATATAAGTGGTGAAACTTATAAGAGATCGAGATCTGAGCAGATATATAGAGAACAAACCAACATGAGCCCCCATACAGGTAAACAATTTAATCAAGTACATTAATCAACTATGAGAAGTCTTTACATCATAAATATACTCTGCTTTTAGAAAATAGAACTCTCGAATTACAAAGGAAGCACAAATGGATTTAAATAAAATAGCTGATCTGTTTACTGATAGATTTAGTTCATTATAGTATCGAGTAAACAAGTCAACGTCTTGTACGATTGCATAATCAGTTTCTTCTGTTTGCTCTACTTCCACTCTAGCTGTTCAGACCTGGATTTCAGGATGTTAGTTTCAACGATTCGTCTCAGGATATTCTCAGAATTGATCCTTTGCAGGATTATGTCACAGGATTGCACAGCTCAGGATTACACATCTCAGGAGCTATTTTCTCCCATTTAAATAAATATAAATAGAGACAACCTAAATTTCTTGGGATTTTATATTATCTCTTGCTTGTTATCAGATCTTATTATTGGTGCTAAACAGATGCTGAGGCTATCAATGAACTCCTCATGTCCTATTATGACCCTAGTTAGTCAAATGGCTAATTCATCACACATTAACACACACCATACAAGGCTTAGCGGTTCTGAGCCAGCCTAAAGTTACACAGTGAATAAATGAGATACATTACATCAGCTACTACATCATTTCACACTCACTCTTTAATCATACGTGAAATCTTATAAATTCAGTGAAGTCACACGGATTCTTGTAATCATATTAAGTAATGTAATGCATTCAATTCTTAGAACCTAATTTTTATGCAAACACAACAACAAATTAAAACAATTCATCAAACTTATTTAAAGATTAATGTACAACTTCCTATGCATAAATTAAACAAAAAAATTAATGCAAATACAAATAAATTCAGCAAAGCATTATATATGGCATCAACAAATTACATGGAATTGTCACACTACCTTTGTTTTCAAAGTCCATGCAAATTAATTTGTCCGATTCCTTTGACAACATTTCCCTTTCGACAACAGTTTATATGAGAGAATTTAATGCAAATCACCCAGAGCCTATTCTGGTTTCTCTTGCAGAATAGCATAGACTGATTAAAATTTTCAATGAGGCAATATTAAAACCTAGGAAATTTTCTGTCGGAAACATGCCCCTTAATTACCCTAACCAATCAGTCAAATCTCTCTGCCGCCTTTCTCAGAGGCACCAAAATCAGGGTCAGCTTGACCTGGTAGTTTGATAGTTACAGAGTTTCTGCGATTTTTCAATTGTGACAGTTTAACATGAAAATAACATTTACCGCATCCCTAATAGTCCGTCTTGCTGCTGTCTAAACAAATGCTTAATTAAGAAAAACATTCTCCCCTCGAAAGGACATTCCAAACATGGCAGTATGGCGATTGATACGCGCCTGTTCTCCTTACATCTAATTTATGGTTCTCTGGTCTCAACTAATGTATTCTTGATAGATTGCCACAAATTTGCCCCATCACATTTAGCTCAATGTTAGAAATTAATGTTAATCTCAGTTATTTAATTGTTACATTTTGGTATTCAGTATGCACTACCAGTCTAATTAATATCAGATCTCCATTGTCCTGTGTGAAGATCTTTTAGTGATCACTAATGGGACAATGTTTTGGTGACCATTTTTGCAGTTTTAGAAATCTGAATGTGACATAGATCGTTTATCAGTGATTGATTACCTTTGGCCAAGCCACACATTGTGTCAAACATTAAGATATTGGCTGAAAAAATTAATGAATATGGTATAAGCATAGGTCACTTGAACATGACCCCCTCATTGGTTGCTGTCAGATCTGCATTTTACACAGTTGTACACTGACCACATGGTCAGAATGGACCCCTTTCACATTACACATTTTGGACGAGTTCTTTCCTGATGTAAGTTGCTTAACACATTAACCACTGGCACCACATTTATGGGGCAGAAGGTAGTAGCCTACTGCCAAACTCTGTAGTGTCAAGGTCATGTATGATATACTAAAGTGGGTGGTATTATAGAAAGGTAGACAGATTGAGCTCTACAATGATACCAAATAATCTGGATGACTTGGTTGTACTACAAAATACAGAGGGAAAAACCTGTTTTTTGGACCCATTTTTTTTTCCACATAAAATTTGCCCGTGGTTGGAATCTGATTTTGTGTCCAGATTTTAGACTTTTTGCCCTCAGATCTAAGGCAGACTGACCTGAACTGCACACAGGCAGGTGAACCTTTGCAAAAAGTAGGATACGGTGGGAATTTTTAATAAAGTCTCCATATGAAAATGATGGGTCTGTTAAGCAAAAATAAAAATAAGACAAGAATTCCAACTTTTTTTCTTCTGTTCATGCATGAGCAAAATAACCAATGAAAAACAATGTTTTTAATACAACCAGGCATTAGGCTAATGGAAAATTGCTTGGAAGTCGATGTATCAGGATGTATTCAGAAATAGTCTCCAAAATGTGTTTTCTACTCGCATTTCATGCGAAAACAGCAAAAACTTCCAAGGATAAAATCAAATCAAAGGGTATCACTGCAGGGTAAATGTTATTTTTATTTACCTGGAAATTGAAATCAGCATTGGAAGGTCTTAACCCTTTGAACCCTAATCTCCCCCATATTTCGGCACCCTAACCCGAGCCTCCCTGGCAAATTTTGACAATACTATAGCGAATCTAGCAAATAACATAACATAGGCTGGTATACCAACCTGTCGGGTTATGACGGTAGATAGCGAGGCCAGTATACCGGCCTTTCGGGTATATACACCGTTTGAATAGGCCTGTTAAACCGGCCTGTCGGGTTCAAAGGGTTAATGATATCATGACATCATGTATGTGTATTTGGAGTGTTGATAAGCAAATATGAGCATTCAGTTTATAAGAGATCTTTAATAATAATAATCATCATCAACCTGTTCTACAGTATGTACATACATGTACTATCAATTCATTTTTCACATGGTTCAATCTGGTGAAAATGTTTGAATGGTAGGCTGTCCATTAATAAACACATGGTTGATATTTCTTTCAATGTTAAATATTAAGAAATATTAAATATTTGTCTGTTTACTGTTTGCATACCTGAATTTAATTCTATTAGATCTTCTTGATGCCATTATCACTAAACCCACCCACCCATGTGTTTCTGATTGGTCAATCATCACTCTTTCTGATTGCCGACTCTCACCCTTTTTTCGCACATAGTTAAGTAAATATAATAAATACAAAAATGTTTAAAATATCAAGAAAAATAACCCTTTCCATAAATATGTGCAATAGGTGGGTTTTAATTTTATTTTATGACCTGCGTACCCTAATTTTAAAAGCAATGCAATAGGAAACACAAATTGGGAGGGGTCCCAAGTAATTTGAGAGGAAATTCTGGAGGAAGGCAGCAACACATGCAAGCCTAGGGAATTTCAATTGACTATTGTTCCTTTGGGTGTGAGGGCATTTAACCTTTAGGACATGTGTAGGGACTTTCTTAACATCCCTAAATATGCTCATATCCCATTTTTAGTACGAGGTTAGGAGACAAAGTGAGATTTATCACACCCACTTTTAATAACAAGTCTATCACCTGCTTGAAGAAGATTTTGGCAGAATTTCCTGTAAAATACTTTAAATTATTTTAAAAACATGATGTTGGAGTTTTAAAAAAAGTCATTATTTATTTACTTCTGCTTGACTTAGTGCATAGGCTTCCAAAAGATTGTTACAGAAGCGTGATTATTTGCCATATAGCTACTACTATCCATAATCATCTATTTTTTTCTGCTGCTAGGAATAGATTGTTATAATGTTTATATCAAAAATAGCTGACAATGAACTGAATATACAAACACATGTCACCTGATCTTATTACCTAGTCAATTTTATCAATTTTACAGATGTTTCTTGAAAGAATTGTGATAATTTTGATAAGTTGAGTGTATTTATCACATTTTGTAGCAAAACAGGATTTCCATTGCATCTATTGATAAATAGGTTCCAGCTGTAAACTATTTGGATCTGCAGATGGTTAATGCACCATATTTTGGTGTTTTTGATGGAACATTCATTCGTCCAAGGATTCCTAATGTAGTTTGTTTTTACCCCAAGATTTTGTATTCATGTAAACCCAAAGGTGCAGTGTTGTAGTGCAGAATTTACATATTTTTATACATTGATGTTTTTCAGTTTTATGTGAAAGCAATGGCTACAAATAAGTGCATTTTTTCAGGGGAAAGAGAAAGTACATTAGATTTTTTTTATGTAGGAAGTCAGGTACCAGGGAGTTTAGTGTATATCCCACATGAAAAGTTGCAGTACTTCAAACTGTTCATACTGTTAATAATGCTATAGTCTGCATATCTTCAAGAATGGATACAGAGTGTTGTCTTTCATAGTTTGCTTATAGGAGTGTTTTTTTTCTTCCAGCTGATAATTGCCAACTTTGTGTTTTTCACTAAAACAAATGCAGCTTGAACTAAATATAAATGGATACAGCTGACACCCACACCTCTTCCCATCACCACCACTACTTCTGGCAGTAAAACAACTGTTCATGTCAGAATTTCAGAAAGAGAGGAAGGTGAACATTTTCAAATTATTGTCATGATGCATGTACTTTTCATGCTCATCAGACTCATGAATACACAGAACCACCTATTATTTTTTTTTTATCATGGTTGGTGTTTGTACCACATATACTATTTGTCTTGACTTAAATTAAAACTGTATATGACCATTTGGTCATGTATGACAAGAAATTTGTCTTTTTCAGATAAATATCCCCCCCCCCCCCAATTTAAAAACTTATATGTAAATTTAATATCTTGCTGAGTTTATTTCAAATCTAGTTGGTAGTCATGGGTAGTTGTCACAAGTACCATAATTTATGCTGACCTCTTGGTTGCTACCATATTTATTTGCATATAAAAGTCCAACGGCAAACTGTGCACACTCAAATCTGCCATTACATAATGTGCTGACAGATCTGGATCTGTGCAGTTTGTAATCAGTACAGCAAACAACATAGATATACTCTGATCTGCAGGTGCTTTGTGGGATGGCAGATCAGGATCAGGGTTGTTTGCAGTTTAATCAGCTTATAAATAAGTATCACAGTACTTGTCAAATATATTCAGGAATGGCTTGTTACTAAACCTGTTACCTCTCTGGTGGTCTAGTGGTTAGAGCATCCACTTAGGATGCTGGAGGTCGTGGGTTTGATCCCCAGCTGAGTCATACCAAAGACTTTTAAATGGGACTGTTTTAGCAGCCTTGCTTGGCGCTCAGCATTAAGAGGTTTGTGTTAGGACTGGTCGGCCTGGTGTCAAAATAATGTGACTGGATTGGACCTCATACTACATGTCTGTGTAATGATGCCCCAGTGCTAGACATCACTATAAACTGCCACACTGCAGACATCCTAGGGATATAACTGAAATTTTTTTTATGGCTATGTTAAAAATCCAAATCACACACACACACACATCACACACTAAACCTGTTGACCTACATCCATCAGCTAGGTATTTCATACCAGTGGTCAGTTTGAATGATTTCTGTCTAATAGTTATTGATTATGTATAATATAATATTAATGCATTTAGGAATGTACAGCAGGTAGAGATTCTCAATCCCTTATCATGTACATGGACCTCTTATTTTTATATTAAAATGTGGAAATGTATAACAAACCACAGTAGGTTGGTTCAGTTAATGTGAACAAAGCTTCGTTTTAGGAGGATATAGATAACCTAGCTTAAAAATCTTACCTTTAAACACAAAATAAGACAGATGAGGACTGTAATACAAGTGATCCAGACAGACCCAGATCTGCCATCACACAATGCACTGGCAGATTTTGGATCTGTGCAGTTTGTCAGGAATAATCAGTAGAACAAACAGCACTCAGTGAGTGCATTATGCTATGGCAGATCAGGATCTTTTTTGTCTGCAATTTTACTTATAATTGAGTATATATGGTAAGGAATGTCTTTTATGAAGTCAGCAAGCTTGATATATAATAGGATAGCAATGGTTTTCAGGGATAATTTGGAACTTTAATTCGTTTAATAAAAGTTAAAAATAAATATGTTGTTTAGCTTTAATTTAACTTAATTTTACTATTTAGTTGGTCAGTAATCTTAATAGTCACAAATTGTTTACAAACTTTTAGAACACTCCCTCTGAGAAATGTGTAAATGGTAACTTCTGTACTTTTTACAAAGTACACATGGTATAGGCCAATGCTAAAACTCTAATATTGGCAGCATTCAAAGATTAAATTGTCAGGTTCATCCAGTAATTTTAGTGGGAACACAAACCATGCATCAGATAATTAGAATTAGATTATCAACAACTACAAGTCTGATTGTCTTAATGAAAATCTGACCATTTTGATCTTTTTATTCCTGATATCAGATTGATCAAGCATAGTTACGTGTGAAATGGTACATGTATGCCACATATCGATATATATCGTAATACACAACATACAATATGATATATATCTTGATATTCATAATAAATAAAGAAGTAAAGAACTAATTTATGGCTGTTGAAGATTAAAAGTGATATTTATTAGGTAAATATATTCTCCACCTTAAGTGTTGATACAGAAGAATTATTGACCCATTCGGACATCAATGAATTGTGTACTTTAGTTGGAATTAACTTTAAGAAGTTTGAACGCTTGAGTTAAGGTTATGAAATTAATTTCTTGTTGTAAAATCCAAGTACCTATTTTACTGTACTTTGATATCCAAATTTAAGTGTGACAGTCTACAGTATCCTGGTATAACAATTTTCATTGCCTAATGCTAGATAACATATTGATGTTTGATGAAAATGGAGCTTTTGGTGTCCAGTTAATGGCTAATATATATTCATTTATTAGATTTTGCCTTCTTCAGGTTTCACCAATTTGTAAGCTAGGTCAGAATGACATGTGATATCTATGGAGTCAAAATAAAATATAGTACTTGTAAGTAGGTAGTGAAAAAGCACCACCCAATTATAGACCAGACAGGTTTGAATAGATCCTTGTGAATCCCTTGAAGTCCGGTAGAGAGCTAATATTTCTATCAGATAAACACAGTGGCAAGTGGCATACCACTTGTGTATGGTTGGAAGTTAACTGTTAAGTACATGTAACAATGACATGGCCAAATGTGTCCTTAAAAAGCAGAGTTTTGGAAAGAACAAATATTTAGTGCAGTTAGTAGTATTCTTTAGAGCATATTTTTGACAACCACATGCCATTGCCATTTGATAGTGTCTTACTGCCTATTAAATGATAATTCTCATTCATCCAGTGCGGCCATCACAACATACATCTTGAAAATTATGTTATCACAATTTGATGTCTACTTGATCCAGACTGAAAATAGTCCCACTTTAATGTCCAATGCGTCTGTGATGGGCAGCCATTTTGAAAGTTCTGTCACTACCCCCTCAATGAATGGTCATATATCATCATGGGGTTTCCACTGAAAAACATCTTATAATGTTTTGTTAATCTTAAAAGTTTTTTTAATCTTAAATGTTTTGTTAATCTTAAATGTTTTGTTAATTTTAAATTACAATTTTGCTGGTCTGACATCCAGTACATTCTCATCTTAAAAGTGTTGTTTTATTTGCCCCAGTAATAGTTGAGTTTTTACCATCCATTCTCTTATGAGTGCAAAGATGAACTCAAAGGGACCAACCATTAATTTTTGGGGAGGAGGCATGAATGAGTTGGGTTGATCTCAATCTGATTAAAATCAGATCTCCACTGTCATACATGAAGATCTCAAAGTGACCGCTTAGGTGTCATGTTTTGGTGACTTTTAAATTAGTCAATGAAGATACAGCTTTCAGACATCTGAAAGTGATTCAAATCGTTTGGCACACATTGATGCTGTTCAGCCATACTGCTCAGTCTTAAACACAAAGATATAAAACTTCATCTGATTGGCTGATAAAATTAGCAATTATGGTCAAAACATAGGTCACAAGAACATGACTCCTAAGTGGTCAGTGTCAGGTATGTTCATGTATGACACTGGAGATATGATTTTAATCAGATTGGGTTAACAATCCTGAATGCTTTTGAAAAGAAATTTCTGGTTCCATTTAGCTTGAAAACAATATTTTGTCCAGTTTGAAGAAAGAGAGACTATACTTATCCATGAAATTAGTTGGAAAAAAAACAATTATCTTGGATCAAACAATCAAACTAAATGTTTGACAAGTAACATCATGAATTGCTTTAATACCCATAGGGATGTTATAAACCAGGTTAATTGACATTGATAATTATTCTTTACAACACAGTGAGTGGATGAACGAATTTATGTTTGTAAGTGTTGAAGTCTTAAAAAAATCATGTATATTGATTTTGTCATGACAAGCAGTCTTTTTCTTCCTGTATGGTCACCTTGACCAATTGTAGATTTGATAATGAAGGTTGATTGATTAATGAAGTTCAGGAAGAGGTCTGTAAGTTCAAATTTCAGAAGTAAATTTCAAAGTTCAGGAGGAAAAAAAAACATATTGTACAGCAGGTATCAGCATCTTTTTAGAACTGCTGTGCCAGTTTTGCTCAGTTGTATAATGCTGCATGTCAAGTCATATTTGTCCCTTTAATTTAATTATCATTTTTAGTACATGCAATACAAAACCACAACTTGTAACATGTGCCTTGGACAAGTCTGTCATGCCAGGGTTGACACAAGTGCTAATAGATTACTGGCACCTGTTATACAGATTGGATGCTATAAATTACATGTATGAGGAATGTTTGCTTGGATGCGATGTTATTGGTCAGGGTGCAGAGTTTACCTAGGAAGATTCGGTTGTGATTTTTATCAGCGGCAGCATCTTTCATATCAGACTTTTTACTGTATCCACATCTACAGAGATTGGATACTGGCTTACATTTTTGTTGTGTATTTCCTCCATCAACTTGAAAGTTCAAGTAATAATCTCTGGATTATGAAAAATTTCATCCACCATTAATCAAAGAACAGATGTAGCATCTAAGTGCACCAATAACAACATTCCAAAATACACATATGCCAGCCCATTATTACCATGTTTTTAAAACAAAACCTGAATCCTTTGACACATCTTATATAGTATTATATCTGATAAAACATCAGTTTAAAGTAATACCGGTACATGTAATAGTGTTTACTGTATTAGATTAATTCAGGAGTGAAACTGGTGTTTCTATCTTTTACAAAATCCATTTATAAACTGCAAACAAGTCAACAATATTTTCAGATTAATTCTGATTATTTACACAGGTTTACTTGCACTTAGGAATTTTCAGGCTGTATACCTTTTCTTTATTTATCGACAGGAAGTATCCTGTGCCCAGAAGATGTTAGCACTTGTTTTATGATGTCTAATTGGTTCAGAATGATAATGGTGCCACCACCATAAAATAATTGTGGCTCCTTCTGAAAGGATGGGTAAATCAATGACTGGACTAAAACCCTTCTTGCAGTAAATAGTTTATCCAAAATGAAAACAATGCCTTTCTTACCTCCAACATGTCAAAAATGGTGGGTGGTCATAGTACCATCTTGAAAATCATTTTTTACTGTATTAATGAATTCTGAAGATTATCTCGTGTTTTTTCTTCTTAAATGGTAATAAAGAATGCAAGTATTGAACTGGATCCATACAAATACTTTTTAGCCAGTTGAGCAATAATACCTCAGTTTATCTCTAATTAGGTTAAGTTGTTATTAGCTGCATTTTGCCATACTAAGTACAAAGTATTTAATTTCTTTGTAATAAAGCCGAGAGAAGTTTGGAGAGTAGATATTTAATGGTATCTCTGACCATACAACCTATGAGGGACATCAGAAAAGTGTGTGTGTGTGTGTGTGTGTGTCATAAAGTTGATCTGCAAATGACCTTTGGTCGTACATCATATGCATTAGGAGACACCTCTGTTCAGGAGGCAAATTCTTAGGATATCAGTGATATTTTTAGAGAGATAATCTGTCCAGTTTTAATAAGACTTCTTTATAAAGTTATCTGATATCTGCAATATTGTTTGACTGTTTGTACTTCCTGTATTTTGTGTTTGACATTGTAATTTTCTGTTTTCTTTGGGCCTCAGGTAACTGACTGGTATAAAGCATTTGCCTTTACCAATCACTGATATCTCATCTCATCTCAACCGCTTTGGTGGCCTAGTGGTTAGAGCATCCGTCGTAGTAGTGGGAGGTTGTGGGTTCGATCCCCGGCCAAGTCATACCAAAGCATTACAAAAATGTTACTTATAGCTGCCTCACTGGAGGTTCAGCATTAAGAGGTTAGTGTTAGGACTAGTGGGCCTGGTGTCAGGATAATGTGACTGGGTGGGACATCATACTACATGTCTGCAGCATGATGCTCCAGTGCTAGTCATCACTATAAACTGCCTCACTGCAGACATCATAGCGAAATGACTGAAAAATTGTTAAAGCTACGTTAAAAATCCTATTTCAACAAACAAACAAACATTTCATCTCTCTCCGTGTGGGTTCAGGTTTTGAACTAGGCCATGGTAGATATGTGGAAAAACTTGTCAATAGTTTCCATTGGGGTTTTGGTTCTTCCCAGGGTTTTTCTATGTTCTTCTTAAAGCAGTGCCATATATAGCCTATCAAGTGCTGAAAACTGGTGTAAATCCACAACAGCAGCAACTGCTTGTTTGTACGTTCTCATTATTCCAATTATATTGCTATTCTTTGTGTGTTTTCTTTGTTTACATACACATTTATGAGTGAAGGTTTTCTTCTTTTTCAGTACATTAATGGTGGAAATCTGGAACAGCTACTGGCAGACAAATCTGTTGAGTTACCGTGGACCTTACGGGTCAAGTTGGCAGAGGACATTGCCAAAGGCATGCAGTACCTCCATTCCAGGGGAGTTGTCCATAGGGACCTCACATCCAAGGTAAGAAGATAATTCTTTAGAAGTACGGATCAAGTTGGTGGAGGGCATTTGCCAATGGCATGTAGTACCTCATCTCAAGGGGATTGGTTCATAACGACCTCATATCCAATATAAGTGGACAAATCTGTAGAGTTGCTTTGAACTCTCTGGGTAACAATGACAGAGGACATTTCCAAGAGCATGTACTATTATGTACACTAAAGTACAGTGTGAAAGGGAATCTGTTACAAAGTAAGGGGACTATTCTTTTCCATCTTCCATGGACTCTTTATGTCAGGCATTAAACCTAGTTGGATTCATGCAGTGCAGGGAAATGGTTGATTGTGATCTCACATCCAGAGTAAGGAGACTAATCTATTCCAAAGATAGTCATTATCCAAGAATTGCAAAAATATTGGGGGAACAGATTGGTTTGCTTTTGCACAATATCAAAGTAAAACTGCTGGTTAAATTGAAAATCAGCCACAAAGTGATAGACCTTGGAAAATGGATGGACAGCAAACTGTTAACTGCAAGGTATTTGTGGAAAACATTGTAATGACAATACATCTTTTAAATTGTCTGAATGAACTGTAAAGATGTTGGAAATTTGTGCAAAATAAGGGTAGTAACAAAGAAATTTGTTATACAGCCATTAGGGGAAATTAGGTTGCTGTGACCTGCATTTCATGGCTTATCTATTTTTAGTTCACTTAGCATTGGGCATATATATAGTTTCACTAGTCTAAAATATGTCCTTTGATCATATTCTCAGGCATTTGCTTGTGCAGACTTGCCAATTGTATGATAGGCTGTCAGCGGAACCTAGTTTATGGTGACCTTTAATTCATGGTTCATTGCTTTTCGCTTCCTTTTGGATTCAGCATTCATAAATAAACAAATTGGACACTATTGCTCCAGCAGAGACCTAGAATTAGTCTGATGCACAAGTTTGCATGTCATAGTTATCAACTAGTGTTTTTTTGCTCGCACATGAGCAGTAGGTAAAATGTGGATTTTTTTCTTCTTCTTCGTATGTAGACCACTCTTTATTAAAAATGCCCACCTTATCCTACTTTTTGCACAGGTTCACCTGTCTGTGTGCAGTTCAGACCAGTCTGCCTTAGATCTGAGGGCAAAAAGTCTAAAATCTGGACACAAAATCTGACTCCGACCACTGGCAAATTTTGGGTGGAAAAAAAAACAAGTCCAAAATATTATGTTTTTCCCTGTGTATTTTGTAGTGCAACTAAAATGTCAAGATTTGGTATTATTATTTGGTATCATTCTAGAGCTAAATCTGTCTGCTGTTCTATAATATCACCCACTTTAGTGTATCACACATGACCATGATGCTACAGAGCTTGGTAGTAGGCTACTCCTTCCTGCCGTGTAAATGTGGCACCAGGGGTTAATGTGTTAAAAGGTTCTGATATAATATAATCAAGTGGGTGAAGAAATTTCTAACTATGGGATTTATCAATACAAACTCCTTTCTTGTTTTATTTATGCTACCAGGTCACAGGGGGTCACAATAGCTGAAAGTTATTTAATTTTTAAGTAATAACTCAAACTGAGCAAAACTCCCTATGATGTGACCTGCCTTTCATTTGTTGAATGGGTGTTTGCATTAAGAATGTCACATTCCAAAGCTTGACCTGTGTGTTAGAGTTGTGAATTATGCATGTGAATAGTATTTGATAATAATTCAATAGTTTTGGGTTTGTGCACGGGAAGGGTATTGGAAAATAATAATTAAACTATTAGCTAAAAAATTGACTAATTGTGTATCAGGATCATTTGATCCTGAAAAGTATTTTCTTAAAAAGGGTAAGAAAAAGTATACAGTCAGTCTTCTCTATTGTTCAGCATATATTGCTTTTAAAATGGTAAGTTGTTTGGCAGCAGAATCCCTAATCTATTTTGTACCTCTGTTATGAGAATCTGCCAGCACCTTCTACCATATTTATTCAATGCTAAGTGCGTGTTGCTGATGTTTACAAAATTGTGGGTCGTGTAGTCTTCTGATATCTTTGGGTTTTTTTTTTTCTTCTGCCCCCACCTTTTGACCATTCATGAGCTTGATACCAGATCATATGGTACAACCACTGGTAGGATTGTACAACCTTTACCGGTGTTTTAGGAACCAGGTTTTAACAATTGATTCGAAGGGGTTTTGTCCACTTCAGAAATGATTTGGTGTATAATTTTAGAACTGGGACAAGTTGCTTCTGCAGACTTATTCTGACTCTAGAAATTTGATAAATCCATGTTCATACTTATTAAAAGAGATATCTTGTTATAAAAATTTTCTTGATGTTGCTAGGTAACAAGTAATAATTGCATCTAAATAAATACTTTTTTTGTGGAATAAATGTTTTTTTTAACTAATAAATACCTTGGAGAAAAATAGAATTTTAAGCAATATAATAATTTTTTTAGATAAACAAAATACATTGTACAAAACCAGTTGTAAAACTCAGTTCAGAAATACAGTTATCAGTTCCATTTCATATAGATACGGCAAATCTTATAAACAAGTTGTAACAGAATTGTTACCGAGAGGAGGGTGGATTAAATGAACAATACAAACACAATTTGTGAAAGAAAATATAAATTTATGTAATAAATTATAAATGAAAAAAATATAGATGTAACAACACAATAATTCATGCACTCAACCCACAATTAAACTCACAACCATTCACAATACATGAACAAATTAAATAACAATACAAAAGGAATCACAAATGTAAAGGGATCTCTTGGATTATACACAGATCCAAGAATCCTTTACGAAAGTTAAATAAATGCAAGTATGATTTACGAAAAAAATAAACACAAACGACAAACTATCTATCGCACGATGGATTGCGATAACTAGCACGATCATATACTTGTATTCAATCAAGTTGCTAGCTTTTATTGATATCTATGTGATCACTTGAAATATTATTGCGATCTGACATAGCATGCAAATACAACAATGTATTAAATTATATTACAATTTCAATACACCTATGTGTCTCCCCTGTATAACCGCACGATTCAGCAACAGTTCAATCGTCTCCCAGTTTCCCCGAGAACCGGGGGTTGACCAATACTATTATCGGACGTTTCCCTACACGGATCCACCACAGTTATACGTTCAGACAGCATACAACATCTACCCGAACCAACGGTTCCTCACTCCCCTAGATGTCGACCCGGACGTTTTACAACTCTAAGACAGCTCCGACACTCGGACTTCTAGCTTTCCGGATATTTACATGTTACACAGATGTTGACGAACAGACAGTTCGACACACAGACAGATACTTCAATTCCGTTTGCACAAATTAACGGCACAAGCACATTCAGATATTTATACAGAGATGTTCCAGAACAAACAATAGATGTCCCACAACAAATCAGACGATATCAAAGACGTTTATCAAAAGATGGTATCAGATGTGTTAACAGCTACGGTATCAACGATGTTATTAGCAGCTACGGTATCAGATACATTGTAACAACTACGTTAGCAGCTACGGTATCAGAGACGGTATCAACGATGTTATTAGATGCGCTATCAGTGATGTACTTCTACGGTATCAACGACGGAATCAACGACGGAATCAACGACGGAATCAGCTATAATAAACAAAACCAGACTAATAATAGTTGTCTCAAAAATAATCTAAGCCGTAGATTACGATATTGTATTTAAAGTCTAAAAGTGACTAGTAATTCCAAATATTCCACGTTTAATTGCAATAAAAGCATCATTATACGAAATGATAATCTGAATAAAATTCACAATAAAACGAAATGTAAATTTAACACTCACCCCTTTGGCTGGAGATTTGCAAGACGAGGTTATCTATCCTTCGATTAGATATTTTGGTTCCCGTAAAAATTATGATAAATAGTTCGCCTTATATACTCTCAATAGGTGAACATAAATCACATCGAGCTTGCCGTACACAAGGTAAAACGAGTATTTCGGATTTCATGTAAATTACAAATTGGCACATGCAAATCGTTACACGCCACTTAATCACCCCAGGTAATGCGTGTACGACGAAATCAAGAAAATGGTGAGTTTCGTTTGCAATTCAAGTACAACAAAAATCAGTTCAAATTTTCGCCTAATTCTGTGACACAAGTATATACAGGACTGTTGGACTTTTCTTATAAACAAGTATATACAAGACAGTTGGACTTGTCCTATAAGCAAGTATATACAATACTGTTGGACTTGTCTTATAAACAAGTATATACAGGACTGTTGGACTTGTCCTATAAGCTAGTATATACAGACTCTTCTTGTAAGCCAGTATATACAGGACAGTTGGACTCATAAGTGGGTATATACAAGACAGTTAAACTTGTCTTATAAGCGAGTATATACAGGACTGTTGGACTTGTCTTAAAAGTGAGTATATACATTATAGTTGGACTCATCTTATGAGCAAGTATAAACAGGACAGTTGGACTCATCTTGTGACTATATACAGGACAATTGGACTTGTCTTATAAGCAAGTATATAGCAATTATAAACAGTATTGCTGGACAAGGACAGTTGGACTTGTCTTATAAGCGAGGATATACAGGACAATTAAACTTGTCTTATAAGCAAGTATATACAGTATAGTTGACTTTTCTTATAAGCAGGTACCAGTATATAGAGTATAGTTGACTTGTCTTATAAGCGAGTATATAGAGTATAGTTGACTTGTCTTATAAGCGAGTATATACAGTATAGTTGACTTGTCTTATAAGCAAGTATTTGCTAGAGTAATTTTAGGACTTGCCTCTACAGCAGGACCCACTAGACCTGAATTTTATTTCCAGTCCCAGTAAACTTCCATTTTCGGGTTTCCTTGATGTAGCAAGTCACAAAGATGAGGATACATCTATTGGCTTATATTTTCAGAGCTACTTACTATGACAGCCCTATACACAAGTAATAGCTTCATTCGAGCAAACTACTTGTGATGTATGTGCATGGGTTCAAGTCTTGAGTTCAACCAATGTGGGTATGTGAGAAAGCTTGCCAGCAGCTTCTCATACGTTTGATGTGTTTTTTCGTGGTTTTCCCAGCTTATTCCTCCACCATTTATACTGGCCATCATGTATAGCCTGTTTTGTGATGAAAAATGATGTTAAACCCTGTAATAACAACTTGTGCCTTTCCCTTTGATTTGTTTTATGGATACTTACATGACAAATGTCACATTCCAAAGCTTGACCTATGTGTAGGTAAAAATTGTGAACTATATATTGTTAGAGTATTTATGTTAATATTTCAGCAATTTAACATTAATTGTATAGGTAAAATTTGTGAATATATATTGTTAGAGTATTTTATGTTAATATTTCAGCAATTTAACAATAATTGTATAAGTAAAAATTTGTGAACTATATATTGTTAGAGTATTTATGTTAATATTTCAGCAATTTAACAATAATTGTATAGGTAAAAATTTGTGAACTATATATTGTTAGAGTATTTTATGTTAATATTTCAGCAATTTAACATTAATTGTCAGTAAAATGATCCTGATGTTTTTGTTGGGGGGGGGGGGGGGATGAAAAAAGATCATTTCAGCAGGTGTCAGCAGTCTTCTCAACTGCTTCATTGGTATATATTCTGTTATAATGGTAAAGTTTTTGGCAGCAGAAACCCTGATTTATCTTTTATGTCCCTCTGTTTTGAAAGCCTGCCAGCATCCAGTACTGCCATATTTATTCAAAGATAAGCCTATGTCCCAAATGCTAAAAAAAATTGATGCCGAATTTTTCATATTTTTCTCAGAAAATCAATCTTTTTCTCTCCCCTCCCACATTTCTTGACTATTTTGTTTGTCTGCTACAACCTTGTCATGAGGTACCACAAAGAGAATTCTAAAACTTGTACAAGTGCATTCACGCTGTAGATAGAAGATTTGAAGAGTTGATCAAAGGATTTTTTCTCCCACTTCAGAGATGACTTGATGTACAATTTTAGAACTGAGACTGATTGCTATAGCAAACTTATTCTCACATCAGCATCCAGTCAGTTTAATCGAGATAAGTTTTTTTGTTACCTTATCAGATAATACCAGAACTTGAACTCAGATGAGAATGTATGTTTCTTATTCTGACAATTTACCTGTATTTTTTAATCAGCTGATAAATACCTAAGACAATGGTAATAAATTCAGTAAAACATTTTGAAGACTAATTGATGTTACAGTTTTAAGCAGTTTGGTCTGATTTTGTTGATTTTTCCACAATCCACAATTCATGATGTCACTGGTGTTAACACATTAAACCCTAGCACTGAGTTTATGGGGCATGAGGTAGTAGCCTACTTCCAAGGTCTGTAGCGTCAAGGTCATGCATGATACACTAAAGTGGGTGGTATTATAAAAAAGTAGACAATGATACCAAATAATCTTGACATTTTAGTTGCACTACAAAATACAGAAGAAAATGCCTAATATTTTGGACCTGTTTTTTTTTTTCCACCTAAAATTTGACCATGGTTGGAATCCGATTGTGGCCAGATTTTAGATTTTATGGCCACAGCACACAGACAGGTGTACCTGTGCAAAAAGTAGAATAAGGTGGACATTTTGAATAAAGAGTCTTTTCCATTAAAAAATTATGGGTCTGTTAAGCAAAAAAAACAACAACTAAAACTCCCAACGTTTCACCTTCTGCTCATGCGCCAGCAAAACTAACCAATGGAAAACATTTTTTTTTAGCACAACTAGGCGTTGGTCTAATGGAATATTGCTTTGAAGTCAATGTATTAGGATGTATTCAGAAATAGTCCTCAAAATGTGTTTCCTACTTGCATTTCATGTGAAAAAAGCAAAAACTTCCAGGGGCTAATGTGTTAAAGAATTAAGCATAATTTGTTAAATTAGACTGGAACATTAAACTTTACATTTTAACATAGTCAAACATAGTTTTTACAGATGTTTGGCACAAATTATTCTAGGTACTTTCCTGTTTACTGTCTTTACTAAACTATTAACCTTCTCACTACAATAATTATCCAAAGTAAACAGTATGATACATCAGTTATAATAGTTCAATCTTGCTGGAAAAACCTGTTTGGCAAAAAGCAGTCTTGATGCTTCCTTGTTTACTGTCTGTACTTAACTATTAACCTCACTACATGTAGTATTGGAAGTAATGGTTTAATCTTGCTTGTGAATTACCTTTATCCCTTCACTTTAAAAGGTTTGCAAGAATAAAGTGATAGTCTTTATACAATGGAACCTTGTTGATCTGGACACCTTCGTTCCCAGTGAATATGTCTGGATTAATGAGCTTCAAGATAATTGAATCATGCACTTTGTTTTACAATGTCATATCGTATACATGTACAGTAATTAGCTAGCTGTAGATGAATATTCATTAATGGCTGAAAAAATGAATAAATACATTTTTGTGATGTGTTTATTTCACTTTAGTTATAACATGCACTTTTTAAAAGATTCAAGTTTAAACAATTACTGGCAAATCTTATTTTATGCTGGCTGGTTTATCTACTTGTCTACACTTGCTTGTAGCCATAATACTTGTAATGTAAAATGTACAATGAATACAGACTGGTATATTGTGGATAAATGTGTTAATTTTGCGGTCATTTTTATAATTTTACAAATTAGAACACTCGTCCATTCAGGGCCCCATATCAATATGTATCATGATAAAGAAGCTATAATGTGATATATTTTTTATATACATTTGAACTGGAAGATCTTGTCATCTTTGGATTGTATTTATTGATAGCCTTTTAAGGTCATATTTCCATTATGCAGATTATCCTTTTAAGGTCATATTTCCATTATGCAGATTGCAGACTGACCTAGACATGCTATATGCCACAATATAACAAAAATACTTCAAGACAGACTACCTGCTTTTTGAAGCGATTCTGATTAAACTTTTTCTGCTGCTCCATTGGATTGGATTTAGGATTCATCTTGGTCACAATACCTTTTGTTTTGCAATAATGCTTTAAAAACTATTCACAATTTTTTACCTTCACTTAAATTTGGAACACATTACACTATTATTTTAAAAACAGAATAAATAGAGTAATTTCTTAGTTCAAGGAAACTCTTGTCTAGAACTGGGCTTTGTGCATGAAATCCTGATGGCACTGACAACATACATCATAATAAAGAAGATATTCCAAATGTGTTCCCCCATGTATGATTTAAGTACTTTGCATTTTTACACAAAAATTTTGTCTTCTGCTTTGTGCCAGCTTGGATTGAATTTGGAAGCCTACACTTTTTGATTTGTTGTTATTATTTACTCTGAGCTAGAACAAACACTCTCCATCAATCAGAATTGAATGTAGCATATTTCACTACCTGACATGACAAAAGTGTAGGATCCAAACTTGATCCAAGTAAGTAAAAGCTGTAGAGAAATTTGTGTAAAAAGTGACTTTAAATGATAGCAATATCGCCATTCAAGAATTTGGATTTTTGTGCGCTTTTTGCAGAGCTTTTATTTGTCAACTAGTAGCAACAGTTGGTCACGGTGTTTAAAGAAATCAGAGCTGCTCAGATAAGAAAATTAACTAAGGCATGTAGTTTCTTCAGTTTGCTGCCACACCCTAGTCAAGAAAAGTTGCTTGTTACAAAATTATGAGCCAAAAAATCTTCTTATTTCATGGTTTTTCCTTCTTTATTTTGTAGTGCAACTAGAACATCCAGATTATTTGGTATCATTTTAGAGCTAAATATGTCTACCTTTCTATAATACAACCCACTTTAGCGTATCTTGCATGACCTTGACGCTACAGAGCTTGGCAGTGGGCTACTACCTCCAGCCCTGTAAATGCAGTGCTAAGGGTTAATCCATATGCCAGTGACATAGGATGTTGAGATTGCTGTATGTTGCTTGCATATATAGTGCCAATTGATTTCCAATACTGTTGGATTTTTTTGGCTAGTTTTTTTGTGTGTGGGTGTAATAGAACCTTGATTATACATTGTATCTTGGTAATGCAGAAATATTGTTTTTACTGATGCAAATGCATGTCCTCAATTATGTATATTAATGACATATGAAGGCTCGAACATCAGAACGAAGTTTGCTTTACATAAACTTAACACAACTTTTTACCAATTTGATTGTAAACACGTAGTAATCAAAAGTTGTAGTAATCAAAAGTTGTAGTAATCAAAAGTTCTGTATCAGTCCAAGGTTTCATTATGTGCCTGTTATATGCTTGTATACTTTTGGAATAGAATCATTTTTGTCATTGCTGGTGATGAGATGAACATCATTGCACAGTTGTGGAAGGAATTAAGCAGTCCAAAAATGCCTTCATTATGTTGTATCTGTCTGGAGTTCAAGATTCAGGTATTAATCATTCCCAAGTCTACAGTTTCCCATGTCATTGACTGATTTCAAGAAAAGGAAAATTTGAAAAATATTTAAGACATGGAAAAAAACTCGCTGAGAATGTTTGGGATTTATATTTGTTGTCTAATGAAGATAAATTCCTAAACATCACTACCATGAAGGCTATAATATTGTGAGGTGAAAAATAGGAGAAATCCAAATAAATCTTGTAGTGTGATGTAATGGCAAGTTTCATTGCAGTGTACATAAATACTGGAATCAGCTGATATGGTATTCAGTTATGATGGTAAGATTGCTATTAAAAGATAATAAGATTTTCAGTTACAGGTGGCAATATGAATGCCAACAAGTTTGCAGAAGCGCTTGACAAATGTATCTGGTGCATTTCCACATAGATCGGCAGATATTCCAGTCTGATAATGGCATTAATGCACCTGTTCACAAGATTTGTGAAATTCAACAGTACAAATATGAAAATCCACTGAAATTTATTTCTTGACTGGCCTAAAGCCCAGTTTTAAAAATCATAAAAAATTATATGGCATAAGACAAATGTGGACATCACATAAAAAAAGTTCTGGATCAGGAAATTAGATCTGTGGACTTTATTTATGTATGAGTTATTCTCAAAATCTTTATCCTGTTGTGTCAAAATGATCAAAGGGTTAGCATATATACTCACTTGTGAGTCACTTTTAACTGCAAACTGCATGACCCAGATCTACATTCGCATTATACCTGCAGATCTTATTCTAATGGTTGGTCTCTAACTGACTTACATTATTAGTTAGGTATGTTCAAAAAAGGTTACATCAGAATCTGAAAAAACATGAAATAAGTTATTTTAATGATGTGAAGACACATTAGATTTGGTTGGCATCAGCCAGGAACTAAATAAAGTGAAATAAATAAAGTTGCAGCAAGAGAAGTAATTGAACTAATCTGCAATAAATTTAATATATGACTACATGTTGATGGCATTGCTTTGAATGAGAGACTGAGAGCTTTATTGTGAGGTATCATTGTCATTGATAGAGATGGGTTGATCATTCATTTCTAGTGAAGTGTTGACATATGGGATGCAGTGTTTTGTGGAAACTTGTAATAATAAAAATAATAATAATAATAATAATAATAATAACACCCCTATTTTAATGTAAGAGGAATACTGTCAATAAAGGACAGTCAAGAGATGTTTAAATGTTTTTTGTGAATAGTTGAACATTATTAGATAGAGGTATGATATGCATGTCAAATTAGGTACAGCTATTTTAAATGTGTCCTTGATGGGCAGGAGTACTTTATACTTAGGCAGGTTTTACTTTAATTACTTTTAAAAAATTGATCTAATTTTTACTGCTGTATTTTTATCTTGCAAACATAATCATAAATATTTATGTATGTACATACAAATGTGTACCTATTACAGTCTTTCTCTGTACAGTGCCAAGGTAAAGATTACACAGTGGTAAATAGTAATAAAATTAAAATGCAAAACTGTTTTGAAAGATGAACTCCTCCAAATTAGACTTCTCATGTACTCTTCTGAAATTAAATATAAAAGGTTTTAATGTAAAATTTCTTGAAAAGGAATAAAATGAAATATTATGTTAGGAGATAAACCTGTAGTCTTTAAAATGGGTTACTATCAAGGTATGTAACAATAATGCAGTCAGATAATCTTTTCATTAGTTTATTAGCTGCTGCCTTTGATTATCCATAACATCTACTGGCTTTGTCTTGTTGAGGGACAGGTGAAAATACATATCGGTTGTTGTTTTGCTCACTGATACCTTTTTCTTGTACCAGAATGTGCTGATAAGGATGGAAGTAGCCATGTACACCGCTATTGTGGGAGACTTCGGGCTGTCTGCCAAGATTCCAGATCCAAAGTAAGTATACTACAATACCAGCATCAGCAGTTCAAAACATCAAGAACATTTGTTAACTAATAGACATAATGGGCTTAGGGAGTGTGTGGGTGTGGTAATCTCCAAGGTCTTACCTTCCACCAGTAAACAGGGTTACCGTATTTACTGAAGTAAATGCTTGTGTTGTATGGAACAAAACGAAAAAGAGAAGGATAGAGTTTATTACAGATACAATGTCTTTTATAAGACTTCAAAATCCTGTAAAATTTTTATATTATAATAATCTTTTTTATCCTGTCATCTTTCAGATATATAGGATGAGTAAACCATTATCAGGGTTTGGAATTTTGAAGGCCTGTTAAGCTAAGGCCCAATGAAAAATAGCTTTGTATCCAGTTCCCCTAACCTTTATACTTTCCTACCTTTATTACATCTATCTAGGTACCTGTAAGTACATGTACTGGTAGTTTTGTGCAAGAATAGTGGCATCCTGTTAAAATAGAAGCTATGTGTTTCTTCTGTCCAGATTGACATGGAATATGATCTCTGTACTATTTTTTTTCTTGTGTTTTTTTTAATTTATTGAATTGAAGTTTTCTTTATAATATATGTGCTGGACATTGCTGTTGCAATTACATGTGTGTCTACTTCCTTTAATCAATTAAAGTAGTGAAAAATCTCTTTCTTAAATGAAAAAATACTGTTAATACTCTTTACTACATGCCTATAGAAAACCGGGGTGTACTTGATTTGCACTACATACAAAAAGGTGAGTTACACATGACATTAAATGCATCACTACCACCAATTTTGAAAGAGATACACCGCTCATTTAGTAGTATATTGCTGCCAATCTTTGAGGAGTTGCAAAATTCTTGCTGTAATGTTTTGCTACCTCCTATAATGGAGGAGATGCACTGCTTAAGTCATAGGATGTCACTACAGTGTGACTGTGCTATTGCACGCTCCGTTATAACACAAAATCAGGTATAAAACAGTTGTGGTGTTGCTCACGAAATGTAATATACATGTATTTTTCTATTATATGAAAACCAAAAAATTCTTAAAAGTTAAAAACAAAAACGTAAAAGTTTATTATCATTTTGGGGAAGATATCGGGCAGGAATATTACAAATAGATTGTGGCGTGGCTCCTGAAATTTTATATACATGTATTTTTCTTGCACATGAAAATAAAATCTCTTAAAAGTAACCCCCAAAAAACGTTACAAGTTTATTATCGTTTTGGGGAAGAGATGATGCATGTATCATAAATAAAGACGATCATAGCGTGGCTCCTGAAATTTTATGTATTTTTCTTGTACATGAAAAAATAATTTTTCTTCTTAAAAGTACGAAAGATAAAGTGTAAAATGTTTATTCTTGGATTGCGTAGAGTTGCGCCAATGTCACTAATGGCAATTTTATTTTACTTAGCAAAATATACCATCTGGCAATTTTTTTTCTATGGCCAACATTGTTGGCTGTTAAAACTTGTATTTACAAACATTTGTTTGGAGTGGAGAAATTCAGACCCTCCCTATGAAGGGAAGCTGCAAACTTGATATAAAATGCATACAAATGTATCTATTGTTACATAAACAAATTCTTCGTCCATATTGACAAACCATCTTAACAGTGCATTGTTATATCATAATCTGCTTATCTGTTTTCACTACAGGTGTATTTCCCATTTAATATGCATCAATTTAAGATTGTAAATTGTGCCAATGAAGCACGTATTTAACTGCCCACTTTTTTTTACCTACACCTCCACCCCACCCACACGCACCAAATTAAATTTTGGGGATACATGCATTATTTTCTTCAGCTAACTGACCTGGTTGGTTATAACATGTTTCGGTCCATAACATGTTCGGGTTCTATGGTTCCCAACTACTGTTATAGCATGGTCACACTGTACTTGCCATTTGGATCAAATGCACTGCCCATCTCATAGTGTGTTACATTGTGGAGGATTTACATTGCTTGTCTTATAATACATCATTGCCTCCCATTGAGGAGGTGATGCACTGCTTACTTTGTAGCATATTGGTTCCACCCATTCTGGATAAGATGCACCACTCATATTGTAGCATGTTGCTACCTCCAGTGGAGGAGATGCACTGTTCTTGTTTTGGCATGTTGCTGCCTCCCAATGAGGAGATACTCTGCTCACCATGTTGCTGCCTCTCAATGAGGAGGAGATATACTGCTCACCATGTAGCATGTTGCTACCACCTATTGTGGAGGAATTGCATTAATCATATTGTAGCATGTTAACTGCCTGACATGGAGGAGATCTACTGTACCATCCCTTCAGAGGTGGTGATCAACACCACACTTTTTGAGTGATGCATCAGCTTACAATTCTTTATCTTCTGGTCATCACACAATAACCTCATGGTATGGATATTAGGCTTGGACTGAGGCCCCCACACACACACACACTTTTATCTCTACCACCTCTTTATGAGCAACATTGGGAGTCTGACCAGCAGGCTAGTATCCCCCTTTTCATATTGTCACAATGAATCCCTACATGATCTGGTATCTGGGGTCCTCCACCTCAAGGGCCTTGGTTTTGTATGACCCTTGGGCCTTTGGACCCAGCCCTCAAAGCATATGTGATTCTTGTGTCCTGTCATCTCATGACCAGGTGGGCACAAATTGGATAACTGGAGGTATAACATTGAGGACAGATGTTTTTTTCTCTCTGACACACAGCTGCTCCATTCTCATCATTGAGGCAGCACAACTGACTCTCAACTATTATGCCTGCTCCTTCCTCTTTGTTAGATTTAGAGAGGTGGTATGGTCCATTGATTGGCAACAAATGATCTGTTGCCTCTTACCCATAAAGTAGTGCCCAAAACCATCTGGCACACAGTCCAAGATGATCCTTTTCAGTTTGGACAAGATCTTGAGGCTCAACCAGAGCCTGACTTCCTCCTTTCTCTTTCTTCAGTGGTTGAGGAAATTTCTCTGAGGTTTTCAACAACCCACAAATTACTTGGCAATGTTGAGGGCGGTCAATTGTCATCTCAATATTGAGACCTTTAGTCACTTCTGCCAACTACCAACTACATTGGCCTTCAAAACCTCCCCATCTTAATGCCAGCGTGGCCAAGAAGTGTTTTTCAGGTGGAGCCTGGGCATACCTTTCCATCAAAGACACTGAAGCCATGGAACAGACAGACCATCAACTTGTAACAGTAGCTTCTCATGGTGACCTTTTAGCTGCTTCTTTTACTATGAGAGTCCACCATGAACCCAGCCTTCTTGTAATGCTTGCTGTAAGTTGTGGCCATGGTGGCATGCAATGTTTGTTGCAATGTCTTTGTTGGCCAACTTCTACACATTTGCTGTGATGCTGCTTTGGACTCAAAAGTCTTACTTGACCATAGTAAAGACACTCATAGGATGGCTCTACTTAAAGCTGAAATTCTGTTTGGAGACCTCATTCTTGCTTCTCAAGACTTGAATGATCCTCAACATGAATCCTTCAAATTCACTCCTGGCCCATCATAGTTGGCCATTAAATATATTGATGTGAATTGCCCTCAAGGGCCTTCTGTCAAGCTCTTAAAGCTGACACAGCCCCAATCCAATATACTGTTTCACACTAAATCTCCTCATGAGTTTATCTCCAAGGAACATGAAAATAGATTAATCTTGAAAAGAAGGAGCCAGTTTTCTCACCCCACTTCTTTTCCATTAAGAACAAGGGGACAGCCTTTAGAACTTTAGCCCTCTGCTGTTGCATATCCCTTGTCCAGACATTCCTGTCAGTGCTTACCTGGGCTTCTTTTCCAAGGCTTAAGGTTGGGTCCTTTCAGTCATGAGCAATCATAATGACTTCAGTTTCTGAACTAACTCCTATCCAGAACCCACATCTTTTTTCACCTATTCAGTCTGGTGAAACTGAGAGAAGAAGTGCACATGCTTTTACAGAAAGGGGTAGTTGAGAGGGTTTCATCACTTGACTTAATTTACCTTATTCTCTTTGTTTCCAAGAAAAGTGGAAAGCTTCAAATTGTTATTGACCACTACATCTTAAATCATTTTCTTCTGGAGAAACCCTTTGAAAATGGAGACAACCCCCTCAATTCAGTATGCTCTTAGCCTGTCAAATTGAGCAGTCTCCATTGATCTTCAAGATGCTTATCTACACATTGCTTTATTTCCTTCTCACTGCAAATATCTCAGGTTTTGCTTGGCTCAGGAAGTGTTTAAATTCCAGGTCCCACTTTTCATAATTTATTCCACACCCTTCACCAAATACTGATAACACCAGTACTCCAGTATTTTAATGATTGACTGATCTACAGCGTTCATGTTCAGTCCCTTTATCAGGATCTGTTCTGCTGTTAGTCTGTGATAAATAAATTGGTCCTTTACCCAACCTCAAGAAATTCAAACTTATTTCATCACAAGACTTTTGTTTACATGGGGACTCATGGGGAATCAGAACTTTGAGTTCAGCAGGATTTTATGATTGGATTGATCACATTCCGAATCTGTTAGAGGAGTTTTGATCAAAACTTTGTTGTCTGCTTGACTGTACTTGTTCCTGATGGGAAAGTTGAATGCTGCTGACAACTGGGTTCTATTAGGGTGTCTTCATATGCATCCTCAACAGCTCCACCTTCTTGCAAGGTTGAAACCTCTCAGATTTTCTCTATTAACCCTGATCATTCAAGGACCAGCATTTCATCACCATTTACACTAGTTTAAGAATCAGTGACAGATACATGAATGTGGTCCCCATGCATGCACCTGACTCCAACTCTTATGTGTTTGCTATCACATCAGATTCTGTTTGGGGTGTTCATTTAGAGCCAGAAGGCATAATACTACAGGTTTTCTTAGACCCCATCTAAATCATCCCTCCACATAAAAATCTCTGAAATGAAAGTGGATTTCTAGCATTACAAGTATGCATTTACAGTAAGGAGCTTATGTGTTGTGTTCTCATCTGAAACATCTTCTTCTGGGAAAACATGAATTTAACTTGCCACATTCCAGGCCAGACAGCTTGTTGGCAGACAGTCCCATTAGCAAAAAATCAGCTGCCTTCAGTAACTCTGCTACCAATAGAAATTTGCAGTCTCAGTTAAATCTGTGCTGCAGAGGATACAGATACTCTTTTCCCGTGTGAAGGCAATAAGTTTCTCTCTAAAGGCATAAAAAATAAGAATAAATGGTGGGAAGCATAATTTTCCTCTCTCTCAAGAGCTCATAGACATTTCAGCTGTCACTATCTCACAGTTGATTGTTACCGCAATAAAAAGAACTCGCCTATCTTTTACTGATTGAGACCTTTTGTTTACGAGGTTTGACCTAATGCTATCTCCAGGGCCTGCTTTAATTACTACTCCTTGGAGGACATTATAAAGGTAGCATTTTGGCGTCCCCATACTGACTTTTCATTTTACCACTGCTCATTAACACAACAGAGCACAGGCATAAACAGTGAGTACATTCCATTTTCTGTTTTTCTTCATTTTAACTTTGCATGAGCCAAATCATCTTGCTCAAGAAGACACAACAAGCTCCTTCCTTTTGCTTGGAGGTTTGGAACTTCCATCATTATCCTTCCTTCCTTCATCCCAACCTGCTCTGATGTCATAGTGTAATCTTTGTCCATGTTAAAGGTTACAAGGCATGCAAGGTGTATAAGAGGACCATGTGTTATAGACAATTCTCCATTCTGTGGTAGGATGTATTCTGATCAAATGGATGGGATGTTTTGGCACAAAAATGTAATATTTACACAATATCAATAGGTAAGCATTGTATGACTAAAATTAGTTTGCCCCCAGCCCCAATACATTTTTCTGAATGGTATGGCTACCGTATTTTCGCTCATATAACACGCGTTATATGCATTTTAACAATCGGTGCAAACCCCCAGCACAGTATATGCATAAGCACGTTATCCCAGTTTTTTTTCACAGCCAAAAGCACATCAATGAATTTCGAGCAACCACCCTAATAAACCGGTGACAATTAATAAAAGATTTTTTTCATACACATACAGTATAAATGAGGTTTATTCAAATCTTTAAGTAGAAAATAAACAATTCGAAGTTGACACCGTGTTGCGCCGCTTGCATGTCTGTACATTATGATATGTAATGAATATCTTTCAGTCGCATGAGGCATACACTAACTTGCATTATAAGAATATATTTCTTGTAATTTCTGTGTAGGACAAAAACCAATAATCAGTTTAAAATCAGATTTCTACAAATGATAATCAGTTTTGGAAAAACCCCGATATTAACATCCCTATACCAGCATGCATGCATTCCAGGAGGAAATTAACAGAAACCAGTAAATACACATAGTTTTATGGCAGTTGCTATTTTGCCTCTGTTTATGCGAAAAATATTACGACATGGCATTTACGACTGTACCAGTATTTATTATGAGCAGAAAGGGATAAAGGCGCCGGTGTTAAATCACTGGATGGTGAGCGAGAGACGATAAACAGCCTCATAAGCGTATCAGATGAGGTACCTCTAGCAGTCCTGTGTTTCGGCAGGCCTGTTTTGGTTACCACGCAGTACATGCATGGCGCGCAATCCAAGATATTTTTTTACACAAAGACGGAATTTCCATGCGTTATCTGAGTGTGCGCGTTATACACGTAGGCACGTTATATGCGCAAATATACGGTAGTTCAGATTTAGTTTGTTTTAGATAAAAGGGTTAGACATCACACTCAGTAAGATACTGTTTCTCCCAAGTGCCTACAGGACATTGGCTTGCAGATATGATTCAGGAATCAATTGCACTTTTGGTTTTTCACCAGTTTGGATCAGCTTAAAATATATAGCAAGTTATAACAGACAATCTAAATTATTAAAATAATTATGTAGAAAGTACATATTTATGATATAACATTATGTTATAAAGTTATACTGATGGGGGGTTTTTTTAGCAAAGAAAAGAAACAATTTGACCAACCTAATTTTTTTAGCTTCAAACCAGACACACATTGTTTTGGGACTAAAGACAAATAATTTTCAGAAATGTTTGCATAATGGAGGCCGAGAAAAAGGTTAAAGACAATGATGTTATGTTGTTTAAGAACTCCTGTTCATATATTTCTGGCACAAAATGTAAGCAAAGTGCACACAGTAATATCTCCTGTAATATTTCTGTCTTTAAAATTTATCTTTGATTTTCTTTTCCAGTTCTCAGAAACAGCTGTCCACAGTGGGTTCTCCTTATTGGATGGCACCAGAAGTAATTCTTGGAAAATTCTACAATGAAAAGGTACAACGCAGTTTTGAAAGATATTATCTGAGAATTTGGAGAAAAAGTGCACATTGATTTGGTCACCTGAGATCATTTACATTAAAAAAACATTGTTTACATTAAACCTTTACAGCTACCATAGTGAACGTTTGCACAACTCACATACATCTGTAAACATACTTGGCATACTGTAGCACATTGTACCATCAGATCACGGTATGTGCAGTTTTGTCCTATATGCTGTTTGCTTGAGATAAAATTCATAGCATAAACATGATCTGTCATTGCATCATGTGATTCCATACTTGAGTTTGTCTTTAGTACAATTGTGCATTTGCGATCAGGAACAGTGTTTGGGGGTGGCTGCCCCAGGCCTTGCGGTCATGGTTGGTCGTAGGCCTCATGTACTCCTAACACTGCCTCTGTTTGTGATACACAAGCAACTCTAAAATATTTTCAATGAATAGAATATTTTTAAACATCACATGCTAATCCTTTTTTCTTATTGGCTGACAACAATGACAGTATGCATTTCCTCTTTATTTTGGGATGTTATACATAACTACAGGAATTATATCTGTTCAGGCAGGCACTATTTCTGTCTGCCAATGTTACCCCATAACTGCATTGGACCTTTAATACACTAAATTCTGTTATTGCTTTCTCCTAAGGGAATTGTTCCCCTGGTGAAGTATAGTGGCTTGTATTTGCTGTAGGCACTATGCCCCATCTAACAGTTTCCATGATTTATTTCATAGAAGGGGCTGTTACTTAGGAGTAAAATTGTTAGCATTATATCACATTATACAATGTTGAAGGGTTGTTGCTTAGAAGTAAAATTGTTAGCATAATATCACATTATATCACATTATACAGTGTTGAAGGGTTGTTACTTAGGAGTAAAATTGTTAGCATTATATCACATTATATCACATTATACAGTGTTGAAGGGTTGTTACTTAGAAGTAAAATTGTTAGCATTATATCACATTATCCAATGTTGAAGGGTTGTTACTTAGGAGTAAAATTGTTAGCATTATATCACATTATACAGTGTTGAAGGGTTGTTACTTAGGAGTAAAATTGTTAGCATTATATCACATTATCCAATGTTGAAGGGTTGTTACTTAGAAGTAAAATTGTTAGCATTATATCACATTATACAGTGTTGAAGGGTTGTTACTTAGAAGTAAAATTGTTAGCATTATATCACATTATATCACATTATACAGTGTTGAAGGGTTGTTACTTAGGAGTAAAATTGTTAGCATTATATCACATTATACAATGTTGAAGGGTTGTTACTTAGAAGTAAAATTGTTAGCATTATATCACATTATACAATGTTGAAGGGTTGTTACTTAGAAGTAAAATTTTTAGCATTATATCACATTATACAATGTTGAAGGGTTGTTACTTAGAAGTAAAATTGTTAGCATTATATCACATTATACAGTGTTGAAGGGTTGTTACTTAGGAGTAAAATTGTTAGCATTATATCACATTATACAATGTTGAAGGGTTGTTACTTAGAAGTAAAATTGTTAGCATTATATCACATTATACAGTGTTGAAGGGTTGTTACTTAGAAGTAAAATTGTTAGCATTATATCACATTATACAATGTTGAAGGTTGTTACTTAGGAGTAAAATTGTTAGCATTATATCACATTATACAATGTTGAAGGTTGTTACTTAGGAGTAAAATTGTTAGCATTATATCACATTATACAATGTTGAAGGGTTGTTACTTAGAAGTAAAATTGTTAGCATTATATCACATTATCCAATGTTGAAGGGTTGTTACTTAGAAGTAAAATTGTTAGCATTATATCACATTATACAGTGTTGAAGGGTTGTTACTTAGGAGTAAAATTGTTAGCATTATATCACATTATCCAATGTTGAAGGGTTGTTACTTAGGAGTAAAATTTTTAGCATTATATCACATTATACAATGTTGAAGGGTTGTTACTTAGGAGTAAAATTTTTAGCATTATATCACATTATACAATGTTGAAGGGTTGTTACTTAGAAGTAAAATTGTTAGCATTATATCACATTATACAGTGTTGAAGGGTTGTTACTTAGGAGTAAAATTGTTAGCATTATATCACATTATACAGTGTTGAAGGGTTGTTACTTAGAAGTAAAATTGTTAGCATTATATCACATTATACAGTGTTGAAGGGTTGTTACTTAGAAGTAAAATTGTTAGCATTATATCACATTATCCAATGTTGAAGGGTTGTTACTTAGAAGTAAAATTGTTAGCATTATATCACATTATACAATGTTGAAGGGTTGTTACTTAGAAGTAAAATTGTTAGCATTATATCACATTATACAATGTTGAAGGGTTGTTACTTAGGAGTAAAATTGTTAGCATTATATCACATTATACAGTGTTGAAGGGTTGTTACTTAGAAGTAAAATTGTTAGCATTATATCACATTATGCAATGTTGAAGGGTTGTTACTTAGAAGTAAAATTGTTAGCATTATATCACATTATACAGTGTTGAAGGGTTGTTACTTAGGGGTAAAATTGTTAGCATTATATCACATTATCCAATGTTGAAGGGTTGTTACTTAGGAGTAAAATTGTTAGCATTATATCACATTATACAGTGTTGAAGGGTTGTTACTTAGAAGTAAAATTGTTAGCATTATATCACATTATATCACATTATACAATGTTGAAGGTTGTTACTTAGGAGTAAAATTGTTAGCTTTATATCACATTATACAATGTTGAAGGGTTGTTACTTAGAAGTAAAATTTTTAGCATTATATCACATTATACAATGTTGAAGGGTTGTTACTTAGGAGTAAAATTTTTAGCATTATATCACATTATACAATGTTGAAGGGTTGTTACTTAGAAGTAAAATTGTTAGCATTATATCACATTATACAATGTTGAAGGTTGTTACTTAGGAGTAAAATTGTTAGCTTTATATCACATTATACAATGTTGAAGGGTTGTTACTTAGGAGTAAAATTGTTAGCATTATATCACATTATACAATGTTGAAGGTTGTTACTTAGGAGTAAAATTGTTAGCATTATATCACATTATACAATGTTGAAGGTTGTTACTTAGAAGTAAAATTTTTAGCATTATATCACATTATACAATGTTGAAGGTTGTTACTTAGAAGTAAAATTTTTAGCATTATATCACATTATACAATGTTGAAGGGTTGTTACTTAGGAGTAAAATTGTTAGCATTATATCACATTATACAATGTTGAAGGGTTGTTACTTAGGAGTAAAATTGTTAGCTTTATATCACATTATATCACATTATACAATGTTGAAGGGTTGTTACTTAGGAGTAAAATTGTTAGCATTATATCACATTATACAGTGTTGAAGGGTTGTTACTTAGAAGTAAAATTGTTAGCATTATATCACATTATACAATGTTGAAGGGTTGTTACTTAGGAGTAAAATTTTTAGCATTATATCACATTATGCAATGTTGAAGGTTGTTACTTAGAAGTAAAATTTTTAGCATTATATCACATTATACAATGTTGAAGGGTTGTTACTTAGGAGTAAAATTGTTAGCTTTATATCACATTATATCACATTATACAATGTTGAAGGGTTGTTACTTAGGAGTAAAATTGTTAGCATTATATCACATTATACAATGTTGAAGGGTTGTTACTTAGGAGTAAAATTTTTAGCATTATATCACATTATACAATGTTGAAGGGTTGTTACTTAGGAGTAAAATTGTTAGCTTTATATCACATTATATCACATTATACAATGTTGAAGGGTTGTTACTTAGGAGTAAAATTGTTAGCATTATATCACATTATACAGTGTTGAAGGGTTGTTACTTAGAAGTAAAATTGTTAGCATTATATCACATTATACAATGTTGAAGGGTTGTTACTTAGGAGTAAAATTGTTAGCATTATATCACATTATACAATGTTGAAGGTTGTTACTTAGAAGTAAATTTTTTAGCATTATATCACATTATACAATGTTGAAGGTTGTTACTTAGAAGTAAAATTTTTAGCATTATATCACATTATACAATGTTGAAGGTTGTTACTTAGAAGTAAAATTTTTAGCATTATATCACATTATACAGTGTTGAAGGGTTGTTACTTAGAAGTAAAATTTTTAGCATTATATCACATTATACAATGTTGAAGGGTTGTTACTTAGGAGTAAAATTGTTAGCATTATATCACATTATACAATGTTGAAGGGTTGTTACTTAGAAGTAAAATTTTTAGCATTATATCACATTATACAATGTTGAAGGGTTGTTACTTAGGAGTAAAATTGTTAGCATTATATCACATTATACAATGTTGAAGGTTGTTACTTAGGAGTAAAATTGTTAGCATTATATCACATTATACAATGTTGAAGGGTTGTTACTTAGGGGTAAAATTGTTAGCATTATATCACATTATACAATGTTGAAGGGTTGTTACTTAGGAGTAAAATTGTTAGCATTATATCACATTATACAATGTTGAAGGGTTGTTACTTAGGAGTAAAATTGTTAGCTTTATATCACATTATACAATGTTGAAGGGTTGTTACTTAGAAGTAAAATTTTTAGCTTTATATCACATTATACAATGTTGAAGGGTTGTTACTTAGGAGTAAAATTGTTAGCATTATATCACTATATATCATATTATACAATGTTGCAAGTTTAAAATATTTTGACTATATATATATATATATATATATATATATATATATATATATATATATATATATAATATAACACATTCTTTTCCACTCCTGAAAATCAAGTTGGAAACTTTTAACTTGACAGTGCAAGTTGCAGAGGGACTTTTGTAAGTAGGATGAAATTTGAACTGGTGTTATAGGTATTTTTGTGCTTCATATTTAATCATCCCATGGGACACAAAAGGCACCATGACCCCCCAAAAAATCAACCATCCTACAACAACCTCTTTATGCTGCTTATTTATGTTATTACTACCCTTTTCAGGCCGATATATTTTCCTTTGGTATAATCTGCTGTGAAATAACAGGGAGGATAGAATCTGACCCCGATGTCCTGCCAAGGAATCATGTAAGTTGAGATACAGCTCCTCTTATAGTTTCCAGGAAGTGTGTAATATTTGATAATTGTCATAATGGGGAGAAATATCTATCTCTTCCTGGCAGAAATGTGTTAATATCACCAACATTGTTAATATTCTGTACTAAGGTTTGTGCTGTAAACTTTCATGCAGTAGTATTGTATAACCGAAATTTATACATTGATATGTATAGTACCTGTCTTGCCAACATGTTGGACTATTTGCAGATGAGAGTAATTAATAGATCATGTTTGGAGTCCATTTCATTTTACAGTAAAACCTGTCTTGCCATCATGTTGGGCTATTTGCAGATGAGAGTAATTAATAGATCATGTTTGGAGTCCATTTCATTTTACAGTAAAACCTGTCTTGCCAACATGTTGGGCTATTTGCAGATGAGAGTAATTAATAGATCATGTTTGGAGTCCATTTCATTTTACAGTAAAACCTGTCTTTCCAACATGTTGGACTATTTGCAGATGAGAGTAATTAATAGATCATGTTTGGAGTCCATTTCATTTTACTAACAAGTGCCAGGTCAGGTTACAGCAACTGTAAGTTTCGAACAAAATGGGGTGTATACATGTCAACTAGTGAATCTCCATGAATGAATATATCACTATTTAAAATTAAATTCATTTCAAACTTAGACAAAGTGGTTGCAACTTATTATGTAGCTAACAGTCTCATTCGTGAATGAAAGTTGATACAATATATTGAAAACTTCCTTCAAATTTTCTTGCAAAAGAGGGTAGTAATATTCCTAATTTTGACTAATTGCTTTGTCTCCTAGCTTCCAGAGATATTTCCTGGGTCCCATCTTATTGGACCACCTCTTCTGCACTTAAAAATATGGTCACATAGGAAGGGGTGACCTCCCTCTCAAGAAGGGAATAAAATGGAAGTCATGTTGAAGCAGAATGAGGTCTTGTAAAATTGTTTGAGGGGGACTGCTGTGATCTTTATTTCTTTGCTAATAAGATAGCATCTCTATAATGAATTCCGAACTTGAAATGGTATGCCCAGAATTCTTTTCCAGCTAACATGTATCTGGGGATAGAAGAATTTACACTTCATGCTATTGAATTGAATTCCAGTTGGACATCAATTTCATCTTAAAGTCCTGTTTAGTTTTCAAACATCCTCATGTTTATCTCAATCAAAAACACTGTTTACATAGACACGTCAGTCTGTTTGGTTAAACAGTGCTTTAGGGCAGATTAAGAACTTGTGGGTCCATTACTTAAAGGATAGACGATTTTGATAATGCTAAATACAGTGAAAATGCCTTTTTATGCACATGTAAGCACTTCAGTATATTCTTAGTGAAACTCAGTTTCTATTTATTGTTAAGTGGCAAAAAGCCTGGTCATTTTTTTAATTTTTTTTTTGCACAGAGAATGACTTATTTGCATTAAGGAAATGGTTTAAAAGTAAAAGTTATCTTGAAAATTAAAAGATAATTTTGTTTCAGGTTGATAACTCAAATTCTAAACAATTGAGGTTATATCATATAGACAAATGATTGGAATGAAACATAATATTATGAAAATTTTTGTTTACTCATCCATCTTTGTAGCATCAGGATAATACTGTTTTTAAGTTATTATCAAGAAGTGCTAGAGACAAACAATCACACATGGCACAGAGGGTGCTCTTCATGAAGGGATTTCAAGGTAGTACAGATCATGATGATAATGATTCTACATCAAATATGGCTTCTTATACTAAATGTAGAAAACTTTCAACAACATCTTAAAAACTTCCCAACAGTAGTTTGGTAATTTTGATGGAAAGCATTCAGGTAGCAAGGGTTATCAAATATATGCAAATAATGCCCATCCATAATAAAATATGGCTGATATAATTTACATTTGAAAACCTTTAGATGGATTTTTGTCAACAGAATTTGACCAAACTTGACATTAAGTATCCTGGCATGAAGAGTTTCAACTATGGCCACTCTTACTAACAATAGAAATATCTTGTTTTTAAAAAAAGTGAACTTTTAAATAACTTCTATCTTGAACTGGTCAACTCAATTTTATCAGATTTGAAAGGAAGAATCCTAGCTCCAAGGCATTTCAGTTTTATACATTTGATGCCAACCCACTTTCAGTTAAGGCTGCTATTGTTAAATGTAACATAAACAACAAAACATGTAAACAACTTTGCCCCAAAAGCACTCTGAAGGATTCCAAATTTCCATTCACTTACTACAGTATGTACATCACTTACAAAAGTGCTATGCATGGACATGTTTTTAAAGATGACTTTGTACAAGTACATAAGAAATCAAGGGGCACATATAGTAAGTATACTGTGTATCAATTTTGGAGTAAACATTGACAGATTTTTTTTAGCACATGTTTATTAAGTTCACTCCATTTCCTTATAATTTACATGATTATCCAACTGCTGTCATTAGTTGGGTAGATTACCTGTCAAGTGGTTTGTAGATGATGTATATGTGGCTGTGAATGTAACATCTATGCCCATTGGTTGTTGAGCATATTATTATCCAATAATACAGAGCATTTCATTAAGATGTCACCTAGTGTTGCCATGCTATGCATATAAATATGGGACCTTGTTAGTTTGTGTGTGCAGCAGTTATTTAGGATCATCATCCACTGAAAAGCAAGAATATACATAAAGTGAATCTGATATTGTGGTCATGACTAAAATAAATTTGATAACTGTTATTAAAAGCAGGGGAAAATAAGTAGGACACATTTTGAAGGCATACTATAAAATAGGTATGTTTCGAGGGCATACAATAAAAGAGAAATGTTTTCATGGCATACTAAAAATGTGAATGTTTTCAGGGCATACTATAAAATGGGAATGTTTTCAAAGCATAATTTAAAATGGTGGTACTTTCAAGGCATACTTTATTAGTGGGAGTGTTTCAAAAGAAAATGGTGATGCTTTCAAGGTATACTATGGTAATGTTTTTTAATGTGTTCTATAAAATGACAATGTTTTCAAGGCATATTATGTAATAGGAATTTTATAAAGGTATACTATTAAATGGGAATATTTTCAGGGCATATGATAAAGTAGGATTGATTTTTTACAGGTATACTGTTAAATGGGAATATTTTCAAGGCATATGATAAACTGGGATTTTTTTTTCAGGTATACTATTTAATGGGAATATTTTCAAGGCATACGATAAAGTTGGAATTTTTTTCAGGTATGCTATTAAATGTTTTCAAGGCATACTGAAAATGGAAATGTTTTCAAGGCATACTGAAAATGGGAATGTTTTCAAGGCATACTGAAAATGGGAATGTTTTCAAGGCATACTTTAAAATGGGAATGTTTTCAAGGCATACTTTAAAATGGGAATGTTTTCAAGGCATACTTTAAAATGGGAATGTTTTCAAGGCATACTTTAAAATGGGAATGTTTTCAAGGCATACTCTAAAATGGGAATGTTTCAAGGCATACTTTAAAATGGGAATGTTTTCAAGGCATACTTTATAATGGAAATGTTTTCAAAACTAGGATTGTTTTCGAGGCATACTTTAAAATGGGAATGTTTTCAAGGCATACTCTAAAATGGGAATGTTTTTTGTGGCATGCTCTAAAATGGGAATGTTTTCAAGGCATACTATAAAATGGGAATGTTTTCAAGGCTTACTCTAAATTGGGAATGTTTTCAAGGCTTACTCTATAATGGAAATGTTTTCAATAATGGGAATGTTTTCAAGGCATACTATAAAATGTAAAATGGGAATGTTTTCAAGGCATACTCTATAATGGGAATGTTTTTAAGGCATGCTCTAAAATGGGAATGTTTTCAAGGCATACTCTAAAATGGGAATGTTTTCAAGGCTTACTCTAAAATGGGAATGTTTTCAAGGCTTACTCTAAAATGGGTATGTTTTCAAGGCATAGTCTAAAATGGGAATGTTTTCGAGGCTTTACTATAAATATAAGGATGCATTTTCCTTCAAGTTCAAAAGCATGTGGTAATATTGGAAGCTGACCAAGTTTCTTTAAAAATATTCTGGCATAAACAACCGTCAGTGTTAAAAAAAGAATCCTGATGTTATACCATCAAATAAGGATAAAGGTACAAAAAAGAGCTATTGAAATAATTGTTTTCATAACATGCAAGAGAATTAGAAGACATTTCTAGAAAGAGCCTCCTACTGACCTAGCTGTTATCATTGGAAAGGATTTGTATCAGACGGTAGTAAAGTGGGTCAGATTGACATGATACAAACACTTAGAGATAGTTAACATAATGTCCTGTTGTTAAAATACTATGGAAGCTTGCTTTAATTGTGGAATCACTAACTGTTATCTTGTGTTAGCAGTTGAATTATGGCAGGCATTTTTTTTAAATTTTGTTCTGTTTTTTCCAGTAATGAAAGTTTTTTTCAGGAACAACTTTCACAAACAGGTCAAGTCAGAAAAAGAAAAAAAATGATGACATTGTAGTTTTAATTGCAATAGCTTCATTTTAAAACTTCTGGGTTTTTCATTACATTTCCAACAGACAAAAATGTGATTAAGCATGCTCTTTGTTTTTCAAACATTTATGTATTAATTACTTTCAGAATTTTGGGATTGATTATGTTGCTTTTTGTGAGATCATCGACTATTGCCCATTGGACTTTCTCCGCCTAGCATTCCGATGTTGTCAGGTGAGTGACAAGCTATTTACGTCTTCAGTTAACAAGCTGTTTTGCATGTTTTGTAATCATTTGTGACCAAATACTGACAAAACCATTGACTGTGTAGAAGATAACTGATTTAAGGCTAAAATAGTTAAACCTTGATATATCTTAGAATGGAAGAAAATTTCATCACTTTATCAGAAATTTATTTTTGTTTGATAGTGAAAATTTCACTTTATTTGGGTTGGTCATGAAGACAGCAGACATCCATTTGGAAAAGTTCAGCACAACTGATGTTAGGTCACATGTTGCCACAAGGTGATATGCTAGGGCTCTTGGAAATTTCAAAAGCAAAACTCAGTTAACAGAAATTTGGTAGTGGACAAATAAAGTTTTTGTGATCAACAAGTTGCTGTTGTATGTATCCATGTGCAGTGTACGGTACACCAAACTGCAGTATATACCCATGTACAGTGTACACCCAACTGCAGTATATACTCATGTACAGTGTACACCCAACTGCAGGATATACACATGTACAATGCACATAAAACTGCCAACAGCTCAAAGCTACACAGAATGTTTTTGCAGATTATGGCTGACCCTGTTCTGATGTCACAGTATGCAGTGGCAGATCTGGTTCTGTTCTGTTTGCCTTAGATTTGAATGATATACAAATATAGCAATGAAACTACTGCTTCATTATTGCAGATTGATCCCAAGAAGAGGCCAAGTTTTGAGGAGATAGTCAAGATCCTGGAACAGATAAGGAAGAATTTGGAGAGTGATGATTTTTATCAAGAAGGACGAGAGCGACGTAACTCTACTGGTATGGGTGTAAACAATCTTGTTAGGTTTTTTTTGTATATGGTACTACACTAGTTCCTGTTACATTTGAAAAGTGGTAGAAGATGCTTATAAAATAAATCTGTGCAAGTAAATTTTTCATTAAAAACTATTCAGTAGTGATTTATAGATTATAAGTTTTTAATTCTACTGGTCATAAACCAGAAGAGTATGTGCAATAGCCAATTCAACATCATTGTAATTCGTCTGTTCCAAGATTTAGTTTGTCTGTAATGAAATTGGTGCCACTTGGACAGCCAGTGTGGATACCACAGTGACCATCTTGAAGATCTTGCTACGCCTTCTGAATGGGTGATTATATTGACGTGTGGCAATCACTTTATATGATGACCAATTGGTTTTCACTGAAAATGGTATTGACGGTTGGTATGATAGCCACCTTGAATTGTTTTTTTATTGCTACTTAACTGATGGTCAGAGAAATATGGAATTTTCACTAAAAGGTTTCTTGTGAAAACAGAATTGGTGCTAATCTGACATCCAAAATGGCTCCCATTGCAGCCATCTTGAACATAAGCCATATTGACTAAGGGTTTTTGCTACAAGACTTGTCATGATGTCTAGTTGGTCCTAAATTAAATCTACTGAGCTGACTAAAGATATGGCTGCTAATGCAGTAATAATTAAATTAATTTTGCCACTTCTTTTGAGGGGCCCTGAGTGACCAAGTGGTCTATAGTGCTTTCCGTTATGGATCACTGCCATCTCACCTCTGTCTGCGTGGGTTTGAGTCTCAGATTTGGTCAATGTGGCTATGTGAGAAAGCTTGCCGATAGCTTCTTGTGGGTTGGTGGTTCTTTCCGTGGTTTTCCGGGTTCTTCCTCGACCATTAATACTGGCCACCATGTATAGCCTATTTTGTGCTGAAAAATGGTGTTAAACCCTACAATAATAATAACTGCTTCTTTTGTGTGAATGGTTTCTTTACTCAGCAGCTTAACACATTAACACCTGGAGATTTTTGTTGTTTTGACATGAAATGCATGTAGGAAACACATTTTGGGGGCTCTTTCTGAATACATCCTAAAACATCAACTTCCAAATGTTGTGTTAGAGACATTGTTTTCCTTTGGTTATTTTGCTCGAGCATGAACAGAAGGGGAAAAGTTGGAGATCTTTTTTTTCTTCTGTTTTGTTTTTTTGGTGCTTGACAGACCACTATTTATTCCAAATACCTACCTTTTTCTACTTTTTGCACAGGTTCTGTGATACCATAAAGTCTAAAATCTGGACACAAAATCGGATTCTGACCATGGGTGGAATTTGGGTGAAAAAGAAACTGGTCCCATAAATTTGGTTTTTGCCTCTGGTGTTTGGTATCATTGTTGAGCTAAATCTGTCTACCTTTTAATAATACCACCTACTTTAGTGTATCTTGCATGCCCTTGATGCTGCAGAGCTTGAAAATAGCCTACTACCTCCTGCCCCGTAAATGCTGTACCGGGGGTTTATGTGTTAAGAAAATAAATAACAGAAGATAGGGACTTGATTCCTGGACATTCTTTGGCAGTATTGTATCAATCCTTTTCAGAAAATCATGTCTTTATTCCAGTTCAGTAATATTGATTGAAATTTACTCGATTTAGTTTTTTTAAATACTTTGTTTTTTTTATTCCTCAGCTGTTTACCATTATCAGGACTACATTTGTGCTTTGTTTTTAATACATTCTTCTGTCAGTCCATTTTTCAGCCTTTTGACAGTGGACATTGTTGAGAAAAATCTTATGGGAAACACTATAGTTGATTGCCCTTTAACAGAAGTTTCTGAAGTTGCTTTAGGGCATTTTTTTAAAACTGATTTTAATAATAATAATAATAATAATAATAATGTGGACTTTGTATAGCCCCTAATCTTTAGAAGCTCTAAGCGCTTTACAACAAATATAATGATATGACTACAACAACAACAAAAAACAACAAACACCATGAACTTTGAAAACACACAAACATGTTGAAAATATTTAAGGTAGGAAATATTATTAGGTGTTTAAGTTTGTTCATGTAGTCAAAAAAGGTGAGTTTTAAGAGCATTCTTGAAATGGATCACTGTGTCTTTGTGTCTAATTTCAATGAGCAGATGGCATATAATGCAGAGGTGATAAGATGCAAGTACGTGGGATACAAGGGTGGACTAGAATATTATTAGGTCTAGGAAAAATCCAGTCGAAAATGAGACCATATATATGGGTCGGATGGTTAACTAACTGTTTAAGGTTGAAAACATGAATGGAATCTAGGAGTTTTGATGTGTATGTTGTTGTTGTTGTAGGGTTTAATGCCATTTTTCAGCAATTGATAGGCTATACATGGCGGCCAATATTAATGGGGAGGATGAACCTGGGAAAAACCCCTGAAAAAACCATTGACCCACAAGAAGCTACTAACAAGCTTTCTCACATCCCCACATTGGCCGAATCTTAGACTCGAACCCACGCAGACAGAGGTGAGATGGCAGTGATCCATAACAGACAGCGCTTTAGACCATGGGTTTCCAGGACAGTCAAGTGAATGTTGAAATCTCAAGAATAATCAGGATGCCACCTATAAAATTTCCATACTCCAGGAGCTTCGGAAACTGTTCCAAAATGAAAGATTAAGTCAGAAAAACAAGACTGACTTTTGTTTCAGTGGGAGTGTTGTTTGGACTAGTTCAAATGATGTGTGGTTGAAATTGAAGGTTGTGGTGTGTTTAAGGCATTTTATCATGGAATTCTTTTGTGATGACAGCAATTCCACCTCCGCGAGATTGACACAGGGAATGACTTGATGGAATAACCGATGGGTGTTAGATCCATGCACTTGGGCTCATCACCTGCTGTTTTTGCCATGTTTCTGTCTGGAAGAAGATGTTGATATTCTGGTCATTGATAAAATTATCTACTTCTGTGCGCTTTTCCGGTGGACCTACAAAGTGGCATCTCTGGGATAGTTGACACAAAGGTTGATGATTTAATAGGGATTTTATCAAAGTAAAATGGCTGAATTTTGAAAATTTTGAGCCGGATCAGTCATCTTTGAAACATTTTTTGTCCCCGCTTCAATTTACATTTAAGCAATGATGAATATAGTTCATTTAGTCTTGAGCACAATGTAGTGGAGAGAGTTAAGGAGTGATCATTTAAAGCATTGAGGGTCCATCATAGTATAAATGGGTTGACTGGTGATCACATGAATGCGGTTTATTCAAGAACAAAGGATGTTGTAGCAGTGGAACAAGACAAATGAGAAAAATAATAATTCTTCTCATTTCCAAAACAAGGAAATGAAGAAACACATATGAACTGAACAGCCAATACATGATGAAACACAATAATGTAAGCACATATATCATGAAAAACGATTATAACCTTTGGATTTTGCACCCTAAAGCATTGAATTTCCTGTGAAGCCAGACTTCCCGAAAGCTAAAAAAAAGTGTCAGACATTTGGTCTGACAAAACCTGAAAACCTGTCAGACCGAAAAAAAATCTGTCAGACAGACAAAATATAACAAAATTGAGGTATTTTGTAAAGTGTTTTGTTTTCTATTTTCTAAGTGTAAATAACACATGTTAATCAATTAAAGTTAAGTCAAATTCACTGATAGTCTGTTGTAAACATGATCAGTTTATCAAAATTGTCAAGTTCATCTTGATAATCTAAACAGTCTTCCTCAATGTCCATGGTCTCCTGTTCATCTCTTGAGATATCTGTACTTCCATCCATCATAAAGGCAAAAAATGGATTATACTCAAAGATTGACAGATTTTTACTTTTCTGTCTGTGCTATACTGTGTATGAAATCTGCAGCTGCTTTGTCATTAATATAAGTACTGCATATGTCTAATTGTTTAGCTTTGTCAATTTCACACAGCCATGTATAATCTGATAGTGGACGATTATTTTTGGCTACTGCGTGTGCACTTCTGAACAAATGCACTAATCTACTTCTTTCAGCTGCCTTTAATTGCTTTTCCGGCTTCTGACCCTAGTGTTTCCTGAGCAGTTTTCTGTCTACATGAAACAAACTCGGATACTTTTTGTTGGACTTGGAAAGTTCATGATCATTTATTGTTGACATTCTAAAATTTGGACATCCGACGATAAACGCGTTTGTGTTTCTCAAATTTTCATCAGATCTCGCTTTCTCGCCGTAGAAACTGAGACATGGCACACTGCATAACTTGCTTTATTTCATCAAATATTAAACAGTCTCTGTTTTCTTTCCATTTATCATTAAAGATTCTTTCAACCCTATGTTTTTCATAATCCTTTTTCTTTTCTTTCAATTCTTCATAAGATAGTTTTCTTTTTTTTCCCTGGTTTCGCTCTGTCGTAATATTTCAACGATGCCATGCTGACAGGTGAGCCGCATAACTGTTTATAATAGGCATAGCGATTGGATCGCTCAAAAGCTTGTAACCAATGAAAATCTGTTTAACAAACTAGATTCAAGAAGGACTACTCGAGCGGTGCAGATTGAGAAAACTGCCAGACAGTCGGTCCGATGCCGTCTAACAAACTGTTGGTCCAGATAAAATTTTGTCGGTCATGTTTGACGGACCGACGGCTTTCAGGAAGTCTGGAAGCATGATAATGTTGTGGTGAACTTCCTCTACATTATCTGGTACCAGACCTTGGGATTAGACATTAGATGGCTTCATACCTTGTACACGTCATTTGTAGTATCATGATTTATGCAGATAGATGAAATTTACACTTTCAAGGCCCAGCCCACTACCTCCATCACTGGCTTCATTGCAGATGGACAGTATAACCAGTACTGAACAGACACAACTGACCTATATGTAATTAGTTGCTACGTAATATGTAATCAGTTGCTACATAATATGTAATCAGTTGCTACGTGATATGTAATCAGTTGCTACGACTGCTTGATTAGTAATGATTGTTCTGATAAAAAAAATGATAAAAGGAATATTTTATTAAAAATTGTTGCTACCATTGATAGATGTTACTGTCCATAAACCAGGCAAATATACATGTAAAGAATTGCCTTTGTAGTGCCAAAGTTGATGTTATGGTCGTGTATATTGTTTTTCTTCAGAGTTAATCCATATTGCCAGGGGTGAATAAGGTCATTGTCTATTCAACCAGCAAGAGAGAATCGTTTGCAGGATTTGATTGATAGTGTTCAAGACTTGTGATGTTTATTTTATTTCCCCCTGATGTTAAGTGATTACATCCCAATCACAAAGCTCTTGTCTATTCAAGTTGGTGTGACCGCGGGTTACACCATTTGCTTATAGTTATTCCCCGTATGTCATCTTTGAATGAAGCCGTTGACTTTTGTCTCTTAGTAAATGATTCTGTTTCTGGGCGAGATAATTATTTCTTTTTATTTCATTAATTTAGATATGCAATGCACATGTATTGAGTTTTCATATTTTCCCATGGCCCAGTCAAAACATTCTTTACATTTGATTATTACAATGGAGCACTAATAGTTTTAACACCTTGAACCTTAATAACAATAGACAAACCTCTAAAAGATGACAACTTTTAAGGCTTGAGAGATAATTGTAACTGAAGTAAAAAAGAACAGACCACTCACAAAAAGTGGTTTAAATGTTGGGAAAACAAATTTAGGTTGTTATAAAAGAAAACAAGTAATTCAGAAACTATTTCATATGCTACTTTGCTAAAATATGTGATCTTAAAATGTAAATGTGATTTCATATTTAATGATTGAAGTATATCTTTATTGCTGTATAATTTTGTTTGTAGATGAATGCATACAGTATTTTAGCAATAACTTTTAACAAAGAATAGAATATATGTACAGTGATTGTTGTTATTTTTCTTGAAATTGTTATGAAACTGGACCTTGGAAACTCGTCTTTTTGTACAAGCCTTGTATGAGAGACCACTTTTTCTTGTCAGAAGGTGCAGTCTCTCATAACAGGTTTTACTGTACTAGTAAGACCTATGTTAACACCCATATACTTGTAAGACCTCTTCCAACACACCTGTATATTACTAAGGAGACCTTCCAACACACCTATATGCTACTAGTGAGACCTCTTCCAACACACATATATATTACTAGTGAGACCTCTTCCAACACAAGTGTATATTACTAGTGAGACCTCTTCCAACACACATGTATACTGATAGTATGATCTCTTCCAAGACATGCAAAACAGAGCAGATCAACACAACCTTTCCAATTCCATGGCTGCTTCTGTCAATCTCCAGGTTGCAGAAAGAAACATTTTTGTATCCTGGGGCTCCATGTAGCAGAGCGACCTAAGGCAGACCTGCCAACTCTTAAGATTTTGCAATAAGTCTTACGAAAATTACCCATAAAATACAAACTTACAGCATGCTAGCAAAAATTATGGAAAAACGATCATTGCCAAAAAAATCTGGATAATTCATTCATCCATGTTTTATTTGGATCTGGGTTTCATCTTAGCATTAGTGAAATTAGTCATGGAACCAGACTAGCTTGACATCAGCACCCCAGACACTTTAAAATGCACCTATTTGTTCATGCGAAGCATCTGCATTAGACAAATATCTTGAAATGATTTCATAGGCAGTGTATTTATTTGCACAATGATGATCTGTGACTGGTTGACAATTTGACAAGCATGTCAGTGTAAATTCATTTTTCTTTTGCAGATGCCTCTGGTTACAAAAGGTCAAAGTCAGCAGACAACATTTTGGAAGCTGATGAGGATGAGGAATTTCATGATGAGGTGTTTAATGAACTTGTAACACCACAACTGATAGGTGAGGCCATGAGTCGTGATGATCCATTCTACTCTCCAACACAATCAAATCCTTTTGCCAGTATGGCTGAGTTCAAGGATGGTCGTAAAATTCTGGGTTCATGTAGGGATCAGGAACCAAATGGCTATGACCTTCCATCCCCCTCTTCCGCGGGAACCCCTCCTGGTACCCCAAATCTTCCTGACAATGCTGGAAGTCGTAAAAAGTCAGTTATTCAGAGGAAAAGCCAGTCATTACCGTCATCTCCAGTTTTGCTGAGAAAAGCTGCAGAACGCTTACATCAAGAATCCATCCATGGTACTGGTTATCTAAAACCAACCATCAATCCAAATAGATATTCATTCCCAGCATTTGGTAATAGGTCCAAAAGTGTATTTTTCCCAGAGGCAGTTGCTCAGAAGCTGAAATTTGAAATGTATGATAGTCCGAATGGGAAAGATAGTAGGGAAAGTTCAGTCGAAAAGCAGCTGTATGGTTCCACACGTTGCAGACGTTCCACTGCTCTTGAAACACATCGTGTTCCACGTCATGTTTTCAACAAGCAACGAAGCACTGAGGAGGGATCCTGTAGCAATTATTCTGATAAGGCAAACAAATCAGTGACATTACAGAACGGTGATGGAGATCAGACACCACAAAATGGTGAGGGAATTCACAGTCCGATGACTGAAATTTATGTGAACCATAATATTGAAACAAAAAATAAGAATTTGAATAACAATGAAGAATCCATTTTGTGTCCCATCAGAAGTGCATCAGACACTTTAGTGGCTTATGGTAAAATTTCTTCATTGGCTAATCCTCAATCCAGTTTTTCCAAGATAGATTACAACGCGTACAGTGGTGAGTATCAAATAATAAAAGAAGAAACATTTACTGCTAAAGGAGACACTCAGTTCACAGAAGAAGTTTTCTATTCATCCAAAGTTTCCAGATCTGTTAGAAAGTCAACAAATTACCATATATCTGAAACCCAACAAAAACTTTGAGAAAGCAGTTGAGTTGTTTCTGATTGAATTCAGTATGTTTGTAACTGTCTTTAAATCCAGAAATGAAAAAGTGGGGCCCAAGGACCCCTTACAAAGTCAAAACTTGGAGTCGTTTAGAAATGAATGGGGATCAGACATGATGTCCTGTTCTTGTTTTTACAAGTTTATCTTAGTGCATTCAAACACATCATTAACATTCTCTGCATATTCATGCATAATTAACTATCATACTCAAGAATTTTATTTTGGACACATTAATCTGATTAATTTTTTTTCGCAGTTTGCTGCTATGGAAAAAAATGCAGCATAGCATGTGCAGATGATTTCATGTTATCTTCATTATATTACTTATCCATGGTAATTGACCATGAGTTCTTGATAGGTACCAAAATTAGTCAGAACTAGTAAAACTTTCTGTCAGCCAATGAAATAATTACATTAATTTCCTTGCTAAAGGAGTGCTCTGTAAGCCAGTACTTGATAAAGTCAACCAAAATTATCTTTTATCTTTGTTTCTGGATTTGTATGTGCTCTATGACCACCATAAAGGCATTTTTTGTGCCAAAGATAAAAAATTGATGGTCAGGGGTTTGATAGTGTAGTCTACAATGAACACTCTCAAATGTATGTTCACATTTTTTGTAAACATTTCTAGATGCTGCCACATTTCATTTAAACTAGTCTTTTGTTTTAGTGTTCAACTTAAATAATATGGTAGATTGTCTTGAAAATTTAAAAAAACTTTTCCAAACTATTTTTACATGAAACTTGAGGTAAGTTTCAATAAATTTCACTTATCCAGTTAATATTTTTACCACAGCAAAACGATTTCTCTCAGACCTGTACAGTTGCAAGTGTTTTAAATAGAATTGTTGCTATTTGAAATGAAAAAGAAAATGGTTACCTTAATTTTCAGCAACAAGAGTGACTGTGATAGTTATTTAGTACTTTGGTGTATGGTGCAAATATTTGTACCTTTTTTAAGTTGTGTATATTCTGCATTAATTCAGTCAGATTAATTAATCTGTAGCAGTCACTTATTAGTTTCTTTCTGAATCTTCTGAATTTCCCACATTTAGATAGTTTTGTTAATTTATTATTTATTTAAATGAGTTCCCCAAGTACATATGGCTGTTGTTTTTTTTTTTGTTGGCCGTGCTTATAGGATATTGGCTCAATAGTGTGTCTAGTAAAATGATGTCTTGAGCTATCATATTTTTTACAAGTTATTAAAATACATCACACAATTAGTGCAGAACAAAAAAGAATGTAACATTACTAATATTTATATGTAATGTCAGATCAGGGTCTATTTCATACCTTGTCTCAAGACTGTATTTAAACCTTGTTCAGCAAAAGTTTTCAAAAGTCTTATATTTTATATTACAAACCAACTCTCATGGTATGGAGATTTCTGTTGGTTAAGGGAGGGAACTCGTCTTGATTTGATTACATACCACTTGGCAATTTTATTTAATCTATATGTTTGGTTTAAAATACAAAGTTTGCAGAAATCTTCAATTTATCTGATTTAGATTTTTTGTTTCTTTTCTTATAAATCTGTGCATGTGCTTGTAAAATGGGTTTTAAACATGTGGCCTTCAAGCCACATGCAGCCTTCCAAGCTGTATCCTGTGGCCCACAAAATGATTACACAAAATGATATTACAGGTGTCATAAGAGATAGCAAAGATGGGCCATCAAAAATGCCTCATGCATTCCTCAGGGTGGTTTGAGTTTGAGACCCCTGTTGCAAAATATTAAATGTTTTGTTTAGAACTGTAACTTTGGCCATTGAAAGAAGTGAAGAATTAAGTTTTCAAATGGACAAGTTTTTACAGCTTACCATTTTTTCAGTAAACAAAAATATAACAAGAAATTGAATGTGAAATTTCCATTGTATAAAAAAGGTCATACCCTTCAGTTCCAATGTAGAAAATTAAATGGCTGACTTAGATTCAAAGTTTTGTTTGTAAATTAAGACTTTCTTTTTTACTCCACCAGAAGAATGGTTCACAAATATATATTGTGGTACATCTAATCTGTCATCAAGTCATACAGCACTGAGTATACTTCACATCAACATATTTGATCTATTCAGTATTTATAATTATTGGATTGAGTTTCTTGGAGTTTGTTTTTATGGTGGTTGAGTATAATCTGTTGTCTTTTTCCATTGGCAAAGAGTTTCCTTTCAAGAAACTAACTTCAAAATCTGTGCACTGTGAAACTCTTTAAGAAAATTTCACAATTGCACATCTAAACTTGTCTGTCACTTATTGACTTATTGACTTTTGATGCAGGAAATCATCAATTTAAAAGTGACTAGTTTGTGTTACGGAATGTTTTAGTCTGAATGTGATGTACAGTAAACAATAGGTGATTCTTGCATATTGTTTCATATTCATAGCATTGAAAGCTAATACACTTTATGCATGAATTGTATTTTTACTAATAAATACTGAAGTATGGTATTAATTCATTTGTAACATATACCCAACTATGAACACTGTATTGTATGAACAGTGCTGGCTGATCAGGGTCTAAGCTGTTCCCATGAAAACATAAGTATTGTAAAAGTGTAATATGAACATTTTTGCATGAACAGCACATGTGTGTGTGTATATAAGCTGTTTCCGTAAAAACATAATTATTGTAAAAGTGTAATATGAACATTATTGCATTAATAGCTCATGTAAATACATGTCTAAGCTGTTCCCATCAATTCCTAAGTAATATGGATACAATTTTATGAACAACACTCTCAGATACATGTCTAACTTCTTCCTATGTACTTAATACCATATACACTCACTTGTGAGTCCAACTGCAAATTGCAAACCTGTCAAATAATGCACAAGCAAATATGGGTCAGTGCAGTTTGTTAGGAGTAATCAGTGGAACAAACAACGTAGACCCTGATCTGCAGGCACATTATACTATGGCAAATCAGGATCTTTGTTGTTTGAATTTTGACTTACAAATATACATGTACTGTAAGTAATATGAACATGGTATTGATTGAACAGGTCTGCCAGATACATGTCTAAGTTGTTCCCATGTACTCCTAAGTAAAATGAACAATGTATTTTACAAACATCACAAGCAGATCAAGCTCTAAGTAGTTCTCATTAGTAATATTGACACTGTATTATGTGAACAGTACTGGCAGATAAGTGTCTGGGCAGATGTCATGTACTCATTAGTAATATTTACACTGTATTATGTGAACAGTACTGGTAGATCAGTGTCTGGGCAGATGCCATGTGCTCATTAGTAATATTTACACAGTATTATGTGAACAGTACTGGTAGATAAGTGTCTGGGCAGATGTCATGTGCTCATTAGTAATATTTACTCTGTATTATATGAACCATACTGGCAAATCGGTGTCTGAGCAGTTGCCATATACTCATAATATTTTTGTATGAATCACACTAGCAGATATGGGTCTGAACTGTTCCCATGTACTCAGGAGTAATATCAAGAATGTAGACCATGGTCTGGAAAGCATAAAATGTCAGAGCGTGAGAGTTTGTGTCAGCCAATCACAATTGACTTCTTGTCATAATGCCTTTTTTGATTTGCCTGATCCACCATTACAGTATACAACAGCAGGTGACACAAAATCTCAAGCTCAGAATTGTAATTTTCAGACCTTAGTCATCGCTGTCGATATTACTTACGAGTACATGGGAACTGCTCAGACCTTCATGTGCTAGTGCTGTTCTTACAGTAGTATTCATATTACTTATACAAGTATGTGGGACTGCTCAGACCAGTATGTGCTAGTGCTGTTCATAGTGTTTATATTACTTATGAGTACATGGGAGTGCTCAGACCTGAGCCATGACAAGAGAAACCCATCTTTTTGGACAATATGGCATAATCAGGCAAACTAATTGATATCATCATAACACTTTGTATAATGCTTGCAAACATTTGTTACTCATTAAGTTTGTATGAAATAAATCATACTTTATTTTGGAAGGGTTGATCTTGTGAAAATAACCAAAGCTTCAGACTGTTAATTTATGCCTGAAAAAACATTTTCTTTGGTCTCTTGTATTCATATATATGTACAGACACACACACACAGTATTGAATGGCCTATCTTTTTTATAGTTTAAATGGATAGAGCTATACTGTCCAACCTTTTTGACACCATGGGCCACTGATATTTTTCTTTTTGAAGCCGATGGCTGCAGCAAAAAACTTAAAAGCAACGACTATAATAATTATTCAAACTTGTTTACCTGGTTAAGGAGGTAAACTATGAAAGTAGACCATGGACTTCTTTTACATAAATGCAAAAAGCTTGAGCTCTGGCGGTCCTTTTAAAATCAGCCTGTGGGCTGCAGGTTGGACAGCACTGGGATAGAGGACACAGTAAAACAGTTCATGTATGACATGAAATAGAATTCACTTAGATTCATGCATTACCATTTAGTGTAATATAGTGTTGATATTTTTAATTAATGATAATGTTAAATTTTTGTTCTATATATCAGATACAAATGGCAAAGCAGCTTTTTTGTCACAGTCCAGTAAAGAACTACATAAATGCAAATTGTACATCTTTGCTACATGTTGAGACTGGTTTGTAAAATGGCTGAGTTTTCTTGGTGAAGTATATAATGCAACTGTCAAACAGTTGAATTTACTTGCATAAATAAACTGCATAGAATTATTATTATACATGAATCAGTCTTATGTAATTAAATTTGATGTACTCAGTAGGGTCGTATGAGTTTAGGTACTATAATACGTGTACCTAACTGATGCGGAAATCGGGATCTGGTTCTGTCCTGGCAGCTATGGGTTTGTCCTTTGTATTACACCTATGTGATTGTTTGAAAGAAGTTATTCAGTGTACATATATTGTAATGCATTTGCTACAAAGTTATATAATTGAACAATGAAAAAAATTATAATTTAAGAATTGGATAGTGGCAGTGCACATGTTCAAATATGATTTTGGCATCGAATGTGTACTTTATTACGAAATTCATTTTCTTCATGGTCATGTTGGAAATTTTTTACACACGACTTTGCTCATTTATATTTTGTCATGATATTATTGAATTCTTAGCTCACTGGAGCAGATATACGGGTGATTGTTAAGTTTTTTTCTGAATTTTATCAGCGTGTTACCCCCACTGTTAAAAGACTTGTATAGGTAATTGTACTTTATAGAAATGTATGAATTTTTCCTTGATAAAGGTACCCCATTTTTTTACCTATATATAGATAACTGTAAAAGGCATAGCATCTTCATTAATAGCTACAGTAAATAAATAATATATATATAAATTGTAGATCACAATCATATTAAACAAAATTGCTTTAATAAAGCTGCTACCTTTTAGTTAAATGTTATTTTTCAGTGTAAAATTGATCTTTACTTCATGTAGTCAATATACCAACAGTAACCTATAAGCAGACATTTTGTAAGAATTACGGGAAGAACGATAATACTTATTATATTGTGTATTCATTACTTTTTTTTTTTGCATCTAAAGTGTATGTCATTGTGTCATATAGGTGACTTTTTTTAATCTTAAATAAAATTTGAATTATATTAATACAGTGTTTCCAATGTGCATTTATTCCTGATGGTTGATGGATCTGAAGCTTAGTCATCAAAACCGTTCAGACAAATTGTATAGTGGCAGCCAGAGACTAAACTGAGTTGAGAAAAAGCACATCTCAGGTCAGTGTAGGGTGTAGTTTTTAATTTTTCCTATCTGCAGCACTTTTATTCTGACATCATAGCATGTGACATTTAATCTGATTTATACTGGATCACACGACTTGATTGGCCTTCTCAAGAAACATCCATGTACTTCTACACTAAGTTTGTCAGATATATTTTCTGGGGCAGTTAAATAATGATCTTGCAATATATATATAAATATATATATATATCAACAAGCAGTGAATTAAATTGACCAATTGCCATTTAAAGATATGTTTAATCAAATTAAAATTTAGCTGAAATAGTCTGCTGCATACCTACATGATTTGTGTGACTTGTACTCTAGGGACATTGTTAGTTCTTGCAAGATAACTAATAATTTGTAATGTATGTACTGTAACATTGCATAATGACAGAGCACAGTATTATGTAAATAATTATGATAATTCCACTGCTAATTTTGTTGTTGTCACTCCAGTCTCCATAATGCCTGCATTACTAATGTTCTCTTAATTTTATTCCATTTAATATAAGGGAATGGAGCAGCTGTCACTATATGTCTGAGTCTATCCATCCATCCATTTCATTTATGGGGCAAAACTCCAACAGCAAGATATCTGTATGAAAGTATATGCCTTGAGAGTGTTGTACCAGTGCATACTGGCATTAGTATACACCTTGAAAGAGTTGTACCATAGCATACTGGCATTAGTATACACCTTGAAAGAGTTGTACCATAGCATACTGGCATTAGTATACACCTTGAAAGAGTTGTACCATAGCATACTGGCATTGGTATACACCTTGAAAGAGTTGTACCATAGCATACTGGCATTAGTATACACCTTGAAAGTGCTACAGCATAGGGTACTGGCATAAGTTGAATACACCTTGAGAGTCTGCTGCACTGGCAAAAATAGTATAGCTAGCAGAATAGTGAGAAATTTCTATAATGCTTTCAAATTTTTGTTCATATTTATATATCCCTGTATTTCACCCGTACTCCTGTGATGAAGATGTGTCTATAGTATTTTAAAAAAAGTGCATTTCTATAAACTGAGTACAAGGACTGGTCAACATGAAGGTTTATTGGTTATGACCATAATATGTATTATGATTCAATGCAGTTCACAGAGGTGACTTAGGTAGCCAAGTTTTTGAAGGGGCTCACCTTTACAGATCACTGACATCTCACCTCTGTCCATGTGGATTTTAGTCTCAGGCTTGGCAAACATGGATCTGCAAGAAAGTTTGCCAGTAGCTGTAAGTCAGGAAGGGCAGTAACTCTTACACAAATTGTTGGAACAAAAATTTGTCATTATGTGCACTATCAGTTGATAATCATATTAATTATCAGATTTCACAAAGACCTTTTGAAACACTACATGACAAGTTTAGTTCACAAGAGCCTGTTTTACATTATTGCATTTGCATGACAAAATGGGCAAAAACCTGACTAAAGCAGAGAGCACAGTAATTTATTAATATGCACAATTTAAGATGATGACCATAAGATGTACCAAGTTTCATGGCAATCCATTGAGGTCTGTTAGACTGATTATATCCACATGATTCTGTTATACACTCAGACTCCAAGTCAGAATAAGTAGTAACTAACTCTAATAAAAATTGCAGTGATTTATTACTGATTGCAGTGATTTGTTACTGAGTATCTTCAATAACAACCAAATTTTGTTGTGATCCATCGAGGTCTGTTAGACTGGTTGCATTCACATGATTCTATCATACACAACATTTAGTTGCAAGTCAAAAAGAGCAGTAAATGACAGAATTGCAGGATTACATGATTTGGTGATATGCAGATCTTCAAATACAGACTTTTTAGATGCAAAAAGTTTCACACTAAACTCGTACTAGTTGTATTCACAAAAATCTATCATACACTGAATTCTCTATCATACACGGAATTCATCTGCAAGACAAAAAGAGCAAATAACTGACAAAACTTTTGAGTGTGAAGCAATTTGTTATACTTTGTATATTCACATAATAATCATAACATTTTTCAGGTTTGATGGTGATCGAGTAAAATCAGACTGGTTGAATTCAATCGATTTTGCCATACACTGAATTGAGCTGCTAGTCACAGTTGGGAAGAAAAGAACTTGAAAAAAAATAATAGAGTATACTGATTTGGGAATATATACATCTTCAGGTGATAACAGTCTGAAAACTTGGGAAGATCAAGTATATGTGTATTGCACCATCACAATGTGTGTGTGTGATTTGGATTTTTAATGTAGCTTTAACAATTTTTCAGTCATATCGCTATGATGTCTGCATTGTGACAGTTTATAGTAATGTCTAGCCCCAGGGCATCATGCCGCAGGCATGTAGCAGGATGTCCCACCCAGTCACATTATCCTGACACCAAGCCAACCAGTCCTAACACTAACCTGTTAATGCTGAGCGCCAAGCGAGGAAGCCATTCCTGCTATTTTTGTAAGTCTTTGATATGACTTGGTGGGGGATGAAACCACAACCTCCTGTCTGCAAGGCATGCTATAACCACTAGGCCACTGGAGTGGTCCATTAAAGAATGTCTCAATGTTAAATCGTCACAATATGAAGAATGCCTAGATATTACATCTAGTCAATTTAAACAATGTCTTAAAATTGCATCATCACAATGTAAATAATGTCAAAATATTGCATCTGCACAATTTAAAGAATGAAAGGTTGCATCATGACCAGACCTTCACTTTGTGATAATATTTAAGTCATTGTGACCAATTTCAAAAGCATAGGAAAAATTATTTTACTTGCCGAGATACTATTTCTTCATGTTTATGTCTGAGAAGAAAAAAAAAAGACTCCTGATTGGGATTCTTTAGTTTCTATAGTTTTATACTGCCTGCATTAGATGCATAATACTGAGACGGTACATCAGCACTTCAATAACGTTTTTGAACAATTGAATTTAAGGAAACTTATCTTGTTTTCGTAACATGACATTATATTTGTAACACACTCACACAAATGTGTTAAGTTACTGCCACTTTTCATCCAAAATGTTTTCTAAATACATGCACAGGTATACACCTGGCATGTATGTAAAATGTGTTTGATAAGTATGCTTTGTTTTGTTATAGTGTATGAATGATCTTGCTATTCAAGCAACTGGAATGAATCAACAATAAAATTATTTAAGGAATATATAAATTGGTTACATTTATTATTATATTCCTTCTGCAACTGCCCCCCCCCCATTTTCAAACAGATTGAGTGATAAAATACAGACAAATGTCTTGAGAGATCACCTCTTCTATCAACAGATTTTTAGTTTCACAAGACAGTTGGTCTTGCAGTAGAGGTCATCATGCCATATAACAAAATTGATACATGCATTAAGAATCTGTCTTTAAGATCATACACTCTTAGCTCAAGTTTGAAGGTGTTGTTACGAAAGTCAGCTGTGATCTGCTTTAACTTGAGCTCAAAAGTTTTGTGGTTTCCAAGCAACATATAATCTCCCAAAGCCAGGGTCTTTCATATGTAGTTTAGCTTATTACATTCTTATGTGATAGATGGAGGGATATATTGCTCGACGCCTCACATCATGTCTGATTGATGCATTTAAGTCTGTATTCAGGATATGACAAGCTACTGAATATTAAAGACCAGCTATGATATCATAAACTCGGAGAATGATTTTAAACCATGTTATAGTTTTAAGCATTCAAAAGTGGCATTACAAAAGTACAGACATTTTGGGCTGGATAACAAAATCTAACATTCAGGCTCAATCTTGGTAGTTCTATGATTGCCAATACATTTCAGTAGATGTGATACTTTTTAAAGTACTGCCTGATATATGAAAATTTTCGTTTCCAGATTCATACTAACTAATGCAAAAAGAAACGGAATTGTACTACTTTCATTAATGTTGCTTAATACAGTAATCACTTTTAACCAAAAAGATTAGAGATTACTGTATTTTGAGGTAGATGCAACCAGTCGATGTCAGGGATCTGGAGGAGCAAAACAAAGCATGCAAGTTGATAGGCTTGAAAAGGCTTAACACACCAGAAAAAAAGAAAGGATGGCTCTGGAAGAAGAGATAAAAAAAACACAGGAAGTGAAAGTTACTGAACCTATGTGCTAGATGAAATGATACATACCAGAGGCAACTAGTGAAGAGATGAATGACCACAGAAGTGGAGTATTGTGCTAGAATAAGTCAGACCACTGCATTAGCATATGATGGATATGGTGGTTCAAACTGCATGGCCATATTCACTAGAAAATCAAAGACTTCACAAATCTAGATTCATGGCCATATTCACTAGAAAATCAAGGACTTCACAAATCTAGATTCATGGCCATATTCACTAGAAAATCAAGAACTTCACAAATCTAGATTCAGTATAGCAGTTCAAATGATACTTGAGGCTAGACTTCAGAGAGCTCAGCTGAATCCAGTAATGATGGTGGAAGTTACTTTATGATGCTCAAATACATACGAACAAGAACTTTGATAGGTCACCTCTTTCTGGCATATACATTCTTGAAGCAAATGTTTTTCAAAGCAATAGAAGTGACATAATAAGCTTTCCATTATGGGCAAGCGAGATAGTAAGTTTTGTGGGACAAAACTCTAATGTGTCAGTCTATGTATATTGGTAGATCCTTTTTTGTCTATGAAAGTAAGCAATTAAAGGTGCCAGACACATGAGATCCAACTGCTAAAGCTGGTGGAAAGCCATAGGCTCAAGTCAAGAAAATGGCCAAGGCACATTCCAGATCACCTGAAACAGACCCAGCAAGCTTAAATCAACAGCCGAGCCAGAGCCAAAATTGCCTGTTCTGACTTTATGACACTACGGTTACAACAAATATACAAGCAAAAAGTATGTATACTATCACTGCATTAACCAATTTTGGAGGGACCTGTTCTATTAAAAGCACAAGAAGGTGTGCAGAGTTTCATTAAGACCATGCAATGTTTCAAATGCCTGCCAAAGGAATGAACATGCTCGAGTTCCATACAGCTTCAAGCCAAAACAAGATGCAAGATCACTGCCCTACAACCAGCAAGTATAAAGAAGCATCCCACAATACACTGATCTGACAGCTGTTGCCAGAACCAAATAAAAAAAGTACCAATAATATTTTATAACATATTTAATGCTATTATGGGCACCTAATGCAGGTGACAGGAAATGCCATCATGAATAACATATAGAGTCAATTCTACCACCAAAAAATGCATGTTGTGACTCGATTGTCTTAAATTAGGCAACAGAAAGAAGCAAAGCCAACATGTTATTTTAAAAAAACACAACCAATAATTTAATTACTATAAGTTATAATTTTAAGAGTAAGTTATATAGTACATGTATATTAAGAATTCAATCCAAAATAATCCTAAAACATTCAACCAGATACAAAAGAATTGCGTGTTCTGAATAAATTCCAGGTTCTCAAATGTGCTCATGATGCCAAGACTTGATGTATCAAAATGGTATTGACCAGAATCCTTTGAATAAATTCACAATTATCCCAGAATATTTTAGTCAAAACCATAATCTGAGTACTTAATAATTCCAATGAATAGTCCAAAACAAATGTTTCTTCTCAAAGTATATCTAAACAAATTAAACACAATTGGATAGTAAAACAAGAACATAGGAAATACATTTTAATTAATTGGTAAACTTTGTCCTTATGGATGCCATTATGACTCCACATAGCAGTATTTTTCTAGTTGATCCATGTAATAAAACTTCCTACAACCTGTCATAGAATTTGTATAAACCCTTTTTTATTTATTTCTTAAATTCGTGTACAAAAGTTTCATATTTGGTGTACAACAATACTCAAGTGATTAATTTATATTGTGTCATATTTCAAAATAGTGAGTTTGGTTCATCCTATGCCGCATGTGCAAAGTGCTTTTGATGAGACAAAATGAATGCCTTCAATGCACAGACAATACCTGTATAATAAATACCTCATCGCATGTAAAGCTCTTTATGAAAAAGCTTGTCAGTCGGCAATTTACTATATGGATTCACACATCTTCAGCTATAGAGTTGTCCAGTATCAGGAGTGTCTGGTATTGTCCTGAGTGACTAGAGGGACCCTAGCGTTCCAAGTATCGGAGGCATCGAGGTCTATGTGGTGCAAGCTGTATTCTTGCATGTAATATTCATAGCTGTGGGCTAATTTGGGGGTTTGTAAAACCCATTGTATTGTTAGAGACTGTAAAGATTAAGTTACATATCTGTTCTTTTTCATTTGCACATGAGTGAAGTCATTTTACTACATGAGTAAAATTCTGCAGTGTTTGATATCTGAGTGAACTATATCCATCTTTCCATTATTCAGTCACATTGAATTATTTACATCTTGTGTTTCTTTCGTAAAGTAATTTGTAGTTTTCTTCATTACATTTGTGCATATTATGTTAATAATCCAATATTTTTATTAAATATGCACACACATATTAATTTATTTGCTCATTCATTATTAAACATTGTATTTATATCATCGTCAAAAGTGTTATGTTGTGAAAACGAAAATCCCACCCCGTTATCTTGTTACAATCCTGCATCACAATAGAACCCACCTGACTGAACTGTCCAGTCGGAAATCACTACAAACTTGTACCCGTACACAGGTTCATTATTATGATTAATTTTAAACTTGTAAATACATATTTATAGCTTAAATGCAATCTACAGGCATGCACCAAAAATAAAAGATACAGAATATAGCTATACATATGGCATTTAACATTAGCCAGCTGAAGTTCATCGACAGCTTCTATTTCATACCAAGTGAATTGTGGCGCTTGCCCAAGGGCTGGGTAAAGACAACTTTGAAATCACAGACAGTATACTACTGACAGTCCTTAGAGCAGAAAGGGGTGTACCACTATGAATACACGAAGAACAAATTCAAAGAAAACTGCCTAGCTCCTATAATAGTGTTTTACGGCTCACTTAGAGGCACCAGCATAGCTGGAGTATGAGCATTCAAAGAATGAGGGCTGCTGTCACATTAACCATCATAGCCAACTGTCACGATACCTACCGTAGAGCAGACATGCTACTGTTAGCCAGTATCAGATGGCATTCAAGAGAAATGTGACAGTCTACGGACTATACCTATGCCACTACTTAGGTGCCCAGTCATCCCCAAGATGTGATGCTGAAGACCACCAGCATCCAAATGAGAAGTCTTGATGGTTAGCCACCAATATGCCAAAACCAACAATGTAGAATGACCAGTGTATAAGTCATTAGCAGAAGCCAACGACTTAGAATGTCCAGTGCACAAGTCATAAATAGGTGGCAAGAACATAGAATGTCCAACAACCTATAATGCCCAGTGAATAAGTCATAAAAAAGGAGCCAACAACCTTGAATGTCCAGTGTAAAAGTCATGAAAAGGAGCCAACAACCTTGAATGTCCAGTGTAAAAGTCATGAAAAGGAGCCAACAATCTTGAATGTCCAGTGTAAAAGTCATGAAAAAGGAGCCAACAACCTTGAATGTCCAGTGTACAAGTCATAAAAAGAAGCCAACAACCTTGAATGTCCAGTGTACAAGTCATAAAAAGAAGCCAACAACCTTGAATGTCCAGTGTAAAAGTCATGAAAAGGAGCCAACAACCTTGAATGTCCAGTGTAAAAGTCATGAAAAGAAGCCAACAACCTTGAATGTCCAGTGTACAAGTCATAAAAAGAAGCCAACAACCTTGAATGTCCAGTGTACAAGTCATAAAAAGAAGCCAACAACCTTGAATGTCCAGTGTAAAAGTCATGAAAAGGAGCCAACAACCTTGAATGTCCAGTGTACAAGTCATAAAAAGAAGCCAACAACCTTGAATGTCCAGTGTAAAAGTCATGAAAAGGAGCCAACAACCTTGAATGTCCAGTGTAAAAGTCATGAAAAAGGAGCAGACCCACATTAAGTGCAACATGTATGGCCACGATTTGATAGTATGATAATTTAAGTGACTCAAAAAGGTTCTGACACTGAGCCACAAGTAATTGTGACTGTAGACAGTGAAACTGGGTACCAGGTCGAGGCTGACACAGTGTGTCTGCCAGAGCTCCATTACAAATTCAATGACTATCCATTTGCTCTAGATGCAAGTACCCCAAAGGTTAATACATGAGTGCCAGGAGAACTTACTTCAGTAAAAAGTATATCAGAACATCCAAACTAATCCCTAATGACAAAAAAAACAACATCTTATGCACCATAATATGATCCACCTATGTGTGAGAAACAAGAATGAAAATAACACATTCAGAGCTGGTTGGCATTTAACAGAGTTCAAAAACATTCTGTACACTAATGAACAAGCTATATTTTGTTCAAACAATTGGAACTTATCAAAGTGTCTACTGAGACCAAAGGGTGATTAAACGTACTCAAAAGGCTAAGAGCCACATCAATGCACAAGAGCAGTCATGTGTTTTAAGGAGAAAACCTGATAGCCTTTCAAAGATAAAAGATGCCGGTATGTCTAAACCCACTCATTTTAAAGCACTTAGAGCTTCCAAAGATTAGGTGTTACACCAAGTCCTCATTATTATTATTATTATTATTATTATTATTATTATTATTATTATTATTATATCTGTAATCAGTCACACAATAGGCTTAGATTCAAATAATAATGAAAATATTTTTTTTAAATTTGATGTCACAAACTGGTTCTATGTTTCACAAATTCTATTTTGTATGCTGAAATCCATTAGAAATCTTCTTGGATGCTGTCATTTTTTGTTTTGTTTTTTTTTTACTTTTATGTATCATGTGGTATGCATAACACATTTATATCATGTTATTGTTGATATGTGTTATAAAAAATCCTTCATACAGCTCTGAAAAATGTACCCTGAATTACACAATTTACCATGTGACCTTGACATTTCAATTCCCGGAACCCTCATTACTAGGGGATTTACAATGTTAAATCTGGTTAAAAACTAATGCATATCCATCAACACATCCTTTAAAATTTGTTCTCCCCAAAATTATAAGAAACCAGAAGCTGTATTGTGGTCTTTTGACTTTCAAAGCAGTAGTGATATTTATATAAACCTCATAACATCACAACTTTTTCTAATGTAAATCCATGCATGGCAAGAAGATATAACTACCAGGTAAAAATATAAACCATTTACCACCCACCCACCTAAATTTAAATAACCACACCTGTGATCTTAGCCTCCAATCTCCTTGGCTGTTGGTCTCTAGGAATATTTCTCCCTGATTCCCCGCCCCCTACCCATGCATTTGTAGGCAAGTCTGACAATTATCCCCTGATTAAAATTTTAACCAAGAGTTGATGAAAGACACTAACTCCTACATTTGTCATTTTATAGCACAAGACAAAATTTATAGAGTTTAGGGCCTAACTGGAAATCGCCTCGGACAGTCGCTTCGGCCGAATATCCGGTTTTTCGGTACTATTTGGAAATATTCGCCTCAGCAAATAATACGCGCACAAATGGTTACAAGTAAAATAATTCAATAAATATCGAACTTTAACAAAAAAATTTAATACATAATAATTTTAGTTAATAATAATAAAATTTCATCTTATAGGCGATATCTATGGTATACGGTACACGAAAAGTTTAAGCTTCGCATACAATAATAAAACAAATGGTACTCTCCAGAGTCGCACCTACTACTCGGTTTGTGCCCGGATCCAGAAAATAGTACATACAAATACTTGGATTCGGTACTCTGCAAAAATTATCTACTCGTTTAGGCCCTAATAGAGTTATCAAATTATTTCTCAAGACTTCTAAACTAACACAAGATCTTGAGTATTCTAATGAAATAAGTTAAACATAAGAAAGTTTTCATTACCTAACACACAAGTTTTCATTACCTAACACATAAGTTTTCATTACTAAACACACAAGTTTTCATTACCTAACACACGAGTTTTCATTACCTAACACATGAGTTTTCATTACCTAACACAAGTTTTCATTACCTAACACACGAGTTTTCATTACCAATGAGAGTTTCATTACCAAACACACAATGGTTGTTTTGGGATTTAACACCATTTTTCAGCACACGATAGGATATATATGAAAGTCAGTATTAATGGTGGAGGAAGAACCAGAGAAAACCCCCCAAAAAACACAGACCCACGAGAAGCTACTGGCAAGCTTTCACACATACCCACATTGGCTGAATCCAAGACCCAAACCCATGCAGTGATCCGTAACGGAGATCGCTTTAGACCACTCAGGGCCCCAACACGATAGTTTCATTACCAAACACAACAGGGCGTCATTGCCTTCCACATGAGGTCTTTTTTGTTGCTTCAATTTATTCAAGTTAGAAACTTACGTACTGAGGTTTATCGAAATTGTAAATGAAATAGTACCAACACCCAGACAGAATCGAGGAAAATAATTAAATATTATACATTTCTTGAATGTGTATGGTGCTTTCTTCTTGAATAATATTGGAATTATTATAAAAACTGTGATAAGGGAGACAAGCATTTTATTGTTGACTATAGGAAATGAAATGTAACAGTTTCATATGAGTTTACCACAGCAACAAAGACTACAACAGTCTAAAATACTTTCATTTAGATTAGTAAATTTCAGACATTCGAGAATGTTTCATTACTAATTTCTGAGACAAACATGAACATTAAGCTAACAATACAGATCTTCATAGATATGGTTTAGTAAATTTCCGTGTAATTTTTTTTCAAAAGTATATAACATTCAGAGTACATCTATATAATATTATTGATATAAAACAATAAAAATAAACACTAAAAATGAAAATACAATGGCAAAACTTGGACAGATAATGTACCGGGTAAGTAAATTTGTTAATTTTAATTGCAAAATAAATAAATATACATAAAAGGAGAAGTTTTTTTTTCCAGATTATGCACTCACATATTCTCTTTACACCCACCACCACCAACCTTAAAATCATAAACTTTTCAACTGTTAGCTGGCTGCATTAGGTTAGCTGCACTGCAACAATTATAATAACAATATCTTAAAATAACTACTATCGATTTGATGAAACATTATTATGAGAATTTGTGTTATACTGTTTTAACACATGAATAATCCAAACTCTTTGCATACAATGTTGCTACAGCAAGAAAATAATGTCACAGTGATCTGTTTTTGCCTGTAGTAAATTATACCTTTTAAGATGATTATATCCATCAACTTTCATGTTAGTATATACAAAAATGCCCAAATAAAAAACCCAAATGCAAAGGCTTTTTTAAATGAATAATGGTTCACAAAAATTAACTGTCACCTACTTTTCCCTGTGGTGACTAGTACCCATAAAAATTAATAGATGAATTATGTTTCATGACTACATACAACTGTGAAAACTGAGCTAAATATAAAATCATAATGTAATCACTGGAGTGTGAAACGTAGGTCACTGTTATTTAATGTTTCCCCATGGTGAATAGTATCCTAAAAGATTAATATACCAATCAAGTTTCATGGCTGCACACGGTGAATAGTATCCTAAAAGATGAATATACCAATCAAGTTTCATGACTACACATGGTGAATAGTATCCTAAAAGATGAATATACCAATCAAGTTTCATGACTGCCCATGGTGAATAGTATCATAAAAGATGAATATACCAATTAAGTTTCATGACTGCCCATGGTGAATAGTATCCTAAAAGATTAATATACCAATCAAGTTTCATGACTGCCCATGGTGAATAGTATCCTAAAAGATGAATACACCAATCAAGTTTCATGACTGCCCATGGTGAATAGTATCCTAAAAGATTAATATACCAATCAAGTTTCACGAGTGCCCATGGTGAATATACCAATCAAGTTTCATGACTGCACATACAACAGAATTAGTGAGAGTGCACTAAATACAATTTTTTTTTACAACAACACCAATGATGGTGTCAGAAAACTGATACCCATGTCTAACATTTGTGCTACAAGTGAAAAAACAACATCAACAGAAAGAAAAAAACAAGCCAAATTCTGCCTTGTGTAGTTCACCTGATTAAACTTGGCTCATACATAGTGCTGGAGTGGTAACAAGCTCATCTTATCACAGTTAAGATCACTTTATTATTGTGTAGAGATCATGCACATATCTGAATCCATACACGATCTTGATATTCATACAGATGGCCAGACAATGCATGACTGACACTAGACTACTATAAGATTTTGAGACAGTTCATATATCAAGTTTGAAAAAAATTTGGATAAAAAAAGATAGATCTTCCTATGGTGACAAGCTCAGCCAATCAGATACAAGATCACCTCAATAATGCTTTTATTTCAATCAATGTCACAATAAGACGCTTGTATCTCAATCATTATCACAAGATGATCTCAATCATTTCAAACTTATCCAAGAGCTTAATTATATAAGTACATGTATATGCTCCAAGTGTGAGCAAAATGAGATTAGAAATATGGCCTCCATTATGGTAACAAGGGCAGTTATCACAAGCATGATCTTCTCATTAAAATGCATTCGAGTCTTTGACGCACTAAGAATCTGATACAGCTATACCATTCCTGATCCTACTTTCCCTTGGACATGGAATTTCAGTATAGAACACTATTCCAAATTATACATATATCATTACATAAATTTTTTTAAATTTTATTTATTTGCATAATTTAAGTTGTGGATTTCATGGAATGTTTTATGGGTCAAATTTTGTCATACAAGCACAACTACTGTACCATGACCTACTTCTAGTAAGTAAACACTAATCACATGAAAAGTCTACTCTTATTATACAAGGTTATCACAGTAATTTGTAACTTTCATAAAGTACGGTCTCTAAACAAAAACAATTTTCTGAAATAAAAAGTACATTCCATGCTTCTCAGAAAAATTAAATTTTGTACATTTCTTTAATAGTACAATAACTTTTATCATAAAACATTAATGCACCGGTACTATCATGTACCATATGTGACTATAAGAAAGTTTCCTTTTCTCATATCTTGATAGAGTTTTATTTAAGTCTTTGAATGGATGTTCCAGGTCATGGCAGAGTTTCAAATATTTATTTTCCATTTTATTTTAACAAATGATTGATTGCATATTACTTATCTAAATCTATCAAATCTCAACATTTCCAAAGCATGTTCAAAACTTATCATTTACTACAGAAGTCTACAGTATTTTTATAAGTGGAAACTTCTTTATGGGCAAATACAGTACACTACATTTAAACACAAAGCAAAAATACATTAACAACATTCCAAAAAAGGAAAAGAACAACTATACCAACATAATATCCTATAATGATA